>BMAU01018568.1:565000-1165000 GCA_019973935.1 Trichonephila clavipes
TTTTTAAAAAAATATTTGTAGTATTTAAATTCAAATTATATATTAAAACATTGAGGATAATTTACTTATTCATTTTTCTTATTTTAATCAATACTTTCAGGGATTTTTATTAAAATGATTATTTTGTTGTGTCAAAAAAATAAAAAAGTTTCAAAATTTAAAATCTTTTAAAATTTCGGACACTTCAAAACATGAATAATTTTTAAGCTTCTGTATGACATTATTTGCAAAAAATGTTTATGCATTGTTAAAAAAACCCTATTTAAATCTTTTAGTTTTTCATAATTTTAAAGCCAGGTATTCAGGGCAAAAAGTATTTAAAAGCATCTGGACAAATTTACAGTTAACATTTGCGCATATAAATAAATATAAAGATCCTTTTAAAATTCAAGTTAAAAATATATATTTATGCATAATCCCTCATCATTCATGTTCCATTAGTGGTTGACTGATGAAAAGGTTATTAAAATTTGGACATTTTTAAAATCTTAACCATGCAAAACTAGGAATTTTATATTAGCTCCACTGAAATTCTGCATTGGAATTTCGAAAAAGATATTTATACGTGTCTCACATGCTCAGTTGAAAAACATATATTTACCATAAATACTAATAATTCTTTGGATGTATAAAATTATCATTAGATTAATTTCTTTAATATATATATATTCGACTTCTAATATTTTTTCAAGTATTCCTTAACTTTCATATAATTTAATTAAGTGAGGGGATATTAAAGTCGCACTCTCTCTCTTCTCTACTCAACTACTTGAGGGCTTTTGGCGACGGACCTGTGGCCGGGATACCAAGTGGTCAAGGTATCGAATCATGCTCGGCATGTCTCGAGTTCGAACCCAGTGCCACAAAAGACCCGCCGTGTAGGGCAGCGATGCACGTTAAATCTATCGAGAGCTGAAATGTCCTCTCGTTGGTGTGGTGTGGTAGTTAGGAGAGGGGGTGCCAGCTCAAGTATCGCCCTCGTCATTTGACCATGCTTCAAAATTACAAGGTGCATCACTAAAAGCCCTGAACAGTGCGACGTTAATATTCACTCACTTGGCGACGGACCTCGTAATTTTAAACCATGGTCAAGTGACGAGGATGACGCTTGAAACAATTTCTTTGCGAAGTCGAAATATTTTTTATATTAGGAAAGATTTTTTTTACTTTGATATGCCGAATCATAAGTGGAAAGCAGAGTACATGCAATTTTCTTTTTTCAACAATTAAATCCCCTAGCAATAACATTCAATTATTTACAAAATAGCTCTATATTTATCCTTAGAATTATTTTTCAGATTATTTTGTAGTTCCTGAAATGTCCATAACTCAGAAGATGTTTGTCAAATAAGGTCTATTATCAACTTCCATCCACTCAAGAATTGACAAATTTGTAGAGTAGTGCTGAGTGCCACTAAGAATTGTACCACGTGCCACAGGTCCATAGATTGCCGACACGTTTTAAATGTTCTTATTAACTAACCATCTCCTATTCAAACACATTTTATATGATAAAAAGGGGGTTTCATTCATTTTGTAGGGAATTGTATTAGATTCAATCATAAGTAATTTTGTGTATCAAAAAAATTACATTGTTTCGGGGATCCCCTTAGAGCAAAATGAAAGGAATTTGACATAATTACAGTAAGTTTCTCTAAAAGGGGAAACGTTCACTTTCAAAATACACTGCATAAAGTGGTTTTAGGTGTACGAAGTTATATTCACTATTATTCCTAAAATAAATTCTGATATTTTGGTTTTTCGTTAAGTTTTGAAGTTATTTCTTCAAATATACTTCTACATTACATTTCTTTCAAACTTGCTATTTTCTTTTGCGGCCACGGTAGCCTGATGGTCATGGTTATGAACTCGTGTCCAGTGTTCGAGCCCTGGTACCACAAAAGTTTAGCGTTGAAGAGGAGCTGATGCTCGTTAAACACGTCCTAGGTCAAAAGTCCTCACGTTGGTGTGATGTGGATGTTTGGAAGGGGAGTTATCAGCTCAGGTATCGTCCTCGTCACTTAACCGCGGTTCAAAATTACGTATTCGCTCGTCAGTAGCCACCGTGTTGAATTAGAATGCAATATAAACCCTTGACGTGTGCACTTGTGTTAAGTCGAGTATGCTAAATAGTTCTTAATAAGCACATTAGATGTAATTCAAACGAGGTCGCATTTTATGCTGCTGTAGTTTTCTCTCTCAAATATCAGCGAGCGCAGTCTGCACTCGTGATATTTGACTGTTGTTTCTTATATTTCCGATTTAGTCGTGAAACATCAAAAACTTGGATAAAATATTTGTATAAAAAATTAAGGGGAAATAAATACTTAGATTTTAAAAGCAAATTACTAGAAAATTTGTTAGGGAATATTTACAAGATATTTCACGACTCTATCTTGAACAGGAAAAACGCCTAAGGGATTAGAATACACTCATATCTTCAAAATTAAAAATTTGAGGAAAACACATTTAAAATTTGTAAAGGTATAAAAAAAATTCCAATGCCTGTAAAGCTTTAATTTTTTAATATGTTACTATTCAACTTATGTTCTACATGAAAATTCTACTTGAAATAAATATGACTGAAAATATCTTTTCTAATTCAAAATTTTCTCCGACTTAATATTGATAACAATTGTTAATTTGATCAATTATTCAGTTTTATCAGAACCTTAAATATTCTCAAGAGTTTTAAATGCAAAATATTTATACAGAAAATAGTAGTGATACAAACTTTATCCAGAAATCACCAAGATTGTAAATAATATTTTTTTTTCTCAGTTCCCCATCGTGGCAGGTAAGCAAGTTTAAGTTTTGGTTGCATGACTTTAAAATACTGTAATGTACTACAATATATTTATTATAATGTAGTTTGTGGTACGTCAGGGAAATATTTAGTTCATTCTGCAACATTTGCATTCTGTAGTCTAATTGTAATATCACCTGAAAGCTGGATTTTAGATTTACCATTTTCAGTCATATACCCTCCCTTTCAAGTATTATTCATCACAGTAGCCTGCGTACATTTTGGTCATGGCATTTTTCACAAGGAAAAATAAAATAATGAAAACAAAGTAAAGAGCTTTTAAATTATATAAACTATGTGTCAAAAATAAATTCGTCTTTAAATCAATCTTAATTAAGTAAATGTGAGAAAACTCAAAAACTTAAAAACATAAGCAAACAGAAAGGATTTTAGAAATTAAAATTGCAGTTAATAAACATTTCACACGAAATAATGGATTGTGTTAAAAAAAAATATTTTTAATTAATTCAATCTAGATATTCAAAAATGCTTTAAAATGAAACCGAATTTAAAATCAAAACTCAGAAAATTAAAATTTCTTAAAACCTAATTGGATTTTTAGATCAGAAATTGAGCAAGTTTTCCAAATATATGAAATATATATTTGCAATAAATTGGGAGAAGTTTCTGTTGGCCGTGAAGTGGAGAAAATGTCCATTTCACAATCCTCGCCCTAGGCCACAGCTGTGAATGAGAAACCTCCCCTTTCGAACAACACAGAAACCGAAAAGCAATAAAATCATCCCCTGCAAACCATTTGAGGACCTCCCGCAGTTTAAAGGGGGGAAGGCATAAAACTGCGGTGCGCTTTCGAAGCAGTTCGCGAAATTCATCCGAAACGTTTTCGCTACCACTAGCTTTGAAAAAGTAGACCGTTTTCGAAGTGAAATTCAATTAGCGGGTCATCCACTCAGAGGGTTAAAATATTAAAATTTAAAAATAATTTAGTGCATAATATAAGTGAACCATCTAACACCTAAGATGACGTATATATATATATACACGTGTATATATATATATACGATATACGTATATATCTATATATATATACATATACGTATATATATATATATACATATATCTATATCTATATATATACATATACGTATATATATACGTATATATATACATATACGTATATATATATATATACATATACGTATATATATACGTATATATATATACATAAATATATATATATTATCAATATATATATTTCTATTCATATATATCATCGTATACATATATATACATATACGTATATATATATAAATTTATATATATATATACATATACACAAATACATAAACAAAAATATAAACGTATATAAACATATAGTTATATACCTAAGATAACTAAACGTATATAGGACATATACGCATATATATATATACATAACTCCTGGCCTTAGGAACCAGGATTATATATATACATTTAATATATATATTTACGGCGTATATATATATTCGTATATAATTTGTCATATACGTATATATATATTATACGTATATATATATACGTATATATATACATATACGTATATATATACATATATTATATATACATATACGTATATATATATATATATATACGTATATATATATATATATATATATATATATATATATATATATTATCAATATAAAAAAAATTTCTTTCAGTATATCATCATATACATATACATACACATATATATATAAATTTATATATATATATATATACATATACACAAATACATAAACAAAAATATAAAAATAAACATATAGTTATATACCTAAGATAACTAAAAAATTAGGAAGAAGGCACATAGTATAAAGACTATATCCTGGCCTTAGGAACCAGGATTGCAGGTTTAAACAAGTTTTGCGGCGCCAACCTTCACTGTAATTTGTCATATTATGTACCAGATTATACGTATATATATATATATATATATATATATATATATATATATATATATATATATATATATATATATATATATATATATATATATATATATATATATATATATATATATATAGATAGATATATATATATATATATACGTATATATATATGTATATATATATGTATATATGTATATAAAATCAATCACAATTATCAATTGAAAAATTGAAATATATGAATCTTATAATACTAAATCATATTTCAAAATATCAATGGCGAATATAAAAGATAAAATTCACATCGTTTTCATACAAAATTAAAAAAAATTATAAAATAAAATAAAAATTTATAAAATATCCAAGTGCAATCTTGGACTTAGGACGGATAAGATGGGTTAAACTAGTTTGATGGCGCCAACGTTCCTACTATTGCAACTTGGTAAGTTAATTGGAAAATATCCAAATTTCAAAAATTTAAAAATTAAAAATTTAAAAGTTAAAATTAAACCATTATACTTGAAAAATTAAAAAGTTAAAATTAAACCATTATACTTGAAAAATTAAAAAGTTAAAATTAAACCATTAACTTGATAAATTTCGCCATCGCATACTGAAAGATATTACAACATTAAAATATTAAAGTTTAAAAATAATTTAGTGCATAATATATAAGAACCATCAAAAACCTAAGATGATGCACCCATCTTTAAAATAGTTGTATAGGTAGAAAAAATAGTTGTATATGTAGAAAAAATATTTGAGATCCGAAAGTTCGAATTAAAAAATATCTAAAATGAAAAAGTTCAATTTAAAAAATCCGAAAGTTCAAACTAAAAAATATCTAAAAACCGAATGTTCAAATTAAAAACATAGTATGTTCACAGATGAATAGAGTAAATCATTAAAAATTTACCAAAGAATATCCTATCAAGAATTCAATCCATATCTTATAGTCTTCCATAACTTGTCCATATCTTGTGATTAGTAAAATCAGTTTAGACATATTTTGAGACACTCGAACATATATTGACGGCAGCACAAACACACTCAACAAAAATACACGCACGACAATTGCAGTCGGCTACATGTTGAGGCAGGCAAAGACAGAACAGAGAGCAAATTCCAGAAACCTCAGTTTATATGAGATGCTCAAATCACATGATATGAATGGGTGGGCAGATGTAGTTCAAAATACTCTCGTTAGGCGGTTAGCTAGGGTAATAATTAAACGTGGTTCCTGAAGGAATGGACCATAAATAAATCAAGAACTATTAAAGATTAAATTACTGGGAATTATTATATATGTATATCTGATTAACCAACTAACTGTAAACATTTAATCCATAATAACGGTTAACCAATCAAACTGATGAATAGATATATTCCCAATTGTCACTGGAAGAACAAGAGAATGTTGTGTTTTCTTGACCAGTTAATACTCTAGTCATATTAAATGTTTCTAATCTGAATTTGTTATGCTTAAATCGCGCGTGTCTTAGAACATCTACATTTCTGATATTCTTAAGTTGATGAATGCAACCGATTTAAGCCTGATAAGAGCCACGTCCGTGGGATTATTCAGACGGGATCATAACACGTCAGATTTCTTTTGAAGAAATGCCGCATTTGTTAGCAGAATACTTACCAATTTTTATACTAACTTCAGATAACAGGAACTGTAAAATTTTCAAATACTAAAAAAAATGGAAAATGTTCGTGATAACTAAGTTTAAAATTCGGAAGTGTTAGACTGCAAAATTCATGGCGTAAACTAGGGTTAGACATTAAGTGGGTCACGGTCGACTGGTAGACCATCAAGGTTCTTTTGGGTGACCGCCTGAATATTAGCAGTTAGTAGATATATACCGAAATGTTCATGATTGGCTGACAATATGCAGACTAAGTGTTCAACTGATTATAAAAATAAGTATTAAATTTAGATGTGATTTTTTTTATTTTTCAAAGTATTCTGGATTGTTTCGTAACCAGTGCATCATTTGATATAATTATCTTTGTGACTATTTTTACTATTTTTGTATCTTGCATTTTACTTTAAATGCAATCTTAAAAATGTGAGTTCATTTTATTGCTTGTATATCGGTAAATACATATTCCATATTTATTATTAAGTTATGATAAAAAATATTTTAGAACCTTTTCTTAGCTCACCACACCTACGCACTGGTTGAACAGCAGCAGCTTGAAAAAATTGGAAGTATTCCATACCCTGAAAAGGTTTGCCCACCTCTGTCGTAAACTGCTTGATAAATAATACAGTGTAAACGGACATAATTGGACTAAATGGCTTTGCAGTTTAACAAAAAAAAAAGCAAGCAAGAAATAAAACGAATTTTTTATGGCTTTTGCTTGAAAAATTATTCTTTAAATTTTAAAACGCACAACGTTGAAGGAACTGCTTTCCCCTACAATACAAGAAGCGGATTTCTATCTTTGCATTTGAATCTGGCACAGGCAACTCATAAATTAAAATACCATGTTATGGTAAATATTTAATCAGATTGAAATTACTTAATCACATAAATAAACCCTTCACTCTATCTCATGTTAGGAGTTCAATTAATTTAGTCTTCACTTATTTAAAATAATTTAGGTATTGATTACTAAATACAAACACATGAACTCGTATTCTTAATTTCTTAGAAAGATATATGAAGCTTTGTAATATTATTTGTACAATAATTTAAAAGATCCAATAATTAACCGTCAATCAAATCCAGATTTGAAATAAACATAATATAGTTTCTTTTAGTATAAATGACTTCGTCTGTGAAATTAGTGAAAAAAGTTATTTATGTTAGAAAAAAAAAAAGATCGAAGCGAATAGAAGTCAGTCGATATAATAGAATATCTAGGTCAATGAAACTAAATTTAGAACGGAAAAAAATATGTATTTGAAAATAATTATAACAATAAGCGAATGAAGTGACACAAACAAAGAAGGTAAATAAGGAATTAAAAAAAAATGCGATCTTAAAAAAAATTTAATGTTTGCATACTGAGAGATTTTTTTACTATCTACGTGAACTATTCATTGTAGAATGACATAAATAAAATTATGCGAAAGATGAAAGGAACTTAGAAGGAAAAAAGAATTGCAAACGATTTTGTTTTGTGAAGTTTTTAAGGGTTCCTTCGATTATTTTTTTATTCTTGTAACATTCTCCGATGATTAAGGGAGTAATAAAGACTGCTCCTTTTTACGAATGAAATGAGTCAAAGAATTCGGCTAGAAGAATATATTATTTTGTTTTTTTTCTTTCACAGACGATCATTTGTAGTGATTTGCATAACAATTCTCTCGGTGGTTCAGCTCTATAATTGTTCTTGTAAGAAACTTTCTGTTTAATGATATTTTACTTGTAAATGATTGGATATGTTTTAAAGTTTCGAATATAAACATTGATAATAATACGATCAAAAAGACATTACACTATTAAAAAAGTGATATACAACAATAAGCAATAATCACATACAATAATTGTTTTTATTTATAATAAAAATTATTTCATTTGTAAATATTTATTATTCCATTTTGGAATATGATCATCTATATACACTGCTGGCCATCGTAAATGCAACACCAAGAAAGACTAGTGATATCACAACAAGTTTCTTTTGGAGATAACATGTTGACCAAGTATCAAATGATTAAATTTATAGACTTCTGTGAAGAGTTGTTCCTGCCCGAATCAGTAGCCAGAATAGTCGCCATTGTTGGAGATCACCGCTGCCACACGCCTCGGCATTGATTCAAAGAGACTGTGGACGTTTTTTTGGGGTACAGCTGACCAAACAGCTTCCACTCATTGCCAAAGATGATCTGGTGCGGCAGCTGGAGGTGTAATTTGAGTCTATCATTGAGCAACCATGGACCACATGTTTTCTATCGGCGAAAGATAGGGATAGCGAGCCGGCCAGGGAAGCAATTCAATCTGGTGACTGACGAAGGACCTTTGTATAATGCTTGTCATGTGTAGTCACGCATTATCCTGTTGAAATATGGTTGTAGCCCAGCCCTGAAGGTAAGGAAGAGCAACTGGCTGCAACACATTAGAGATATAGCGTTGGATTATGGACCTTAGAGATGCAGTGCTGGCTGTTTAAAGTACTGGCAATGCGTACTAGAAGAGTGCAGGAGTGATATTCAATACCGCCCCATACCATAATACACGGTGCAGGATCAGTGTGGCGTAGCATAACGCTGCTGTTCAGCATTCTCTCTCCACGGTGTCTCCAGACTCGAATCCGTCTATCGCGGTATTGCAGACAGACGCGCTACTCGTTAGTAAAGACAACTTCATTCCATTCCGCCACACACATCCTTCTTTCATCGCACCATTGGCGGTGGAGACGTCTGTGGTTCTGCGCCAAGGTTAGCCAAGCAATGGACATCTTGCGGACAGACCACTCTGTTGTAAACGGCGTCGAATGGTACACGCAGACACTGAATGCAGCGTTACAGACTCAAAGTCCTGTTCTATGGTTCGTGATGTGACTGAGCAATCCGTCACTGTCATGCGCATAATTTGCCTGTTCTCACGTTAAGTGGTGAACTGAGGTGGATGCGATCGACCACTTTGGTCCGTCGTACCCTTCTGCATCCAACAGTCACATATCCGCATTACAGTTGTTTTGTTTCGCCCAACACGACTATCGATTTTCCTGAAAGGTAAACCACAATCTCAGTAGGCCATTATCCTTCCTCTGTCGAACTCGGATACTTGATCAAAAGCTGATCGCTGTTTTCTACGAGACATATAACTGATCAATTTTTAAAAAAACCACAAGAAAAACACAATTGCCGAACTTGAAATCGTCGAAATCTCCAAGCTTTAAATAGCTCTTTGAGGTGGCGCCAGAAGTGCGCATGATGTGTGTTTGCGTTGAAATTCTAATCATTTGCATATCTCATCTCTTCTAATGCATGTTTTAAATTTCATGTTATTTGCATGCTTCCTTCAGGGTGTTGCATTTACGGTGACCAGCAGTTTATGTATAGTAGAAAATGTTCACTATTGAATCCTTTATACATAGAAGTGTTATTCGTCTTCAATAAAGCTAAAACTATTGCTTTGAATCAATTACTCGTACTTTTTTCATTAGTTATTTCTTTTGGGAAGTATAACGTTTTAAATATCCCGCATCGTTTGGGGGGTTGTTTGTAGATAATCATGTGGTTTAATATAAAGTTAATTTTTGACGTGAAACGTCTTTAAAACCGCGCCGAAACACATGGGTACCAGGTTCAAAAAGTGGATCGTAACGAAAAGGTCTATATCATCGTACCTTAATAATTACAAAACTATTAGTCCTAGAAACAAAAATGTGGTGTGAATATTTCACTTATATACTCAGCTCGCTGTTATGACCTTGAGTCCGGGTCTGGGTCGAGCGGGGCGGTGGGGGAGGGGTACTGCGTTAACTGTGCGAAACCGGCGCTCTCGCTCGTTTCTATTCAGTGTAACTCGTGACTCCGACTTGATAGCGCGGTGATCTTTCGTGTGTTTATCAAGAGTATTGAAACCGATTGATTCATACAAAAATAAGTGTAATTTGGACAGTATTTATATTAAAAATAACCAGAAAGTGATAAAAAATATATAAACATTTGCTATGTCGGCCTCAGCTCGTGCAAGAGCCAGCCAGAAATATAAATCACGGCTATCGTTGGAAAGAGGGGGCTATGGGCCACACACAGGTACCTAAATGTCCGGCGCCGAGCGAGCGAGACGGTTTCCGGAACGTCGCTAAGCCGAAGCCGCGAGGAACTTTTCTGCTGCCGCCAACCTCACGAGCACCTCTAACACTGGAATACCTGTACTTATGGACGTAACGAATAAACAGACTGCCGCCAACCTCACGAGCACCTCTACCACTGGAATGCCTGTACTTATGGACGTAACGAATGAACAGACAATCGATATATCTATAGTATCTGCCACAGAACTGAGAGATCATAATATCAGTAGAAGTGAAGCAATGCAAAATCATTGGCGTTCAGCGAACAAACGCTTCAAAACGGTATTTGAAGCCAATCCGTTTGGTTTATCTTGCAGCGTTTGTGATCGACTTTGGTTCGAAAGAGACTTAAAGAAAGTGAAACATCGCAACATTTCTTTCCTTCAAACAAAATTCCTCGATGAAAATGTGACGGAATTTCGCTTATGCAGTACCTGTAGCAAGTCGATAGATGCCAATAAAATCCCGACGCTGTCGCGCTCAAACGGTTTTCGTTATCCTCCGAAGCCGAGCGGACTGCCGCTGCTTGACCCGATCAGCATTCGATTGATTTCACCGCGGTTACCATTTATGCAGATTCGTTGATTACGCTACGAAGGTAACTATGGTATAGTCCGTCATGTAATCAATGTACCTGTCGATGTAAACAACATGGTGCAGCAACTAACGAGGCGGATAGACGACGATTTTGCTTTTAATGTCACCATATAAAAGAAACTTATTCACAAATCGAATTACTTGAGTTGTTTCGTACGTAAATCGGTTATCAAGGTCTGGCTGCGTTATTTGGTAAACCAACCGCTGTACAAACACTATGACATAAAGATCGACTGGAGTGTGTTTGACAAAGATATGAATGACTATATTGGGCTCGAATTTCAAATTGAGTCTGTCGACCCCGACTTTGCCCCAGAATCTGAAATCCTGCTGGCTCGACAACATACTTTATTATGGAATGAGGAACAATTTTTGCATATTGCTCCGGGACAGAACTCATCCCCAATCAACAAAATTTATGATGTTCATGGTGAGGAACTATCTTTCCCTCAAATATACTACGATGTGCCTCGTCAATTCGACCTCAACGTGCGGGTGACTCCGTACATGATGGCAACCAGCGAGATTCGACGTACTGATCGACGCGGTGCAACTCCGGATCATGTTCTCTACATGGCCATGAAGATGCTTCGTATCCGCGTTGTCGAATGTATTTACAACATGTTTCGTTGTGTAAAACAGACTGAGTCAATCACACGCAAGATGCTTGATGACCGAAACTTTATGGATGAATGTATTGATAAGAATTTCGTCTTCTTTAAGCCGATACCGAACTCCATTCAATATTGGATGACACGCAAAAAAGACCTATTTGCAATGTTGCGCCAGCTTGGAAAACCAACAGTGTTTTTTACTATCAGTGCTAACAAGATCAAGTGGCCAAAACTGCTGAAAATACTACATGGCCTTAGCGACTCATTCAAAGATATTCATGTCAAAGATCCTTTAGTCAACTTGAATCGATCTCAGTGAAGCCATCTTGTTAATGAAGATCCGGTAACCTGTTGCGTGTATTTCAACAAATTGGTCGACACAATTATGGCGATGCTGCAAGAGAAAATGACATAAACCCATTCGGCCCTTACCGGGTTTTCGATTACTTTATTTGTATTGAGTTCCAGCACCGTGGTAGTCCACATGCTCATGTTCTGCTATGGCTCGAGAACGATCCACACGAAAAAATCTCTGAAAACATGCCAAAGACTATTCAACTCTTGACCAATCTCTGCTCGGTGAGTCACAATGATCTACCCATTGAGTTGTATGCGAATCAAGTCCATAAGCATACGCTTACGTGTACGAAGCGCAGAGAAACTAGCTGCCGCTTCGGCATAACATACTGGCCGATGACGGAGACTAGAGTGCTGCTGCTGTTTCCCAAGGACGATGGACGCAAAAACGGGTTACAGACAAGAGCCACTAAGTTACGCAAGTTGTTAGAAGAAAAGAACTACGAGATGTTCGACGAGTTTCTAGTTGATAACAACCTAACAATGGCGCATTACTTAGATACAATCAGAGCAACGTTGCGTCGTCCAACCGTGGTGTTCAAGCGCGACTTAAGTGAAATTTATACTAATACCTTCAACCCGTAAATTGCGTGCACCGTTTGCGCTAACAGTGATTTGCAGTTTATATTGGAAGAGTACAGCTGCGCAGCTTATGTTGTAGAATACGTCAATAAGTCAAACCGCGGCATTAGCAATCAGCACCAAGAACTTATTAAAATACAAGAACAGAATCCCGAGAAGGAGTATGCCGAAATTATGAAACAACTCGGCGTTAAGTTCCTCAACACTGTAGAAATGTCATCGAAGGAGGTCGCATGGTACCAGCTTCGCAAACCAATGAGTCGTAGCAGCCGTGAATTGAGCTATATCCCGACTGTGTGGCCATAAGAACGTCATAAATTACGAAAGTGTAAAGCGGTGATGGACGAGGAGAACTTAGACGAAAATAGCACCGACATTTGGACTAAGAGTATGATACAGCGGTACGAAGAAAGGCCGAGTGAACTTGAAGACAAGTGCCTCGCTGACTTTGTCGCGTGGTACACACCTGTAACTAAAAAGGGTCGAACGCTTGGAACTGAAGTAAACGACGATGCATCTGGTGATGACGAGCCAGCACCGGACAACGTACCATACGAGTCCACCTTGACAATTGGCAGCGCGTACCGTAAACGGAGCGCCCCGCGAGTCATTCGCTACCGAGGTTATGAATTGAATGATGTTGAGAACTATAAGCGAGAAATGGTAACGCTCTACTTACCATTTAAGAACGAGGTGGTTGAAATTCTGGACCGAAATGGCTTCCTCAGGATGTACGACGAAAGGGAGGCAGAGATCATGGCCAAGCGTAAAGAATTCGAGTCTAACATAGATATCGCGAAGATACTTGATGAATTGAAGAAGATCTGCGAAGAGTTCGATAACGTTGATCCATTAGATACAAGCAACAGTCGAGATGATTTCGTCCGAAACGTTTTAGGGCCCGATGGTACGGAAAACAACGACGACTTTGAGAATGCCGTTAATACAATAGGTATATCGGCTGTTCATAAACGCAGCAATGTGATTTCTAAACAAGAGTACTGTCAAATGATGCGCAGCAAAAATAACGACCAATGCGAATTGATTCTCGAGACGATACATCGGTTGCACTTGAGGGATTCGATTCCCATTCAAATTTTCTTTACCGGCCCTGCTGGCAGTGATAAGACCTATGTGCTCACAAATTGCTAATGGAGACGTACAATAGATACACCCAACAACATAATTCACTTCTCAATTCGTTTGTTGCTTGTGCGTCTACCGGCAAAGCAGCCGTAAACTTGGGCGGCGTAACTGTACATTCCGCTTTCAAGATTACTCAATCAAGACGTATCGGCACTATGGCAAGAGAGGTGCTTCAAAATTACAGAAGTACATTCATTGGTGTGAAATGCATCATAATCGACGAAATGAGCATGATTGGATGCGATGTGCTACATAAAATATACCTGCGTTTGCAAGAGATCACTGGTGTACACGAACAACCGTTTGGCAATCTTAACATCATCTTCTGCGGAGATCTTCATCAGTTACCGCCCGTAAATGCTTCACCGGTCTACAAAGGGCCGCAAAACTCGATATGTGGGCCAGTGCTGTGGCAATCGCTCGACTACTATCCACTCGAACAGGTAATGAGACAAAGGGATTCCACCTTCTCGGAAATACTCACGAAAATTGGTAATGGTGAGAGACTCGGTACCGAGCAAATTGCTCTGATCGAATCACGCTACAGAAGTAGAGCTTGGTGTAATGTAAACATACCCGCGACTGTTCGCCTCTTTCATCGCAACCACGACGTTGACGCATATAACAACAACGCTTTCATACCTGAGTTCAAAAATATTGCAGACGACAAGATGATTGGCTACAATACGCTAACGGAGGTCGCGACTGCTCGCCGCAACTTGCACAAAATGAGCGTCGTAGAGTCGGGCGGCTTGCCGTACAGTTTAAAACTAGCTGTCGGTTATCCATATATGATTACTATGAACTTAGATGTTGAAGATGAACTAGTGAATGGCGCAATCGGTACGCTTAAATATATATAATATCTCACTGAAGACGAAACGGTGACAATCTATGGAACGACAGAAGTAGATGTTGAACCTCAGCCGTCAACCTCAACAAGAATTTGGAAGAGAGTGCGCCTTTGGCTGGAGTTTCCAAATCCTAGCATGGGCCAACTATATAGAGTAAAAGCGAAGCCCCACGTTATGTGCAAACGTGATGTGTTAGATTTAAAGTGGACACCTATTGTGACCAGAGCCGCCAACATACCGCTCGGTGGGAATATCAAGTGTAGACGTAACCAATTTCCGGTTGTATCCGCAAGCGCGATCACCATTCATAAGTCGCAAGGTGGCACATTCGACGAAGTCGTTTTCAACTACGATAAGTCACAACAGATACAGCTTGTCTACGCTGCGCTGATGCGGTATCTCTCCAATGATAAAGACGATTTTAAATTTTATCACGGGCGAGGCAGCACGGCGCCGACGGTGAAAGATATTCGCGACGAGTACGATGGGATGGCCAATCATCGCCTTCCCACGTTGTCAATGCAAGCAAGAGCCTTCTGTAAGCGAGACGTCCTAGCCGAACGCAATGAAGACCAGGGTGGCTACCTACATAGACGACGGTAATTAATTTTGATCGTATCTGCTTTCAATGCACAAAGTTTGGTTGCCCATGCAGGAGATATTGAAAGCGATAATATATTGAACTCCGATTATATGGTTATTAGCGAGACTTGGATCAATTGCGTGAACACTGTGATGATCAATGGCTTCGAACTAAGAGAAAGTAATAACACCGCACTTAAACATCGTACACATTGTCCGTCTACCTCATCTGAATTGCCGGTGCGAGTTTCTGCAGCCAGAGGTTTTACAATCTACAGAAACCTACAAAGCTCCACGAACTGTAGCGAAATTATAGTAAATGCCAACAAGTCATGCGGAAATTCAGTCTTGAGAAAACATAATGTCGGCGACATATGCTTGGTGGACGTTAAAGTTGAAGATCTTACGCTGTTTATCTTCGGTGCCGTATATATACATCCTAAGGCGTCGGCTGAAGCTGTTAAGCTATGTCTTTATCAATCACTCCTGCCATATTCAGCAAACTTAACAAAATTAATACCGAACTCTCAGCCAGACTTGGAGACTCCAGTCTTCTATGCGGCGATTTTAATTGCGATCACAACAGAACAGCTATCTTGTTGAGTTCATGAGGAAGGAATTCGGTCTTAACTACGTACAAACATCACCGACAACATTAGGCAATACCACTATAGACTGTACATTCACTAGAAATATTAATGTTGACACATTATGCCGTATGTTTCTTATTTCACATATCACAGACCTATGTTAAATAAAATCGTTGTCGAATATTAATTGTAATAATAATTTATGTTTCTATTATGTATCTGTTCTTTTTTATTAAAATACTTAAAACACCTTCAATCCTGTTTTTATTTATTTCAATCTTTTACTTTAAAAGCGATTTGCTAACATAGACGTTTCACTGGAAAACCAACGGCTGTGTGCCCCAGCACAGCCCCACCCAATTTTGTTTTCTGTGGAAAAATTGCAATCAAAGGTTATTTTTAAATTTTCGTGTTATACAATATTTTATTATATTCATTGCACTACCAGTTGGCCGCGGAAGTGCAAGGGATTACCAAGGGATCAGAAACTTTCTTAAAGCAAATAATTTTTTATATAACGTTTCAATATCCTAAATTGAATATCTATAATAAAAAATTTAGTAATTATCGTAGATAGCAGATCTTTTGCAGTTTTAAATGTTCCTAGAATGTCCCATCGCATTCTTTCTTCTTGAACCAAGGCAATTTCAACTCTAATCTCACAATCTCCGCATGTCAACACAGTAACCATCTTTATAACTTACCTCTCTTCACTTGATTTTAAATAGCAACTCACATTAACATAAACCAAGTTTCCATTTCAGAAAGCAATTTTGTCGTCGTATAATGTTCTCGGAATAATGTTCTCTAGAACAAAGGTGTCAAATTCAAAACCTGACTTTAGCCATATAAACAAGTTTTAACTTGAGGTAGGTCTCTAAGAAAATCAAAATTCATAGAAACATAGGTTTTATTTCGAATAATACATTATAATAATCATATATAAAATAATAAGAAATATTTATTATATACGTCCTGACACTTGATATCTCTTCTTTGTTGCCATTTTTAATATTTCAGCTGAAATTTTGATATTTTATTATAATTTATTGTGTGCCAGTATATTGACCGGGCCATAGAAATACTCCTTGTAGGTCGCATGCCGTCTGCGAGTTTGAGACCCCTGCTCTGGAGGATTAGTAATAATCACAAGTAGAACCCGTTACATAGTTAAGCACTCAAAAGTTGTAATGTTGAAGATTTTACTGCCATCAAATTATCTTTTTCTCTTCGTAAGAGCATAGCATATAGCTCTTCATAGCAGTTTTTATTCCACATTTTCCTGAAGCTTAAGAATAGTTTGTTGAATTTTTTTACATGTCAGTAGATATAACAAGTAACCGATATTGTATTTGAAGCTTACAAATTTTCATTCTTGTTGCTATTATTTATTTGTTCTTTGTTTATTACTTACCATCCAGTTACTCTTGTCTTTTTACGTTTAAAAACGTTCGACATGCTCCTCACATGAGCACATTTGTTATAAATATTTTCTTCATTGATATATAACTGTAATTAACTTTAATATACTATAATATATTACATTATCCATTTATATGTTCTTTCTAAGAAACCCAAACGCTCTTGCATTATTACACATGAAAGTTTGAGTTTTTGTTAAAAATATTTTAATTGTTGGTCTCCAAGTTTATTGATTAATTATTCAATTTAGAACAACTACATTGATAGTTAAAAACCAATGTAGACTGAAGAATTGATTTGCCTATGGATAAAACAAAAGCTATGGATTCTTAAAGAAAAGGAAAAATCAATGTAGCCCATGTTTAGCTTGGTAAAAAAAGTACACTAAGTATGAAAACCAGAAATTTTATACTGAGCTGTTATCAAGTTATAACTGGAGTTTGAATCAATTAACCCTCGAAAATTACCATATTTACCCATCTTTAATGAAGAAGAACCTCTCTTCAAATAGTGTTTTTATTGAGAAGAGGGAGATGTGTGCTCCCAGTAATTTAATAATACTTTAACTATCAATGCTTAAACTGTCGAAGTAAAATAGTTTACCTTATAATTAAGCTTTTCCTTCGTAATTACATGACATTTAAAAACACCGTGATTGTGTATACAAATAAAAAAAGGAGTTTCGAAATTTCTAGACGAATTTTAAATTATTTTTCCTTGTTTAACTGTCTTTCATCACTTATGTTATTCGTTAAGCATTTTATAATAAATAACTCTGAGTGGAATATTGCTTTTCGAGTATGCGTTTGCATCTATACTTAATTCCCATTTTAAATGTAATTAGAATGAAAAAAATGTTCTTTACTTTTTTATCTTATATTAACGAGACCAGGAGAAACTCAACAAAATGGTTCATTAAGATTTTATAAGTTTTATTTTCATGTTTATAAAAACTTTTTTTTAATGTTTCATTTTCTTTCAAATTCAGAAAAAAATAATATGCAGGATTTATTTCAATTTATTAGATTTACATATTTGCATAAAAATTTTACTCATGAAATAAACGTAAAAGTAAGTCATTACATAATCTAAATAACATATTTAAAGAGAAGAAGTAATAGTTATGAACGAAGATTTTATAGATAGTCTTGGATTGAAAAAAAAAAAAAAAAATATCTTTCGAATCTAAAAATCTGTGTATTCTTTCTTCCGGTGTCCACATCTAATTAAAAATTTATAATTATTACATACGAAGAAATAAAAATCAATTCCAAAATGCAATGATCAATTAAGAAAATTGATAAAAGACACAATTATTTTTATTAAAACTTTTTTAATAGTCTACAAAAAATAAATATTCCATTATAAAAGAATATATTTTTTCCATAAACACCACTGAAAAATATAATCAAAAACGAAATTTTTCAAAGAAAAATAATGTGGTGTACTTATTATTATTAAGTACCGTAATCAAAAATAAACTATATAACAGAATTAGATTTCGCCTTTATTAATGATTTTCTGAAAAAAAAGTTGAGAATACAAAAATAAACAGTATTTGAACTTGTGAATACCGGTATTATAAAATTGTACAAATGGCCCAAAATACCTATATTCAGTATCCTGGTATACCGGTGTTACAATCCCTACAAGGGACTTATTTCCTTTCATAACTGAAAATAACGGTTCGCACCGATAAGTACTTCCAAACATGGAAGTAATTTCATATGCGAATTTTTGATTATTTTCAAACGTGGCTGGTAAATATTTGTAAAATTCGAGCACATCCACTCTTCAAAGAAATATGTCATCAAATTTGAGTCACACTGATTCTGGGTCACCTCCATTTGCGTATGGCTGGGTACCGAGTCTACATTTATTGAGAAAATTGAGGAAAATAAACAAAATGTGTGTGTGTCTTCTAAAGAATTAAAATCTTTAAATCTTGTTTCAAATTCAATTCTAAGATTTCAAATTTTTATGTGCATTTGTGATACGATGTAGTATCATCTAAAGTTGGTTTAGTCATGCTGCCTGTAAGTTGCTTTTCCCAAAGATTATATATTATTGCGTGCCGATGTATTGGCAGAGCCGCAAAAATGTCCGTTGCTGGCCACATGTCAACCACCGGCCGCAAGTTGGACACATCTGATGTAGAAGTTAATGATATACCAGTTTAAGGAGTATATTCTCTTAATATATCAGAATTGTAAGGTAGCAGGAAAAATGATATAAAAGAAAAATAAATAGTTTTATTCATCTTATTGATTGTATTTGTATATTTAGTAAAAATGATTTTCTTTGCCAGCAATGAATGCAGAATATATTAAACTTACATTTACAACATCACTCCAATTTCCAATTCTTCATCGTTTCCTATTCTTTTGTCAGCAGTGTATTCTCTGTTACTCATTTTGTAACAGTTGAAACTGAAAGTTTTACCTTTTGCATAAGAAACTCTGCTTTACATTTCCATCAGTTGAAACACGTATTCACATCACTAAGTAACTGTGGTTTGAATGATGGCTCAAAATTTATAAGGGAAAAATAATTTGGAATACTTTGCTGTAAATTAGACACTATGCAAAAAGTATATAATTAAACTTACGTAGAAAAATCCACTTACAAAAATAACCATCTTCTTCAACACAAATGAAAATTAAGTTTACGTGTGTTATTAAAGAAATTTAGAGATTTTATATAGATACTGTGGAAACTCGAAATCTTCTCGTGCTTTGTACAAACTGAAAGCGTATTTACTTAGTAAAAAGTTAAATTTTAAAATAAGTATGTATTGAAATAGTTTCTCATAAAGTTTTCAGTACCTTAGAATGAACATACTAATATATTTTTACTTTGTTTAAGGTATTAAAGTTATATTTGAAGTATTATTTGTATACACACATAGAGACCTCTGTACTTAAGATATCTTTGTTACAATATAATTGATGTATTGCAATCACCATAATTCGCGATCTTTATTTATTTTTAAAAAAACTCGTATGGACAGTTTCATTAAGAATTTGTGTTATATGGAGATTTGAAAAAAATTCCTCGTAATTAATGTGCAAAATGACATATTAAACTTATATTTTTCAAAATTGTTAAACTATTACATATCCAACTACCCTAAAATCATGATTTTAAAAAAATTGAGAACTTTTTTAATGAATTTATTTAATAGATCACTAATTTGCTTTATAAAACACCAAATGTTTTATTTTCCATTCACTAGAACAAAAACTACAAGTGCTTTAGTAAAAGCGGATGCTATAACTTTACATAAGATGCCAATCTTTAAAATGCATTTTAGTCGAAATGTGTTTTTTCTTAAAGTTCAAACGGGGACAGCGATTGCTCAAAAAGTTCTTTAAATAATTTGCTGAAATTTTGCGTGTGTGTTCTGTATAACAGTAGAAGTGTTTTAAACTTGAGATTTCTGTTTTATAACAAAATTTACAGCTCTTTATGTGAATATAATCACTGTTTTTTAAGTAATTTCATACAATAGCTAAGATAAAGTGCTCTAGTTTTTGTACAAATTAAAATATTCTTTATCCTGAAGGTCATTTCAAAAAGAATAGCAGAGTAACACATCTAAATTGAAAAATTGAGAATGTGTCCATTCACTATTTGTACAGAGCAGGCCGCGCTTATGCAATTTTTTTGTCCCTTTTTACCCATTTTTTTCCATTTTAGTAGTAAAAAATTATTTTTCTCTTCTTAATTTTAGTTTTTTTCTTCTAAAAATCACTAATAAAACTAAAAACCACAAATAAATCTCCATATCTTCATTTTTTTAAAAAAATAAGTCAATTCCTACTTAGATCAGCAAAGATAAATTTTATTTTATATACTTTTTATTAAATAGTTACAATTAATATAAATATGTACATACATAGGACATAATCACAATATTAAGTGGTAATTAATTTCTATTCATTATCATTAAAGTATCGTGTTTATAAACTGCCAGCTCAACTGAATACTTTAACACGTAAAGGCCGTATCACACGTACACATTTCAAGTAATTTTCGTCCAATTCGTGCAATTTTTAATCAGTTGCCATAGCAACCGCTTTAGAGCAATTTCTTGCTAGTGAGCTCAAGGAATTGTTCGAAATAAAAAATGCTCGGAATTCCAGCCAATAGGATTCTTCGTCTACTAAACGAACACAAGATGGCTGCTTCGACTTCATCACGCGTTTGCTCATCTTCGATGTTTCTGATGAAGTGGAATGGGATTATGGAGAGCTTTTTAATCGATGAGGTGGAAAAGCTCTCATATCTGCGGAATTCGAGGCATCCTCATTTTACGAAGAGGCTGAAAAAATGGATTTCAGCAGATCGCCATGAGGATGAGCAAGAGGTGGCCGGCACTCAAAGCTTTCTTGACGACATGTAAGTTGAAATATTTTTAACAATACATTTTTTTTTCTTTTTACTTTCTTGTCAAACAATTAGTGTAACGTCTATTTCTTGTTGTATTTAAGAAATAGCATGTACTTTTGTTCTGTGAGTGGATCTCATTGTTTTGATTAATTTTCGCCAAATTATCGCCAAAGCCAGTTTGGCGTAGACAACAATGCTACAGCAACAGCCTATGTATTGAAAAGTTTGTAAGTCAGTTATACAGACTCTTCTTTATTTTTATTTGTTATGCATTTGAATTTTCTTCAGCAGTATTTGCGAAGTGTTTCATTTTAACCATCTGCGCTAGATGTATTAGTAATGTTGAAGTAAAATGTTTGGAATATATACCTATATATGTTTGTGTGTGTATATATTTATAAATTTTCCGAAGTTACATTACATAATAGTAATTTAAAACAGCAATTAATAAATTTACCATATACAATTAATAATAAAAATATGTAACAAAATGTATTGTTTGTCAAAAACTTTAGTATAGCGTTTTAATGTCCAAGTTACCTTTTCTCTATCCATCGTGTTGCAAAATTGGGCAATTTATTTCACCAGAAAGGAATATTACATTCAAAACTTTTCTCACTTATGTAACAATGAGATATTATGATGAAAGAGTTCATCAAGTTTGCAGAAAAACTATTAAAATTTTAATTTGGGCTGAAATTTTGATGATTTATCACCTTACTTTTATACCACCGGATTTCTCTTTCAAAAACAAAATGGAACTGAAATTGTTTTAAATTTTCAGAAATTATCCATGAATCTGTGTATTTCTTGTTTACTTCTGAAATATTTACTTGATCGCCTAGTTATTTTAGTTAAGAGGCTTTTTTTCTTAAAGAGTTATACAGTAATAATTAACAAATAATTCATTCTTTTCGACCATTTCTAAAATTTAAACAGGAACTTACAGTTACCTATATAAAGCTACATTAAATAAGTGATATCCAATCTTTGACAATTCATGGAACCCTCATACCTATAAGGTATTTTCGGGGAACCCCATTCAACACATTTAAAAGAATATGTTTTAAAATACTATTTAAAGAAGATTAACATATGCTAGGCACTGTATGTAAAGACAAAAAGTATTGTATTTAGAACCCAGGATAGTAAACAACAAAAAATTCAATATTATTTACTAACTCAATTAAAATTCTTTTTAATTTCAGAAGCATCGCGAAGTTTCAAAATCTCCGCACCTACTAACGCAACGAACAAAAGAAACTGTCGTCGTTTAGAAGTGAAACAGGTGTTAGAGATTTGGTTCCCAAGTGGGAACACTTCGCTCGTCTCCAGTTCCTTGATTATACTATCAAACCACTTGATAGTACCTCAAATTTAGACTATATGGAGCTGGAAGTTAATGTAGTACGTATTTTTACCCCTGATGTTATATTTTTTTTCTTTTCAAATGTATACTACTTTTAATTCTTTCATGTATTACAGATTTCTTTGAATGTCAGCGATGATGACTTATTTGAGAATGTTGTGGAACTGCCTCTCATTTCATACAGTGAATCTCAAAGTGAGCAGCCACAAGGGATAAGGGTGTTTACCTCAACACATCCTGTGTCCACCTCAACACCTGGAGCAAAAAAAAGAAAGGTTGACAGCAGTCATGAAGATTTCTATGAAAGTATGCAAAAATGCTTGGGGGCTGTGGGCAAAAAAACAGTGAATGAGACTTTTGCTGCTTTCATAGCCTCCGAGCTTGATAATTTGCCCTGCCCAAAGCAGCAGGTCGTCGAAAACTATGCAATACACTCTTTGAGCATTTAAAATAAAATTTATTTCTTACCATTTTAGCAATGTTTTTCTTTTACAAAATTATTTTATATAAGCTACGATGATTTTAATCGACTTAATTTTAACAATGAATTTTATTTATATACATAATCGTGTTTGTTTTATGTAGTTCATTATCCCAGTTCTTGTAGAGATGAGATTTTTTCCAAAGAAACATCTTAATTTACATCCAGCTTTTATATTCATGGTGACACTCAAACATATCTGGACAGCACAACACAAAAATACTTGCGCGTTTTACACGTTGGCGAAAAAAAGGAGTGGAAAGTATTCAAATAATAAAGTTTTTATGTACAGGTTTTTATATAAAGTTTGCAAAAATGTATCATAAAAAAATTACAGTCACATGAGACTAGGCGAAGAGGATATTAAATCGTGGTTAGTAAGGTGCATATTAAAATGCTTATATTTTCATAAATCCTCTTTTAATTTCTCTACAAAACGTTTATTGTTATCCGCACAATTTGCCGGTCAGATATTATTGTAGTTTTGGATCATCATTTATTGTGAACAAGTATTTTCTAATACAAACAAAATATAAATCAGTATAGTTAAAAATAAACTAATATACACCTAAAACCATTAAATTTTGCTAATTTCTTGCAGAACTAATCTTAATATAGAATGACTTGGTAAAAAAATTACAAATTCAAAAGCCACATTAAGAAAGTATATTGACTGTTTATTTTATATCTAAAAAGTTAATTTTCAATAAAACTCAAGTATTTATTATGTTTTCCCTACTCAGATTTGCCCTAAGAAATATGCTATTTGCGTGAAAATCCTATAAACTTTTTACGTCTTTTTGTTTGCTGTATAAGTATGAAGTAGCACACATAATGATTCATTATATGGGCCGTGGGTAGCCTAGTGGTTAGAGCATCGGACTCCAGACCGGTAGGCCTGGGCTCGATGCCACCAAACACCCTCCGAGTACACACGGATTACGTGCTCGTTAAATCAGTGGCTCCGTAGTCTTGTGGGCTTAATTACGAGCGCAGGGACTGGAGAATATTTCCCTACCCTTCAGTTTGCATGCAGAAATTGTGGAGGTGGAGATAGAGGTCGTGTCACCATCTATCGTCCATTCGGGGAATTTCGCCGAGCTAAAATCGCACTGTCACATGTATGGTGCTCAAGGCCAACGACAGGCGTACCTCTTGCCCATGCCACGATGAATTTCGTGGGCCTCGATCTGACTACGTCACACAGGTGGCATCAGAAAACAACAACGACAACAATAATTCATTATCAGATAGCGGCATTCTAATCAAAAAGGTTGGTCACCCCTGGTCTAAAGAATCAGTAATAAATATACCAACATAATGTTTTAGAAAAAAGATTGAGCCCCGTGTTTAAAAATAGGATTTAAGAATTAGATGTTAATAATAAAGGAGAATCGAATTATGAGCTGATATCAGTGTAAGTTATTACATAAATAAAATATTTTGCTGTTTGTTAGTACCAAATAAAAAGTAAAGTTGTATATTGTTTTAACTTCATTTTTTTACTTTTGTTATATATATATTACAAAAGTTATACTTTGCATTATACATCTTCAGATATTTAAAATGCGAGTTTTGTTTTGATGACAATAAAAGAGGTAATGCATATTACTGTAAATGGTTAAACACAAAATGTTTATTAATAGTTCCTTTTTGACAGTGATAACACAACAGAATATCTTTTTTAATGAAAATTAAATGGAGGGTGAGGGTTTTTAACCGGGGTGGGAACATTTTAGCTATGGTGTGCCAAACCAATCTACCAATATGATTCAGCATACCACACAGTACAATATTTTGAAACAATTTGACTCCCGATATAATGCATGTAGAATAAAAAAAAGAAAAATAGAAGTCAACAATATAGATTTACAGTTTTATTATACATTAATTTTGCATCATTTAAAGATATTTCTTTACAAAAATAACTTTTTTTATCCCCAGAAATTAAAATTGTACTTATGTATTTTTAAACATAGTAAGAAAAAACATAAAATTCAAGTATTTGTCTTCATTACAGTTAAATATAAAGATAAAGATAAATAATTATACATTTCATTAATATATTATAATAAATTTATTAAAAAAATATTTATGCAATGTATAATTATTATCTTCCCAGGTTACAGCACCTTCAGCGTTAAAAAAATTACAAAATTTGTCCCTGACATCTTTTGCGTAGTTGGATCCCCTGCTTGAGATCCTGTGGCAGGAAATAAGTTGATTACTGATTTGCCGCCAGTTCCCTTCAAATAAAACTCCATTCAAAATATCCTCTCTGTCTGCAGAGTCTTCAGGAATATATGTATTTTTTGACCTGTTAGTCAAAAAATTGTGAAAGGAACAGGTAGCTAACACAATTAATTTAGTATTTGGCACAGACGTCAAAATGGTGGCTCCAAATACCCTGAAACGAGCAGCTAAAATGCCAAATGCATTTTCTGAAACCCTCCGAGCATGTGAAAGTCTGTAGTTAAAAACTAAGTATTCATTACTTAAATTTCTACCCGGATAGGGTTTCATGATATTTGGCATCAACGGAAGGGCATCATCAGCCACAATGACAAATGGCAATTTAGATGCCGATCCTGGTAACTCGGCTGCTTCAGGGATATTCATATTTCCATTTGTAATGTGTGGCTTGCCTAAGTTTAGATTTCCTCCGTACTCATCCATCACTAAATCGTCCGTTAGTGCCAACATCATTGCGCAAAAGTTTTAAATTGGCATCCACAAGTGCCAATAACACGATGCTGAAAAATTCCTTGTAGTTTATGTATGTTGCTCCTGAATGAGATGGGGGTTTTATTCGTATGTGTTTTCAGTCCATTGCACCAAGGCACAATGGAAAACTCCACTTTACCCAAAATTCTTCTGCGATCATCTTCCACTCATTTTTGGATTCAGAGACTTGGATTTCAGACGCTAAATGGTGATAGATGGCTGCACAAACAGCTGGTATTATACCAGATATGGTATGTTGGGGATATTCAGAACTGATAATTCAAAGAGGATTGCGTTTCAAATGAAATGAATAAAAGAATATTTTTAATGCATTGAAGAAATTGAATAAAATAAATTTATTGATCTAGAAAAGCAAATTTTCAATAAAATGGTACCATTGTTTCATAATTAAATATGTTGTAATACATGTTGTAAGATATCTCAATGTTAACGCAATCCTCTCGGCAGCAGGAATTGCCTTCTTCATTGATGTATTCTTTCTCTCGATACTGGGAAAAACAAGAGCTACGAGCTCCTCAAAAGTTTAAACATCCATTCGTAAACGTCTACAATAACTTTCACTGTCGTATAAATAATAAAACATTTATTGATTTATAGAAAAATTAAATTTCAACAATGCAAATTATTAATATATGCATAACTTTCATAAATATATTTTACCTAAAATAGATTGTAATTTGAGGAGTGGAAGACTCTGTGAGCTCATCCCCTCATTTTTTCAAATATTATTTAAAACAACTATCTATAACACTTTAAACATAAACCTTTAATTACAATGGATAATATCAGCTGAAAAATGTTAAATAATAACATTTTTTTTACAAAAATAAAAAGACTATTAGAGGATATGAAAAACTTAATAAAACAAGTAAATATAGGTACTAATTCAAAATTAATGTTATTCATATTTATGTAGAGATTTCATTAGGTCATTGTACTTATATAAATAAAAAATGTTCATAAAAACCATCTTATCATAAAATGTATTTAGATACGGAAAATGTTCAAAATGTTATGGTTCCAAGGTGGTTAATTACTATCTCCAAATTTCATGTAAACCATATGAAAATAATCAATAGTTTATTGCAGTGACGGCTCATGGAAGTGTGTGGGGGAAGGGAGTCTGGGCTCCCTTACTTTTTGTAGTTTTAAAGTATTTTTCTACAAAAGAAATTTACAACCAGAATATAGTAGAAAGTTTGGGCTCCCCCACTTTTTCTATCCATGAGCCGCCCCTGTACATAAAGTTTAATGAAAAAAGATAGACTTACTTCGAGAGCTAATTCCTTCATTAAATTCTCGTAGCATCCTAATTGTATTCTCCGTTGCAGCCACTTTCTCTGCAAATTTTGTTTTTTTTTTTTTTTTCCTCATTTCAATGTCACAAATAGCAGCAAATTCAAGCGCAAGAATCACTTGATCGTCAGACACCATATCTGTTCTTGACTGTCAATAAAAGCTCGAGCGGTATAAAAAAATAATGTATAGTTGTTTCCCCGTAGCAGAAAAATCGGCCAGTAACATTTCAATGTGGTGAAAGTGCGCGTATGACGTCAGAGCATGTCGTTTTGTTTACGGCAACCCTTCACCCTCAGTAGTACGAAAAATTGCTTGAAGAAATTGTACCAAAAGTATACGGGTGATACGGCCTTAAGAAAAAAAAAAAAAAAATTTCAAGTTTTGACACATATCGCCAAAAGGGTCGTTAAGTCACCTAAAATGATGCCAACGTGGTTGTAATTGTAATTCTTTAAATAATTAGTTTTAATCAATTAATTTTTTTAATTATTATTATATTATTGTACTGTCATCTAAAAGAATCATGTATATAAAATTTCAGCTCATTTGAACGCTTTCAAATGTATTTTATTAACGATTGAAAACTCCCCACCAAGATAAGTAAATAAATATATAAATAAATATATATAGAGAGGGATTGTGAGCTAATAATAGGAATTGAAAAAGTTTTTGCAAGTAGCCGGATACCTTAATTGAACTAAAATTTTATTTAAAATACAAATAAATTTAAAATACTCAAACTTATGTTACGGTTTTGTTTTTCCAAGCTTTTTTTCTTCTTTTATTCCCCAATTTTTTTTAAAAAAAGGTAATGGATAAGTTTAGACATAAAAGAGGTAATGAAAATTAAATGGTCTTTTCTGAATCTAAGTCCTCATGTTTTTTTTTTCTCTAAAAGTTATGATGCTAAACAAATAAATCATGAATGATATGGAGCAGTATTAGATTTCTATATACATTTATTCATAGATCTTCACAAACCTTTATCCAGTAACGTAACATGCATCCCCGCATTTTCATCATCGTAGCGGGGGGGGACTCTAAGAGGCCTAAAGTCTGACTGACGCTAAGTACAGCTTGGGGCTCCAATCCTGAATTTGCAGTTGGGGGAGGGGGTTGACGTTCTCCGTTACGCCATTGACCGTAACGAAATGCCTATGCTCATGACTGGCGTTGTGGAGTCGTCGGTTCGAATCCTGGTGTCACTAAAGAGACCTCCATGCAGAGGGGCTGATTCTCGTTGAATCTGACGAGGTTCACAGTCCACGTTTCCGTGGTTTGGAAGTTTGGAGAGTAGGTTGCCAGCTCAGATATCGTCTTTTATTCGTGACAGTGGCTCAATGAGTCTAAACCAAATTTTTAAAAAAAGGATTAATCAAATCAATGAATGAATGTTAATCAAATCCAGGAAATGTATCTGAAACAGTCGCATCTGAGTTTGAGACATTTTAATCAATTAAATAATAATTTAGTAAAATGGTCATTATATATATATATATATATATATATATATATATATATATATATATATATAATGACATGTTGTTTTTCTTGTTTATATAAAAATGTTATGCCAACTTCTGATTTTGTGCCTATAAAGTAATTGTTGATATGTTATCTATGAGTGGATTAGATTTTTTGGAATTATTGCTCATTATTTCACTTTATATTAATGTGATTGAAAAACTTTTGCTAATGATATTTTATTTGGGTCCTTTCAATGTACCTTTAACTTTTAAAATAACTATGAATTTGAAAAATAACAAGTTTTTATGCGACTGGCAATTTGTTATACTAGGTATGACATTGCTCGGTGGTACAGTATAATGGTATCTGTACCATCGTCATCCATTTACCATTTTGTGACCTTATATAGAAATTTTGTATATATTTGGGTATGGCTTTTAGTTGGTTGTGTGGAGATAGGCACACAAAGGTTCTGAGTTGGCATATAAAAAAAAAAAATATGAATTTTAAAAAAAATACAAAAAATGTGTGAATTGTTTTGATAATCAGAATTTTTTTGCTTTCCCTTCTGTATCTAAACATTATCGTGTTAGAATTTTTAAAACTCGAATTTTTTGGAACTCTAAATATAAGAATTTATCTCGTATAACAAAACGAAATATTCATTTTTCCGATAGTATTGATGAAAATCAAAGAGATAATGATTTTGATAACATATTAGAAACTAGGTTTTTCAGAGATATTCATGCTTTAAAACAAAATTTAGATCTTGCACTGGTAAAAGATGCAAGGCGTGTGGCATGATGAGTGGGGAACAGTTGGATATGGATGCAGGTTATTTATTTTGTAAGACTTTTTAACTGTGTTTACAAAATGACATGCAACATATGTAAATTTGCTTACATAGGTCAGACCTCTAACACTATCAATATTAGATTGAACCAGCATAGGTCTGATACAAGGAAATTTGATTGCAACAAAAACCAGGCTAAGATTGAGATAGGACACTTTCATAAACATGGATTCAATAACATAACTGTACATATACTTTGAATAGTGCCAAATATTAAACAAAGATTATGGTTCGAAAACTTTTTATAGATTCATTTAGATCATATTATCCTTATGGTTTGAATGTTATATGGAAAGGTGAAAATGTCTTATTAACTTTTAAACAAAAATCCGAGAATGCATTATATCTTCCGAATTTTAATAAATTTATTGATAATAGTAATAATATTCGTTTAGCGAGAATTTCAAAAGCTAAACGCAGAAAAAGAGTTACTAGAGATATGTCAACCCTCAAGAATTCTATGTTAGAATTAGCTACTAAATTTGATGATAACTACCACACAGGCTTAATTAAATCGTTTATGTTTGGCTTGAATAAAACTGAAATTAAAACTATGACAGATATTTTAAGCAGATATAAATTTCGAGATTCTCATGCTATGCATATGATTCGAGACCTTAATAACTATTTAGTACAAAAAAAATGAATAATAAATTAGATGCAAGTGAAAATTACTCTATAGAATATTGTACATTATTATTTATGAATAAATCCTTTAACAAAATTAATTTTTTCAAGTATAAAAAAATATCAATCCTTTTTTCCTATTAAAAATATTATTATTAAAAAGGCTTTCAAATACAACAAGAAATTTGGTAGATTTATATTTAATTATAATCAAATCTCGGAGCTCCTAAGTTCTGATTCATGTAGATGCAATCTATATCGAGACTATATTGATGATTATCATCATAGCACGTTGTCACAGGAGACCTTAGCATCGTGAAAGATGATTTGTTAAGAAATTTTATGGAAAAAGGTACCGGTTTTAGACTGATGATCACAAAAAATAAATCTAACGTTATGAAACAAATCATAAAAGATTTAGATAAATTCTACCTTAAAATGGCATTTAAATACGGAATGCCGATTGAAGCATTCAATCAATTTAGATCTTATATAGCAACAGAAATTCGGGAATTAGATTTTACTGTTGAAAATGAAATTATGTATAAAGATCTTTAATCATCAATAGTAAATATCCAAAATGACTTCGTTATTACATATGTTGATAAGGTATCTGCTAATTATGCCATAATTTGTAAATATTTTTACAGTAAAATATTAAGTAACCACATTTTAAATAATAATTCATTTCAAAAATCAATTCACAATAATAGAGAAAATGATAATCGTCTTTTAGCTTTGAACAAAAGACTGAATATTCTCATCTAAATAATATTAAATATCCAAGTATTTTTTTAACACCAAAATTTCATAAAAGCCCTGTAAAGTTCCGTAGTATCACTAATGGATACAATACTTATATCACGAAGTCTTGAGAAATCTCTTCTTCAAAATCTAATTGATAATTTACAAAACACGGCAATTATTAAAAATAGCTTAGAGATTGCTAGAGTTACTAAGGATATGTTGATTTTTTCTATGCATGGTTTTGATTTAGAGGACCTTTTTAATTCTATAGATATTGACGATATGATTAAGGTTCTTCAGTTAATTTATGATAAATATGAATTATATACTTCAATGAAAAAAGAAAAATTTGATATTCTTGTTAACCTCGTTTTAAAAGAACATTTCATTACATTTGATCATAATCTTTATAAACAGATCAAAGGATTACCTCAGGGTGGCCCAGCTAGTAATTGTTTAGCGAACCTATATTTACATTTTTTTGAAATAGATCATGTTGTAAATGATTCTTACTTAATTTATCGTTATATAGATGATATAATAATTTTTGGTAAAAATAGTGAATATAAACCAAATATTACGTTCTACCCTGATTATCTCAAGCTCCTTAAAAAACTAACTTCAACTCTAATAGGGTGGAATTCTTGGATTTAGACTTGCATCTTATTAACAATAATGTAGTCAGTAACATTTTTGACAAAAGAGATTCGTTTAAGTTCCATATAATTAAAATTCCCGTATGGAACAGTAATTTTCATATATCAATTTACAGAAATATCATTTTGAATTTTTTATTTAGAAATGATAACTTAACTACCCACAAAATAGATAAATACAATAATATAAAAAAAAATTTTCAATGTTGTTTGGATCATGAATACCCTTTTAATTTCTTGAGATCTTATATTCATCACAAATACATTAACCGTCTTGCTACTTCGCGAATTCCAAATCCACCACACAACAATAGGTTTTCAAAGTCAGCATGTTAGTGGTCTTGCTGTGAAGATTATATCATAACACTCATATCCCAGTTTACATTTTTTCCACACACATCTTCAACATCTTACACATTGTTGACAACCAACCAAATTAAATCCTAGCAATTTTACATTTTTGACAATCAACCAATTCAAATTTTACCATATTTGATTGTCGTCATTTTGTACTTGTCTTTGCTGGCTGGTTTAAAAGTCAGCTCAAAAGATGTGTTTATGTTTTTTCGAATTTTTTAACTTGGTGAATAATTGACTTTCATTAATGGCAAGATGCTTGTTTCTCTTCGTAAAAGCTTTGTGAGTAAAGAAATTTTGTTAAATTATTTTTTGAAAGATACTTTTCTTATGTAATTGTTCTAGTATTTTTCTATTTTTCTTACATAATTATTTTGTGATTTTGTGATTTTTCTGCATTAAGAGTTTGAGAGTGTGTTACATAATAGTAGTGATTGGTTTTATCATGCTCTCTGAGTTATACTTTCTCTGAAGTTTTGTTTATTTTATTTTATTTGGTTTTCCTACCGAGTTGCAAAAGGGGAAGGTTGGCGCCTTCAAACTAGTTTAACCCCACTTATTCGGTCCTAAGTCCGAAATTGCTTTCTGACTCGCTAGGTTCTTTTTTGTAGTTCTTTTATTTCTCTATAATTTTGTTCTTCATGTTCAGCTTTTATATTTTTATTACGCTATTTCTTGTTATGTTCTTTATCTATTATTTCTTGTTTTTGTTAAATAATACATATTTCTTATATATATATATATATATCATAGTCAATAATTGTCGTGTACTGAATCAACACTTGAGTTAAATATTTTTTTAAAAAGTTCCTTCTCTCTCTCACTATTCGAAAAAATTTTGTTATAGATTTCTGTTGAGAATAAAAATTTGAAAACAGGAATATTTTTTACTTATTTCTTGTCTCAATATTCATCGAATAGTTAGGTGTAAAAAAAATCGCAGTTTTCCTCATCGAATAAGTCGTATGCTCTGTACTTTATGTATTTATAGAATAAAATGTTACTTTTTTTGTTGCACAAACTGTCAAATGCATCTTTCGTAGATAAGTTATGTCTTAAAAACACGTCTCGAATACAGTTGGTTTGTTGACATATTGAATAGCTTTGCGTATATGAGCACTATTCATCGCAAAAGTATATTCAACGAAATTTTAAGGCACTAAATAGTTTTCATGCTTCAGGAAACTATAATAGAAGAAAGAAACTACTTCAAAAAATATCTACGCTTCAGTAAAAGCCATTTTGCAAAAATAAGTTAAATAAAGTTTAAAAAATGTTTTTTCTTTGTCTTTTCCGAATGAAATGAAATTTTTTATATTCAGAAGAAAGGAATATAAATGCAAAATACAGAGTAATATATACAGATAAATGTTACACCGTTTTAGGAATTCCAAATCTATAAGAAGGAAATTGTAACGATGTTTTGAAATACTTCTACTTCAATTTTAATAAGTCTAATATTTGTTTTTTCTTTTTATATCTATAATATTTTTTCCTTATTTTTTTTCTTTATATTTTATCTTTACATGTTAATATTTCTATCTTTTATTTTTTAATATTTTTATATTTACATGTTAATATTTTTATCTTTATTTGTTAATATTTTTATATTTACGTGTTAATATTTTTATCTTTATTTGCTAATATTTTTATCGTTATTTGTTAATATTTTTACCTTTATTTGTTAATATTTTTATCTTGATATGGAAATATGTTTAACATAAAGTCACTCAAACTTATTTTTATTTTCTTTGCTTAGTTCACTTTTTATTAGCAATCTTTGAATAATGAAATGCTGAAAAAGATGTAGTATTAAGATGTAAGAGATAAAGCAGATCCAATTCTTCTAATATTGCAAGAAATAGCACTAAAGATTTGTGTTGCTATGAAACATAATTTTAATTTCTCTGGCATATAACTATTCCATACAATGAAATGTGAAAAGTACAGAAAAAAAAGATTGTGTTATGAAGTTTAATTCTAAAAAAATAAATAGACCTGTCGCTGGATAATTTATTTTTATAATTACTTCTTTTTAATTAATATCATAATTTTACTACAAAATTGGAGACATTTTATGTAGCACATTTCCATACATATTCAAAAACATATAATGCATCAACTCCCAAAAGAGTTTTACCAAAAGAAATAATGGGCTTTGTTATATCCTTCCTTTTAATATCCATTGATCATTTTGGTATTTCTAATTAAGTGTCTGAGGTTTACATAATTTTAAAATGTAAATTTAACAACATATGTTTTTAACTCAAAAACTATAAATTCATAGTTAATTTCAAAACTTATTTTTACCAAATTTTTAAGTAAATAAGAATAGCCCATAGGATTTTTTCTAGTTATTTAAATTTTCAATTTCTCTATTTTTCTAATTCTCATCTTCAGATTATTTTCCTTTAAAAAATAAAAAAAAAATGTACAAAATGTCATTAAGCAGGAAAAAAATGTAAATTCCTTAAACTTTCTTGAAAAAAATTCTTTTAAGATTAAAATTCTCATTTTAGATAAAAATTCAATTACGACTTCACAACTTTCAATAAAAACAGGAAATGATAAAGAAAGAAATATCACAGGAACCGACATCAGAGGCTTTTTTTGTTTTGTTTTTCTCTTGGCTGCTGGCCATATCTTGATGTTAATGAATATTTTACATTCAATATATACAGATATATCTCGTTATATTATTTATAAATTATCTAAAAACCATAGCCTTAAAATAAATGGTTTCTTTAAAGGTCTACTAACTTTATTCCACTTAACAAGAAAAGGTAGAAAAATAAATGAATATTGATGGTGACTATTAAAAATTATAGTTATTGTTTTTTAAAACTTTTCAACAACTTTTTTTTTTAAACTTCTACCACATATGAATCAATATGGAGCTCCGATTTCTTTGGCATAATTTCAAATTTTGAATGCTTTTGCTCTGAATAATGCTTTAACTCATAAGAAATCGAAACACAGCACTGGGACTTCAAAATATAAATGATATCTATAAATACCGAGTATTTTACTTAAAAAAGCATACACTCAAAATTATTTCAAAAACATAGTAGATAGGACAAAATATTAAACATGTTTTATACATAAAGAACAATGTGCTTGGCACAGATATGAATAGTATATTAATGTTTAATATTTTTCACACACATTATTTACATTATTTTAAGAGGACACAGTACGATTCAATTGGTAAAAATCGGTCAAAAAATCAAATTAAATTTTTTTAGCTTAAATTATTCTTTATATACTTTTCTATAACCTCACAAAATGTGAAAACACAAAACTTAAAAAACGAGGAATTATGAAAGATTTATGTTTGTTTTTATTCGCATCCCTATGGCAAATCAAATATTTAAACTTACTTATTTCAGAAAGATAATTAAAATAACTAGTTTGCCTTCATTTAAAATGCTAAGTTTTTTTTTCTGTTGTGCCTAATGCTTTGAATGTTTTTTTTTACCTATTACTAATAGTGTATGCTACAAAAGTTGGATCAAAACAATACTTATTTTTTAAAAATAATTGAACTCAGAATTGATACATTTTCAAAGAAATTTTTAATAAGCATTAATAAAAGGAGTATTATATATATATCAATCATGCTTTTGCAAAACCCATACCAACTGTTGTTACACATAGTTTGAGGTACTTGTAAATCAAATTGTATGTATGCACGTGCGTTTTTGTAGGAGGAGTTGCATTTTAAAGTAACTTTACAATTTTTTGCTTAAAAAATTAAATGGGTGAAATTTTTATGACATTTGGAGCACAAAATCTGTTTCACATATAGTATACACACAGGAGGCAACCAAGCAAATATTGAAATTTCTTTAATTAAATATTATTTATTTAAATCGTATCATGCCTCCTTAACCAGGACTTCCTGGTCGGGTATAGGTAATAATACTACTTTAAATGGAGTTTTTTGAATCACCTAGTACGTGAATTCGGGCAGACCTATTTATGAACAGTTATATCCGCAATTTATTAGTTATTTTCTGGGTAATAATTTTACTTATTATGTGAGTTATTAGTGTGTACAGAATCTCTATTACTTACTTTTTATGCAACAGCTCCAAATTGCTGCCAAGTTGTAATTTTTTTATGGGAAAAGTTATGATATAGTTGTAAATAAAAGTTGTAGTGTGCTGAACTTTCTGCAGCTTTATAAAGATATTAGGCAGTGCTTTTAAACAATTAGTATGTGAAAATAAAGCTTATTGTGGGTGGGTGTCAATAAATGTTTTACATACTGTTATAAGCCTTCTCTATATATTATACTTGAATCATATGCAATTTTACAGAAGACATGCACTGGTATATGGAAATATGCTCTTTTTTTAAATTGCAAGAATACGATGCCCACAAAATATAATTCAAAAAATCTTAGAAATTGAAAAAAATCTTATAAATGTCGTAAAATTATACTTAATGACCCATATAATCAATAAAGCAAAGGACAGTTTTATTCCTGTATTTTTTCTTGTGATTCTTCAGTTAAGAATTCCGTACTTCAGATTTTAAGAAATTGATTGAATGCTTGCTTATTTCTAACGCTATACTTGAAACAATATTTAAAGACTAAATCTACACTTATGTATTAGGAGCGAAATAATTAAATATAACTAATAATTTTGATATTTTAGGCCTTATTAAAATAGGATTATATACATATTTTGAAAAAACATTCTATACTGTATGACACTTCATTTAAAAAAGCTTATATAGGTTTTTGAAAATTATGAATGTGTAACGTCTCTCTCTCTCTCTCTCTCTGTATATTGTTACTTAGATCCGGTTTCTAGGACTTTATGCAAAAACATTCACTAAAAAAATAAACAGTTATTTAAGAGCGATGCGAATTTATTATCAAAAGTCTAATCCTTTAATTACAGGATTCAGCAGCAATATTCACAGAGTAAATCTCCGAAGAACTTCACACCTTCAAAAGCTCTTAAACACAATTGCCAGTGTTTCAAAATACACATATGTAACAGCTTATTCACAAGCACAGCCGAGCTAATCGCTAGTCAAAACAATGTCACTCATCGCTGGTTGAAATCAGACTGACTGCGGTTCCGGCGAGCATCTTTATTTATAAGCGTGATGGAAACTTCCAGAAATATAATCACTCGTGTCATTCAGCGTGACATTAGTGGAGAGATTCATTACTTTCTAGAAGATTCTAGAGGATTCCGAACTCGCTAACATGATCGCCAATGACACCAACATGGTCTTCAAAGTCACCAACTTGGCTCTACCGCCAAGATTTTGCCATGTTCTCATTGAATTGCTATTAAAACGTAAGGGGCGACATTGCTTGTGAATAGTACAATTTTAACATGAAAAAAAATATAACAGAGTAACATAAATGCATTAAACACCGAAATACAAATTATTTACATTATTTACACAAAATTCGTAACAATATAATATCTTGACATTAAATACGTATTAAAAGTTAAGAAAACATGAAGCCTTACAATCACACTTTACATTCAAATACATGCAAGTGATTCTTCAACACAATTAAATAATAATCTATATCAGGGGTATTCAACCTTTTTTTCTGCTGGGCCGCATGCATATGTCAGCTATTTTACGCCGGCCGCATACATATGTTAGTTATTTAACGCGTGCCACAACATGAAGATACATGGGGAAGGGGGCATGCTTTACAACTGAGATAACAATGGAAATTTAAAATGTGGAAAATTGGTCAAAATATTATAACTCCTATATATTTTCCTTTTTTTAATTTTTTTTATATTTATTTTTGTCACTAACACTAAATTAGAAGCATTTAAGAAAAACTTCTTCACAATTTCTGCTGAATTCATATGATTCTCAATAATATAACAAACTTCATAGAATGTCTTTGTTACCTCTGTGATATGACCAATGGCAAAACACTTCGTTGCCGTTAAAAAGATTATTCAGGGAAGCCTATTTATCGCCTTTTGAAAAGGATCTTCCACGAAAAATGTAATTGAATGATTAGAAATAGAAAAAGAATATCAGTTCGTACCCGCGCACGGCACTGATAGCAAAAAGCAAGATTGATATATTTGATATTTCGACAAAGAATTCTCCACCAAAATTTTCTATACAATGTTTTAAGTAAATTTCTCAGAACAATGGACCATGAGGGGGCCACTTAAAAAGGGTTGGTGGGATAGATGCGCCCTAGGGGCGCAGGTCGGGTATAGCTGATCTAGATCTGTATGAAATTATATAAAACTTCACACGGGACAAAGGTTAAAATGATTCAAATAGGAAAGTAGAAAATAATTAAATTTTCTTATTCATTTGATTCTCAAAAGTGGAAAAAAGAATTATAGCAATGGAATATTTCATTTTTTTCCCAAGTTCAATAAAAATTGATGCACCGTGTAGAGGAAACCGATGCTCGTTAAATCTGTCGAAACCTAATGTCTGCCAATTGGTGTAGTGTGGTCTTAAGAGAGGAAGTTGCCATTTCAGGTGTCGTTCTCATTACTTTGTTACAATTTTATGTATCGCTTTCGGTACTTGATTGAAGATTAAGAGTTACGAAGTCCGTCCCCAATATAAGATTAAGGTGCAAATAAAAGATTGACAAAAATGAAAAAAAAAATATTTCTTAGCATTTTTAAAATTATTTCATCAAATTTAGAATTGAAATATCTTATTAACTATGTCAAATTGTTGACATGTAAACTAAATCATGTGCACTATCCCTTCATAGAATAGTGGCTGAAGTTTTATTAATTGCAAAAGCACGCACATTCTTTGAAATATGAAGTGCAATTTTGTACCACAATTCTTGTTTTTTAAAATGATTATACGAGGGTGGTCTAAAAAGTTTCCGACTTAACAAAGGTGTAAGACATTTTTCTAATTTTTTTTATTTATCAACATAGTCTATTTATAACCCTACACACTTCTGCCAGCGATGCTCCCATCTATGTAACCCGTCCAAATAGTATTCGGTATTTTTCTCTGCAAAAGAATTGTTCACCAATTACAATTTCATTTGAAGAAAATATCTGTCCTCCGAGCTCAATTTTTAGATGAGTGAACAAAAGGAAGTCATTTGGGTCTAGATCTGGTGAGTAAGGTGGATGATCCAGCAGTTAAAATTGTAATTTGCGGATATTCATCATGGCAATCGCTAATGTGTGTGGCGGGGCGTTGTCTTGGTGAAACATGACTTTTTTTTCTGCAAATGTGGCCATTTTTCCGCAAGTTCTGCCTTCAGCTTTCAAGTAATGATGCGTAGTATTCTCCAGTAATGTTTTTTTTCTTTTTGAAGAGAATCGAATAAAATAACTCCATGAATATCCCAAAAAACAGTCGCCATTACTTTCCCAGCCAAAAAAACAGTTTTTGCTATTTTTGTAGCCGGTTCCCTCTTTGCAGTCCACTGTTTGGACTGTATCTTTGTTCCGGGTGTATAATGGTGTATCCAAGAATCATCTTAAGTAATTAATCGGCCCCATAACTCGGATTTATTGCGCCTAAACTGCGGCAACAGAGCGTTGGAAATGTTCATTCAAACACGTTTTTGGTTTAACGTGAGCAAACACAGCAGCCAACGCGCGGGCAGCTTTCTCATGCCTAAATGTTGATTTAATATGTGACAAACACATTTTTTGACATGTTCATAACCTCTGCTATATCTCTCACTTTAATTTTGTGGTCGTCTAGTCCCATTTGGTGAACTTTGACAATGGTTTCGTTAGTAGTTGCAGTATTTGGATGACCCGAGCGTTTCTCTTCCAATTTCTTATGGCCACGTTTAAATTCAGCTGCCCAAAATTTCGCTAGGGTAAATAATGTTGCAGACTCCCCATACCATACATAGAATCCAACTCATATTTCATTTGCTTAGGCATATTGCCTTTTAAAAAATAAATATTTAATGACAAGCTCGATACACCATTGTGCCCAATTTCACAAAAACACTCACATCAACTCACTCAACTACGGTTACATAACAACTGCGCGTCCAAAATGGATGAAACTTAGGTGATTAATTGCCAACAGATGAACAACGAAAATCATTAGCTATTTATTGACAATTGCTGTCATCTTCACGTTGAGGTCGGTAACTTTTCAGGCCACCCTCGTATTTACTTGAATGCAGTTGAGCTATAGCAATATGTGTATGTCTTTTAACTTTCAAGAGAAAATGTTATAAATATTATTTTCTGTCATTTGATGAACTCTCGTATGGGTATGGTCAGATTTTGGTCGGGGTGAAAGTCAGAGATTATATATTCTTGTAATGGTCATAACCGATGCATATCCGCCGTTGGGTAAAACTACGAATCCCAATTACGAGATCTAAAATGTATTTTTTCAAACCCGGGAATGCTCTCACGGGGCTCAGAGCCACCCTAGGCTCTCGAAATCTTTAATTCTAGGAAAAGTGTTTATTTGTTAGCAATGACCTTGTCTGCATCCTCCTACGTAACAATCTCCATGGGAACTAAAATATATTTATCACATATGTCCGCCTTATTTGAGATTGGCAAACCTTATCTAACAATCTTAAGGTACGTTGGTGACTGAGTTCCCCTCACGAACACTTTTGTTCCAAAATATTTTCTTTGAATTGGCTACTTCTTTCCCCTGTGAATGATTTAATGGTTTTGATTGCTGTTCTGTAGGACTCATTACGGTTTATAAAAGCAACTGAACATAATATTAAATGTAAACGAACAGATTATTAATAAAATAATGGGCATCTATGCGTTCTCTATTCGACAAATTTGAAACTTTTGAAGCAAGGGAAGAACGTGAGGAAATTATAGGTATTTATCATGATAGCGAAAGTAAATTTAGGAAAAGTGTTAAGCATGAAATGTTTAAGTTGAAAGAAAAGTTTTCAAATGTTACCTAAAAAACTTCATCAAGAAAGATGTAAAGCCACAAGTGTACAACAAGACACACTGCATCCTGGCAAAATGACACATTCAAGAAAATGTTCAACATGCTATTTGTCGATCGTCAAAGGACAATAAAACTACAATAACTTGAACAAAATATGACAGTTTTGTCTGCAATTATTATTACTGTAATGTTAGTGAAAAGTGTCAGTTATTTGTGTCCATTTTTAAAGTCCCGCAAATTTAAAACATTTTAGTTCATTTTGAATGCATTTTTTCTGAAATTATCGAAGAAAAGTTACAAAGTCCTCAAAAGTAGGCAAGTATACTTTCTGTTAATTAACTTATTCGTTGAAATTAATATTTTTATAATATACAATAAAAATCATTAAAAAAATTATTGGGGTGAATCAGTATCCCCCCATGCGACCAATAACGTTAGTATTGAGTGCTTGCCTTCTACCGTGCTAATACTTTCAAAAAAGTAACGTTGTCTCTTATAATTGAAACAGAAACTCAGTGGCGCAACAGCCCATGAGGGCCAGGGCCTACTGTGCCCATCCCAGAATACGTCACTATTGGGCGCTGAGATGCATGGGCAGATGTCCCAATCAGATGGTCAGTTTGAAGTTAGACCCCCAGTGCTTAAGTCCACAAGATACCTTTTGACATTCGTTTATCGACCCACTGTAGTAGGGTTGAAAGGCTAAAGTTGTGTCTTATCGTAAGATCAAATCTTTGAGAAGAGGCTTTAAATTAACAGTTATGATTTTTTCCCCAAGTTGTTCTTAGGTGGAAAAATAAACAATGTATTCAGTCATTTTTATAAAATCATTTTTCATTGAATAGAAATGTTCTTATCACAATAGATTCAAATGTAACACTGGGATACGATTTTATCATTTGAATTCATGCTTATTTGATATCAAATGTGAAATAAAAGGAAAAATGATGTGACTAATTTTTAAAAATTAAGAGGATTTTTTTTAAAAAACGACAGCATAAAAACACTGAGATTTCAATTTAACTTTCTAGATTGTGGAGCTTAAAATCCTTTACTAATATATGTCAGGGATCGTTTTACTGATTTTCTGAGGCTAAAATCCTTGCTGAAATCATTTAGCAATGAGTTAACTATTTTCTATGACACTAGAATTGAAAGTTATTAGCAAGTTTACAAGTAAATTTTAAAAAGATGAATTCTTAAATTTATGGCGTTTTGTCTGAAACGTGAAATAATCATAAATCATTATAAATAGATGGAATTCAAGTTTCCTTGAATGACATGCATTTACAAATAAAACATTTAATCTTATACCTAAACTAACCAGAAAAAGAAAGAAAAATCCTGTAACTATCACTAGCTTAAAATTTTCAAAAGTCAAACTATTATTGATTTTCAGTCAGCGAATTAAATTTTGTATATGATATTCAGTGTGTTTCTTCGAAATGATTATAAAATAAACTTAAATACTAGTAATAATTTCTGATTAATGTATATTCCATTTTTATAGGTAGTTCTAAATTTATTTTTGAAACTAATTCTTTTAATGACTTTAATTTGTTTTTTATGAACACAGGAGATACTTTACACAGAAAAGTAGAAAGAAAAAATACAGAGTTGTTTAAATTTTGTATTGTCTACATCAAAATAAATCCCATCCCAGAGAAGAGTTCAACTGTAAAATACTTGTGCCAATCTGACAACTTTATTTTTAAACAACAATTTACGAACGGTTGACGTTTCAAAGAGAATTCTTTGATAATAAATTACTGTTTGCAATTTGAAAAGAACAAGAAATTACAATTGGATCAATTCAGCTGTGTAATTTAAAATTGTTCAGTTCATTTTATAAAAATTGGACTGATTTAAGTGTTTTTGATGAAAAATATCAATCTAATTACGTACGATTCTAACATAAATAAATTAAAAAAGAAATGATGAGATCTCAAGGGAAAAAACTTGGCAAAACTCACGACATTCAATAATTTAGAACCGTATCAACATAATCCAAATAGATATATTTATGCCCTCCAGTCTTATTTTAACAAACCTTAAATGAGCTTTGTTTTACGTTCACTGAAACGAAACATCATAAACAAAGAGATATGAAGAAGTATTTTTAAGGGAATAAAACAAACAAGCCGAATCAGGGTTTGTTTGTGTTGCTGAAAATTCGATCTCCACAAAGATATAGAGGAACATAAACTCTTCTTTTTTAAAATCTTGGGATGGTAAGGTACTGTGGAATCTAAGACTCAAACATGCACACAAAACTTCATTAACCAAAAATTAAAATACAGTAAATGCTATATTTATTTGTTATTGACTTCAACACAATGCATTCAAAATTCCTGGATTGTTGACTTTTGACTTAATTCTCCTCTATATTTAATTAAAATATTTAAAATTAAAAATATTTTTTTCCTCAGATAGTGAGACGTTATTAGATTTTTGAAGAGTACATAGTTCAACGTTTTATACAAATTTTATATTCTCTCATCTTAATAAAACTTCATTCATTTGGATTCCATTAAACCGGAGTTTCTTAATCCGGAAAACCATGTGAAATCATCTTAATAATATAATACGAATGTAAGATTGTTTGTTTGTTTGATACGCTTTCACACTTAAACCAATAAACCTATTTTAAAAATTCTTTCACCAACGGAAAGCTACATTATCAGCGAATAACATAGAATATATTTTGTTCCCGTATTTCAAAAGGAACGGGAACTTCGAGGAAGAAACCACAATGATCCAAATTAAGTCATTTGTGTAAAAATAACGTCGTTACAACAATGCAGGCGGTTCATAACCCGCAAAATTAGCACAAGATTATACATTTTGTCAACACTAGAGATTTTAATAAAAATTTTCTCACATTTGTAACCAATATCTGAAACATAGTGTAATTTAGCATCGTTACTAAGTGCAATTTCTAAATTGTGTTTATTAAATGTTAAACTCAAATTTTAAAAAATATCGCCAAGTTGGCTGAAAAACTCTCTATTCCGACAACCCCAGAAATTTTATTACAATTTTCTACCACTTTTTAAAGTGAGAAAGAACAAAAATTTTTTTGCAAATTGCGTGATATCAAAAGCTCTATGGTAATATTAAATCACAGTTTCATAAAAGAGTTTGATTTATCGAATAATTAATACTGTGAATTTATTATATTTAAAAAAATAGTTTCAATATAAGGTCATGTTTTTTGTACGACATTTTTCACATATTGAACCTAGATATTTTATATAGAGATATTACTATGAAGATATACTAGATATTAATTTCGAGGATGTCCTACAATGCCAATCGCCAAATAAAATTAGGGAACTTTACTCAATTATTATATCCCTAGCTGTCTTTCTAATCCTCAAATTGGGATTAATACAAAGAAAACATGGCGGAGGATATTGTGCAACGATCACAGCAAGTACATGCAGATAGGATATCAATGGACACACTTACAACGCAACTCTAATAATTGTTGTAAATAGGGTTTTCATAATGGTTGGGAAGAAACTACATGATTTTGGAATGATTAGACAACGACGAGAATCCATGGACTTCGATAATGAAATTACTCGAGAACTAGATTACGATTTTATAGCATTGCAATATCAAGTAACATAATTAATCCCTCAATTAACTCCAGAATAAAGTCATGTTTTCCATTAAGTTTTACGTAAAATAGAATCCGTCAGTGGTGCACTATTTTTCCTTGACATTCCTGGAGGAACCGTAAAAACGTTTTTGCTAAACTTATTATTAAGGTTCGTCCGAAAAAACGAGAGGATAGCAGTTGTAGTGTATCTTCCGTTATAGCCACTAAACTACTGGCGGGTGGCTGTACTACACATTCTGTTTTAAAATTACTTTTAAATCTTGCACATGAAGAGGTTCACCCATTTGCATTTTAAGCAAAAATAGCTCTGAAAGCAGGATGCTTCGAAAATGTAAGCTTTAAGTGTGAGGTGAAAGTACGATGTCTTATAAGAAAGCTATAGAATCGTTAAATCGGACTCTTCAGGATATACGAGATAGTACAGATAGTGTGGGTAGAGTGGTAGTGTTATTGGCTGGTGATTTCAGACAAATTTTCTCCGTAATCTAGAGGAGTACACAGGCCGATGAAGTCAGAGTATGTATTAAATAATCAAGCTTATGTGAGAAAGTTGAAAAATTCAGTCTGAAAACCAATATGAGTGCATCTTCATAATGACGTAGATTCCGGACATTATGCAGAAACGCTACTGGAAATCGGTGATGGATGCTTGGATGCAGATGCTCAAGGTTATACTTTGCTTTCCAGGGTATTTTGTAATTTAATTGAAATTGATGTAGATCTTATTGCTCAACAGTTTAGTCGAGCATGCAACAAAATTTAACTTGTGATAAGTGGTTGTGCGCAAGATCAATATTGGGGCATGAAAATGACATTGTTAATAAGATCAACACTGGAATTTTAAAAGACATGAGGGGGTAAATGAAGGAATATTTATCAGTGGATACAATCATGGATATAGAACAAGTACACTGCTGGCCACAATAAATGCCACACCAAGAAAGACAAGAGACAGCACAACAAAATTTATTTTGTAGATAACATGTTGTCCAAGTATCAAATGATTAAATTTATAGACTTCTGTGAAGTGTGGTTCCTGCCAGAATCAGTAGCCAGAGTAGCCACCATTGTTGGAGATAACCGCTGCCACAAGCCTCGGCATTGATTCAAAGAGACTTTGGATGTGTTCTTGGGATACAGCAGACTAAAAGCAGCTTCTCCACATTGCCAAAGGTGATTTGATGCGGCAGCTATGGGAGTAAACTGGGTTAATCATTGAGCACCCATGGACTACATGTTTTCTATCGGCGAAAGATCCGGGGCTTGAGAAGGCCATTGAAGCAATTCAATCTGGAGATTGACGAAGAATCTTTGGACAATGCGTGCCCCCGTGGTCGTGCATTATCCTGTTGAAATATAGCTGTGACCAAGCCCTGAATGTACGGAAGGACAACTGGCTCCAACACCTTGGAGATGTAGCGCTGGCTGTTTAAAGTACCGGCAATGCGTACTAGAGGAGTGCGAGAGTTATATCCAATACCGCCCCACACCATAATACCCGGTGCAGGACCAGTGTGGCCACAAGAAAAACACAATTGCTGAATGTGGAATCGTCGAAATCTCCAAGTCTTAAATAGCTCTTTGAGGTGACATCACAGGCGCACGATGTGTGTCTGAGCTGAAATTCTAATCATTTGCAAACCTCACCTCCGCTAATGCATGTTGTAAATTCCATGTTATTTGCATGCTTCCTTCAGGGTATTGCATTTACGGAGGCCAGCAGTGTACTTCTTATCCCACAGATATCTTAAATTCGTTTGGTTGTACCCTCACATAAACTTCAAGTAAAACTAAATGTACGAGCTATGCTTATTCAAAATCTCAATGCTCCTCGACTATGTAATGGAACGAGAATTCGGTTCACAACATTGACGCAGAATATACTTCGTGCCTCTACATTAACAGGTGTGGGGGAAATGGGAATGTGTTATCATACCACAATTTCCAATTTTCTCCACTAAGCTACTGTTTAAATTCGAATGAGTTCATTTTCTAATCAAACTCAGATTTGCTGATTCTATTAACAAAGCTCAAGGACAAAGGTTGCAGTTAACAGAGGTGAATTTGGAAAAGCTATGATTTTACCTTAGCCAACTATAAGTATCCAGTTTGCGAGTATCCAATTCCCTGAAATTTTCACATATTTGCATTTGACGGAAGAGCATATAATATAGTGTACAGTTTTTAGAATCCTAGAATAATATTCAGTTTTGAGCTCTTTTAAAGAGGAATTATTTATTAAACTTAGATACTTTCAACTTTTAAAAATATTAATAGTTTAATTTATTGAATTTTTGTTGTTGGTTATTATAATAAAGTATGTGTTAAGTTTTTAAACTGAGCTCAATTTTAGAATATTTAATTTATATAGTCCCAGTCAAGCAATAAAAAAGTATCTTATCATTTTCTTATACTTACTAATTATAATGATTATGACTTTGGCAGTTTTTACGCGAGCGAAGCCGCCGGTAAAAACTAGTAAATATTAAAGCTAGTTAAATGTGATCATTTAAAATTAGCCAGAAACGCCATGTTTCAGGAAGAATAAATTTTTGCATAATACTAATCGTGTACGTAATACAGAGTGTCCAAAAATAGTGTTCGAACTGTGCACAACTAGATTTCTCGTTGATAATTGAAAAATAAAGCCCGAGGTACAACGGTTACTGTATGATGCTTAGTTTACGAGAAAATACGAAAAACAAAGTATGACGTCAAAGCTTATACACAGAGAAAATATCCATCGAATTGGACACATCGACCGCAATATTGGCAAGTATTTATAAAATAGGTATCAAAAGTACCCAATGAGCATAATCAAAATCGAGTTGAGCACGCCATAAAATAGCCCAATGAATTATCCACAAAAGCGCAAGCAGTATGCAGACGAGCAACTGCGTCGGTTTGTGTAGCTACTACGTCTCAACACACTGATTCCTTGAGATTCTCTCATAAGAGGAAAACTCCAACGGTGTGAGATCTGGTGATCATGGTTGCCAGTATAGCCAAATTCCCACGTCCAATACAGTGGCCGGAGTATGCCATATATAGTCAACAACGTACATTAACACAGAAATGCGCCGGAGCCAAACTTGTACCATCGCTTCTTCACAATCATTTACCGTATTTTTTATCGTGAAGGTACAGTTCTTCTGGATTTTTTTATGTACTATAAACGAACATTCTGGCTGTTCAGAGTTTGGGCACTATTCTTGGGACACTATGCACATTAATTTAAAAAATTTTCTTCTGTTTAACATTTTGTTTTGCATCAAAATGTAAAATCATTAAAATTCAAAGAAAACTTATTTATGAACTGTTGACAGTTTAAAGGTTAATTTGTGTAATTCGAATTTTTACTAATCGGGAAAAATTAAATCATCAGTTAATCTAGATCTGGGGTGGGCAGACTATTCCAGGGTATGGGCTACTTCTAATTTTTTTCAAAGTGTTGCGGTCTACCCAGTGACATAGGTGTAGTGAGCTAAACGAAAGTATATAATGCAGTCGGGCCTCCATTTTACGAATTTCTCTATTTAGCGAACTTTTTCCTGGAATCAAGAACATTAGATTTTATTCGTAAAATAACCTCCAAAAACAGCGATTCTGTTCAACGAAATTTTCTATTATGATTCGATTTTTTCCTCCTTATTTTTTAAAGTACCGTATTGACTCGAATCTAAGTCGAAATTTTTTCCCAATGTTAATGCTACTGAAGATCGGGTGCGGCTTAGAATCGAAGGAGGAAAAAATTTATTGGATGGGGTATGTAGAGTAATCACAGCTTCATCCATCCATTTAAAGACTTATAATACTGATAAAATAACTAATTATTCACTTATTAGTTTTGCTTTAAATGTTTTTTTTTATTTGTAAAACTGGATATTGATAAACCATTTTAGACTATTTTCACAAATTCTTTCCGAGAATTCGGGGTGTTGCTTAGAATTGATGTTGGCTTAGATGTGAATAAATACTTTATATTTCTAGACCCCTTCAAATGATGGAATGATTATTAGATCTTAGTGAAAGCGGCCACCACAAAATATCTTGGTGGTCCACCGGTCGATCGCGATCCACTTAATGCCTACACGGGATCTAGATTAATGTGCTCTAATGTACTTTTAAGTACTGCTGTATACAGATAGAAAAAATTACTAATTTTAATCTATTTTTCATTTTTTATCTCTCTTGGCTTACAAATCATTTTTCAAACGCAATAAATTTTCTTCAAAGGAGTTGATCAAAATGTTAATTGTTATAAGAGGAAGAAACTATTCTGTTTCAACCTGTTGTTAATTTATATTCTATAGTTATGTTCATATAAAAATTGGTACACTTGTTCTTCGATGAAAAAGATGATCTCTTGAATATATTTTGGTTTTAGATATGCAAACAAATCAATATATTTAACTCTTATAATTATACATATTATAGCCTGCACTTGTAGCCACGCAGTACGTTTCTTTTGTATTCCGAGTACCGTGGAATCTTTTTTATCGTAGCAATATATACTCATTGTATAAAAATATTTCTTCAAAATTCTTAATCATAGTTTTGAGCGTAGGTATAACAAATTACAAATTAGACAAGGCACAGCAATGACTTTGAAATTATAACTAGGCCAATTCAGTTTGAAATATTATCGAACAGTCCATGAAATTGGCACAATACTCCATTCCAAATTTACTTTTTTTCAATGAATTCACTCTAATATTAATAATATTTTGCTTCTTTTGTAAGCTTTTGTGATAAAATCAGGACAAATATTTATTTATACAAAAGTTTTATAGTTTGTGAAGCATGTTTGAGATATTAATGTTTTGCATTTTCTTGTCTAACAATACTTGTTTTGTAATAGTGAAATTAAAAGTGCCTTATCTCTAATGAATACATTTTTCATCATTAGCTTTTAAATATATATCTGTATCCCATGTTTGACTTTAAGCTTTATTTGGTATAGCATTTCTTTTATCCGTAGACTCTATTTTTTTTATCTGGATAGATGCGGGGAATTGGTAATATATTGCGTCACGCACCATTCAGCATTAATGGTAGTAAATGATAAATATCTTTCTTCTGCTCTTCATTGAATAAAAATAAATGTAATTTCTAATAAATAGTTATACATTTTAATACTTTTTTTCTTATTATTTTATTTTATCAAGAGACACGCGATATGTAGCTCCTTTGTGGCTTGCGACTTTTTGAAATTCTTATCTCCTCTTTTCAACTAAAGAATATTTATCAGCTGTCTATCCATTAAAATTAATTACTATTGCTCTAATTATTTCTTTCTCCTTGCAAGACATGTTTATTTTAAAGACCCTGAATCAAAGATAAACCACTTTATTTTTGCTGATAAATAAACAGGCTTTGCTTTGAAATAAATATATTACTTTCAGTTCAAATTCAATTCAGTACTATTTTCTTAGTGAATGCCATATAATTAACTCAGGGTCATATAAAAAAAGGGTTTAAATAACAAGGAACAGAAAAAAATCTAATAATTTTATGGAATTGATATTACTTTTCTCCAAATAGTTTGAATAGTGCCCATATTTAGTGAAAACATTAACTGTACACCTATTTTATTTCTCAATGACTTCATTTAAAAGTAAAATTTAAATATTTGTACGAAGTGGTAAATTTATTACGAAGAACACTCATAAAAGTAAAATGTGTTATAAAAATTCACTTCATGTCTTTGAAATCATTTTGTTCATTAACCCCTCAATAAAGAGATTCCTTAACCAATACCTCAGAGAGTACAAAGATAAAATATTTAGAATAACACACACGCCCCAGTCTTATGAGCCAGAATCTCGTGCAGGCCTCCATGTATGGTAAAGGTTACCGCTACATGAGAAATTGGAGCTTGTTTCGGTGAGTGGTAGTCAATCCTGCAACCATCCATTTAAAAACTTTACTGTCGTGGCAACCAATGATGTTGTTGTTCTCGTGTGTTTTTATCCTGTGATACATATGAAATACGAGTGGAAGAACAGAAACATACAACACAAATAGACGAATATAAACATTTAGCAACCAATGATTCCAAACGTTTAATAATCGATCATGTGCATTTGATGGAATGTTGAGCTAGTCAAGGTTAACCATACATACATAAGAGTATTATGCATAAAATGAGTAACGTGTTTACTTTCGGGTCTTCAACTTATTATTCACTAGGGGCCTTTCAAACATTGTTGGATTGCAAAACCTATTTTTGTAAGGGAACTGAGATTAATGTAAATCGAGATTACTCTTTCAGATCAAATGAATTGAGTAAATGAGTGAGGAGAGAGAAAATGAAGTTGGGTTTTGAACTTGTAGTTAGAATATGCAAGAATGTATAGTTGAATCATAACCGTTTCCGAAGAAAGGAATAAAGGACTCTCGGAGATATTATTGAATGCAGGCAATCATCTACAGTTATTGATAAAGTAGAATTATTTTCATTATAAGCAATTAAACAAATTTAAAACTGCCTTGATACCTATTCAGCTTATTATTGAGTTGCAAAACAATTGATCAAAAGGATGAAATAAATATCGTTTATTTCAAAATGGCTGTTTCTTCAGTAAACCTTCACTCAAACATGAGCGGAATTTACTACAATTGTTTTTATCTGATTATACCAGTGGTCTTCATACTGTGTTCCACGGAATCCTGGAGTTCCATTAGGCATACTGAGTGGTTCCACGAGTCACAAGAAGAATCAAAGAAAGAATTATAAATATGTACGCAAAATGGATTAAAGTTTTCTATGAAATTTGTATAACAAGTTTCAAAAGCTTATTAAAGTCATATTGATTTTTTTTTTCAAAATATAACATTATTTTGTAATATGCTTTAAAATTTTATTGCAATGTAATAAGAGAATATTAAGACACGCGTGAATTTTTCTGTAAGTTTATTACACTATTAGATTGTAAATCTTCTATTGTTTCCTATCCCAGGTTCCACGAAATAAATGTATACTATTTAGTTCAATGTCTTACAAAACTACTTTAACTAATGGAAAGTACTCATTTCTATAATTATGCAAAAAGCATCTATATAAAGAAGAAGAGGCAGCCACTTATCGTCATTTCGACAGATTTATCCAAAAAAAAACTATATTTAAGTAAGAACAGCTCCTAAATTTTAGGTTTCAATTCCAAGCAAAATACACATGAATTATCACATAGCTATGAACATTTTAATGACTAATGCAGCAATGTATTTAAGCGAAAAATATTTCCTTTATCTTGAATGGCTATAAAATAAAATATAAAAATGAAAAACAGAACATGAAATGTGACAGCAGAATATTCCACGACCCACACTTGGACATTTTGCGCTATAAGAAGTGAAAATATATATACCAGATATTTTATATAAATAGGTACATAATTTAGGAGTACAGTGACACATAAGTCACAGATTAAAATTATGATTAATCAATACTTTTGAAAAATTACAATGAAATTCTTTAATATATAGCAAGTACAATACTTTTTTAAAATTGTATTTATGTAAAGTAACTATGAGAAAGAGGGGTAATCATCTTTAAATATCGTTTTAAGATATATTCTTCTAAGTGGAAGAATAAGATATATTCTTCAAGAGATATCTTTGTTTTATATATATATATATATATATATATATATATATATATATATATATATATAATTATATAAAATATATTCTTCAGTCCTTGAAAACCCCTTAAAATTTTAAGGGTTCCACATAAAGACTTGAAGACCATTGGATTATACAATGGAACATTTCGGATTGGAAATTGTTATACAAATCGCGATAAATAAAATTAAGAAAAATTATTTTATGCTCAATTTTATTTCAAACCTCAGATTTGCATCAAGTTAAAATGGGGAAAAAATGTATTTCTAAAGGCCAATTTCAAAATTCCTTTATGTATGCTTAATGATGTCAGTTTATTTTTAAAGAAAAAAAAAGATGTGTGTATCAGTATGAACACATGGTAGAAGTTAACTTCTTTGGCTTATATGTATTGTTGTTGTCGTGTATGACTCAGTGCAGAGGTGCTCTTGCCATAATTGAGGTTTCCCAGAGCCTTGAGAGATGGACTTCCGCTCATTTTAGTCGCCTTTACAACACGCATGAGCTTAAGTTGGGACTATTCTAGACCGGTCACCACACGGAAGATTATAATGATATCGTTTCAATACCTGAAACCGATGATGAGTTAATTTTGGCGAAATTGTATTTGGTGTTCTTGGCGAAGATTGTCCGAAGGATCTGTTAGGCTTAACGTGTGACGCTTCCAATTAGGCTTAATGCAGCTGCATTCAAAGAAACAATTTTGAAGCTTGAAGTATTTTGCACTTTTCAATTTCTTTTAAAGTCTGTAGCTCAAAATGTATAATAAACGATGATCACTGGAAGGATGATAACTGGATAAACAGATACATAACATTTTATAACAACTCATTACAATTTTACGATACAGTGCGATTACTTCGGCATAACGTTTTGCCATTTTACAACTATAAACTACTATTTACTTGAATATAATGATATATTTTTAACACCTGATACTGTTGATGAGTTAATTTTGGCGAAATTGTATTTGGTGTTCTTGGCGAAGATTGTCCGAAGAATTTGTTTGGCTTAACTTATGACGCCACCAATTAGGCTTAATGCTGCAACAATTTTGAAGCTTGACGTATTATGCACTTTTCAATTTCTTTTAAAATTTGCAGCGTAACATATATGGTAAGAGATGTTCACTGGAAGGATGATAACTAGATAAACCAACATATAACATTTTATAATAGCTCATTGTAATGTCAATAATTTTAAATGTAAAGAAAGTATGCATATGGTTACAAGTAGAGTTTTTGAATGGTTGGCGATATAATTACGTTGTATTATCTTGTGAAATCGTACTCCATCACAAGATTTTTCATATGGGTTTTCTGACAATACAACCACGCATTGTGAAATACATCACTTTTTAGGTATGCTTTCAGTTATGACCATTTTAATGGACTACCTAAACTTGGGATTTGATTATTTTTAAAAGAAAATAGAGAAAATATGTTCACCATATGAATTATCCTGTGAAACCATCGATTATAAATCATAGGCAGCATACTTTGAGATACTTTAGGTAAATCGTCAAATGTAACCATCTACGATCTTAGAAGAATTGAAGTTGTTGCTGCTTATATGTAGTGGATTGTATAATTAAGTTTTATTTTAAAGTGTAATATTATATATAGCTAACAAATTTATTATTATCATTATTATTTCAAACTGTATTAAAAAATGTAGAGAAATTCGGAATTTCATACATTTCTACCTTACGTTCATCACGTAAACGTAACTGATAACGCGTAACGGAACGTGAAACGTAACGCAAATTTTTCAATACCATGCCATAAGAAATTAACTTCAGAAATCTGTATTTCTACGTTTAAAATAAAGCATTTAACTGTTTTGTTCAGATTTATTATCTCAGAAATTTGAGTTACATCAGTTTCATATATTTCTATCGGTTTCGATAGAACTTTTTAATCAAAAATTTCAAAACTCCATGTGTAAGTTGAAAGTGATAATATGCCGATTTTGCTGAGATTCTACTATAAAAATCATACATATCTCAAGATAAAAAATTTTATTGAAATAATCCATGGAGTTTTGAATTTTAAATTGTGTAAAATTGGAAAAACATTATTTCCGAAAATGCAAATACATATTGCATAGAATGCGAAAGAAATTACATTAAAATACTTTTATTAATTTTCCCAATACAGTAGAACCTGTTTTTGTGCTGTCTTATTTCATGCGCTTTGTTTTGTGCGATTTTATTTTGTGCGATTTTATGTTTAAGCGATTTTATTTTCTGCGATTTTTTATGTACAATCTTTTTTTTACGCGGTGTAGGAATTTCGATGACTTTGGTGTCAATGCAATGTTTTCTAGTAGGATAACAGAGAATGTTAGACCCCCCCTCCCCGAAAGTCAGGTTTTCTCTTTAATATTTTATAAATTGGGTAAATATGTATTTAGAGATAGTAAGGCCTTGTGCACCTAGAGTCATGCCTCTCTTCTCCCGTGATGCGGGGTTATACGTTACGCCACTGAAATGTAGTAGACACTTCAAGAAGCTCTGTACATTTGTTATAAACAGACTCCCGACAATGCGCATTCAGTTGCTTTCTCTCAACACTCCAGCAGCCCACGCTTGATTGAAGACGAAATATTCAATGGCAGTGACATTATCAATAATTTGATAAATTATGAAGACGGAACAGGATGCCAGATTTTTTGAAAGCGAATAAAAATATGCAAGGATCCAGCTTTCCAACAAATTGAAAAAAACAGTTTCTTAAAATAGATATCAATTAAGAAAGTAGTATACAATTCCAAAAATGACTTCTCAATCATGTTTATCTGATTATAATGACATTTACAAGCAACAGACCACCCATCTTTCATCACAAAAACTTTTCTAATATGCCAAAAAAATAAATCAATTGAAATTGTACCTTCAAGTGACGAAAGCGATTTTGAACTTATACATTACAGGGCTTTGGATACGATGGGTAGCAATGAATTATATTATGTATGGTCATTTTGATAACTTATCTGTATATACAATGAGAAACTATATGTTTTTAAAATGTACCCATGTGTAATATTTAATTATTTATTTTGTTATGCAAGTAATAATTGGCATATTTTATAAATGCGACTTTTTTTATCCGGTCCCTATCCCCTGCATAAAAAGAAATTCTGTAGTATTTCCACGAAATAGTTTGTAATATGTAAGAATTTATGAAAGTTTTGAGTATTTTTTGTGCGTTTTTATTTTTATGCGGTCCTTATCTACCGCACAAAAACAATTTTAACTGTATAACTAAACGTATCACTGGAAAATTTAAAGAAAACGTTCTTAAAATAATTTTAGTAATATTTATAACCAACATGTTACTTAATGACATTCAGACTGGTCATTTAGGGGTACTTAATCTATGTTGGACTGAATTATTAAGTAATACATTTTACAAATCATCGGGAGAAGCACGATATCGTTTAATTTACTCTAAAAAAATGTCATTCTTTTTAAGTGGAAAAGAAGAACTCTAACGTTAAAAAATAAAGAAGAAAAATATCCGAAAAAGTAGTAAGGCGTATTTAAAAAATACATCACGTTGAAAGTAATTATGTGTAAGGTCATGCAACTGGGACATTATTGTTCTTTTAGCTTTTGTCTAATTCAAGAATAGCGTGAAAGGGCCTTGCAAGAAAATGACTTGCAGTTTTGGGAAATTCCATTTTGTAAACTTTTCACCAGTTAAAGAATGGAGCAGAAATATATTTTTTTATCCTTAATTGAGAGAATGTTGGGGTTTTTAGCGATTTTGGCTGGGAATGTGATTCAAAATTAGCTTTGCCGCGCGATTTTGTGAACTCAGAAATGCATTTTGTATTTCTAGTTAACATGGGTAGTTTAAGAAAAATCATAAATGGAAAAGTTTTAGTATTGTAAGGTTCAATTAGCATCAAAGCTTTATTTTCCATTTTTGTTCACAGTAATATTTTTCTTTTAACCCTCTAACCGGATAGCACGGAAAATTCCGTCAGTGTAAAGATGCTTCGAAAATGGACTGCACGGATTTTTCTGCCTTCAAGTAACGTTTTCAAAAGCGGATTAGCCGCACTTTTCTGAAATCCTTTCCCCCTTTTAAGGTTTAACAACTTGAAAGATAATGAGGGACGGAGGAAGCAACACAGCAGGAGTTTCATGGCTCGCAGGGAACCCCGTGTTTTGAACCTGGGGCAATGTAAAAAATCGGGGAGAAATTTCTTTAGAAGTGTTTGTTTGCTAGCTTGTATTTTAAAAGTTTCCAAAAGTCCCAACGCATAAGTAAAATATGTTACAATTCCCTTTTGGTTTCATATTAATTTGAAACTGTAACAAGTTGGGGCGTGTCAGGGCAATCTGCTATTTTATATAGTTAGACAAATTATCTTTTTTTAAGTATATTCTTTCGCTTCATATTTCTTATTTTAATCAAAGCTGTCAGTTTTTGAAACATGATTATTTTATTATAAGATACCGAAAAAATTAATAAAACACCAAACTCTTTAAAATTTGAAACCTTTTCAATTTTTCAACCACTAAAAATGAATAAATTTAAACTTCATCAAATCATTTGAAACATTTTCTTACACTTTGATAAAAATAATAAACGAAAAAAAAACTAATTAAGATTTATTAGTTTTTTTTTTAGATTTCAAAGCCTAAGTGTTCAGGGAAGTGTAAGTACAGTGTGTGTGTGTGCCTGGTTATATATTGTTAAAATACACCGAATTATATTTGAATTTTAAGTGCTTGAACTTCAGTTTACATCAAAGACAACAAGAATGAAGATTTTCACACATTTTTTTTATAACTTGAATGTTTGAATAAATGGTAATCAAAAATATACGGAAACATTTACAGTAGACATTTATGCATATAAATAATCATAAAAAACAATTTTAAATTCGAGCTATTGAAAAACATTCGAATTATATATTGTTCAAAAATATCTATTTATACAAAATACCTCAACATTAATTTTTTTTAAAGGCTAACTGAATAAGTAATTAAAATCTGGATATTTTTTGAAAATGCATCGCGCAGTTAAAAATTATTTACCATAAGTTTTAGCAATTGTTTGAGTATAATAAAAATTTCAAATTTTATTATATAGCTTCTTTGGTATCTTTTAATATATTTCGAAGATTTCATACAATTCAGTTGAAAACCGCATGCTAAGACCAAAAAATATACTAAAAAAATTGATGAATATACAATTACAATAAATTCTTACATAGAAGCAAAACTGAGAAGCTAAAGCGTAGGAATAAAAAATTTTGAGTATATCTGAAGTAGTTTTCGAAATATTTATTTTAAAGTTCAGAAAATTTGTGTACGTTATATATGTTATACTTAATATTAATTAAATGGTTAAAATAATGTGTTAATATTAGTCATGTAATCGTTTGATGACACATTCATATACTAATAAAAACTATCATGGTCATTGATGCGAATGTCAAGAATTTTACGTAATTTTAAATTCAGACATTAAGATATTGATGTAGAAAATATAAAACGACCATCTAAAATACATGAAAAATGCAGTTTGCTATAAAATGATCTTGACAAACAAAATCCGGCATTTTCACTTACTATGGCAGAGCCGGCTTAGTCAGGGGCGATCTGGAAAAACAGAGAGAGAACCGCGGTTTTGATGGATGCCGCTCTAGCTTTTAAAGCTCACAGGAAAAATTATATGTATATAAATTACAAATGCAAAAATAAATCTTGTAATTTTCCATACATTTTTATAACAACGAATTGTGGAATTGGCTTCCAATACATTGTTGTGTTTGACAATGTCTAAGGTAACCAACCCTACTTTAGAAAGATTTGTACTACTTTTTCGTAAACGTATTCCTTTTAAAATTAATTCGTGCAGCCGAAATACACCTTTTGTACCCTTAAAAATTTATGTAAACTATAACGGTTAATTTTAATTTATGCAACTTGTGAAATGTTCATAATTAACCATTTCCGTCTAAACAGTTTACATGAAAAAAAAAGTTTGGACTCCTTCATTCATTAGGGATTTATATAAGATTCTAACATTAAATTTTATTTTTCACCGAATAGGATCGAGTAGTAGTGTATGGTGCTTCAACACCACAGGTCTGGGGTTCTATTAACGGGCTGCGCAAGGTCGACTCTGCCTTTCATCCCCGCTACATTGGGTCAATAAATGAGTACCAAGCTTGCTTCGGGCCTTAAACACTGAAGGTCTCTCTTCAGACAGACCACCAAATCGGGACATCTGTTCATGCACCTCAGCGTCCAATGGTCACGTGTATTATGATGGGCACAGTAGTTCCTGGCCCTCATGGATTGTTGTACCACTGAGTTTGAGTCTTAAGTTTGAGGATTACCTCACTTTGGGGATACCCCTAAGATAAACATGTATTTCCACTCATTTGCAATTAAACATTTTTCTTTCAATTACGTTTATTTCAGAAGGAAGTTTGATTTTTCAAATGTATTTGCTTAATAACATGTATATTTGTGTATTATATTAAAAATTTGATCAATCCAAAATTACATGTTTTTAGCTCCTCTAAAAGCTTTTAGGATTTTACGACTGATCTTACAATCCATATACGTTTTATAGTAGTGTATTTAAAAATGATAAAGACATTTTTACGACTGTGTGAGCTTTTATGCCTCGTTTATAAATACACTCTGTCGCAAAAAAATATATGCACCCAGAAGAAATTGAGCTACATTCACGAAATTTGGTATGCATGTAGTGTATATGAAAATAAACAAATGATTAAAAATTCAGAACAAAATATCATTTTATTAAGCGGTTACAGCTTGCAAAAGGTTAAAAATCAGTAAGTAGTAAAGCCACCTCTGGCAGCTATACAAACCGAAATTCGGCGTGGCATCGATTCAATTAGATCACTTATGACCCCCTATGGAAGATCCTGCCATAGTCTTTGCATCTGCGCAGTTAATTCTCCTGTATCTCGGGACGGCTGCAGTTGCCTTCCCAGCGCGTCCCAGACATGCTCTATTGGCGAAAGATCTGGTGACCTGGCAGGCCATGGTAGGACGTCATATCCTTGAAGACATTGTTGGAAGAGTCGCGCAGTATGTGGACGAGCATTATCCTGTTGATAAATGGCACCTGGGTGACTTGATAGCATGGGTAGCACAATCGGCGTTAAAATATCGTCCACGTATCTTCGAGCTGTCAAAGTGCCTTGAAGGACCACTAAAGATGATCGTGTGTTCCAAGAAATTGCTCCCCACACTGTCACACCTTGTGAAATTGCTGTATGCCGCTCGACAATAAATGCCGGATCGGACCGCTGGCCGGTGCGCCTCCAGACACGTGTGCGGTGGTCATCAGCACTGAGACTGAATCGGGATTCATCACTGAAGATGACACGTCTCCAGTCTGTCACACTCCAAGTTGCCCGAGGTCGGCAAAAATCCAGTCGACACTGCCTATGATGTGGGGTCAGTGGTAAGCGTCTTAGCGGACGTCGGCTCCTCAAGCCAACTTCGATCAGTCGTCTCCTTATGGTTTCTCTTGATGGCACTGGATGTCTGGAAGGAGGTAAGTGGCGTTGAATCGATGCTAGCGACGTTGTTGGTGCCGAAGTGGCCACTCTTTTTTGATTGCACGATCCTCGCGATCATTTGTGTTCCTGGGACGTCCTGACCCTCCGCGACGGTACACTCTACCTTCTGTGATCCACTGTTGCCAACACCGAGCAACTACCATATCGCTCCGACCGAGGTGGCGGCCGATACGTCTATTCGACCAACCTGCTTCTCTGAGGCCTATTATACGGCCCCTATCAAAGTCCGTCAGCTGCTCGTACTGCCGCCGGTTACGTCTTAGAGGCATCCTAAGTCTCAATATCGTCTATCAAAGTCATCAGATTCGTTTGGATAGCCGTACGGAGCTCGTACTCATGCTTTTAAACTCTCCCAGTTGCGCAACTAATATGCGCATAGCACACTTAGCCTTGTCTCATTGGCTTCGAAATTTTAATCATTTGCATATCTCTTACCAGACTACATTCTTGCCGAGTTTCGTGATTGTAGCTTGATTTCTTCTGGGTGCATATATTTTTTTGCGATAGAGTGTATAAAAAATTGCGCATTCAGCTACAGTTTTTAAAATGTACTGAAATAAGTGGAGGAATAGGATATTTACATATTATGAATATTTTTGACTGCAGTAAGATTTATTTATATATATTTCTGTTTCTTTACAATTTGAATAGAAGTTGTAAGCTATTTTGCGAATAGTTTGATGTTGAGTATAAACCCATAGGCTGTTTAATATTGTAAAGTGTTTTACTTTGATACCAGCACACACTAAAATAAGGCTCATTTGCAGTTATATGATCAGCTTCAGTGATATTTAAATTTTCAAAAATAGTCTACACGTACGAAAACATTCTTTCACAACCGCACACCACATCTCATACTATATCTTCCCTACAACAGGAAATATTTGTGTATACTGAAAAATTTAATACAGGATACATTTTCAAGTGTTAAATTTGTTTTTAAAATTTGGTATGAATACATTGTGGAACTGTCGGTTAACTTCACTGAACAAAATTGTTTTAAGTGTTCTGCTTTGAAAGACAAAATTAATTAGGGAGAACTTTTCTCACAATAGAATTTGTAATGACTGAATTGTGTGAAAATGTAGTTATTGATGTGTGACATTTTTCCTTGTAATAAAAGAAACAAAAAGATTAGAAATTTAACTTGAGTAGAAAATGGTTAGAAGTACTGTCATGCACATTTGAAGAAGTATATCCCCCATTAAAATTAAAAATTATTGACTGAATGTGTGTTATGTCCATCACAAATGCCGATGTAGAAAAGGAATTTTTATTTAATACAAGAAGTTCGAAAAAGAGAACACTAGGAAGGAAAATTTAATTTTTTTCCGAAAAATATTCAGTTAACATAAAAATATCTTTTATATGATTTTAATTAAAATAAATTAAAAGTATTGAAATCCATTTTTATGCTATTTTAAATTAAAAATATAACTGAATAGAGAAAGATCGGTTTTATTTCATAAATATAAGCATCGTATGTAATATTTATAGTGTTATTGTTTAAAAATGGGATAGGGCCTTTGCTCTTTTTACCTCATTACTTTTTTAACAGGAAAGTGAGCGCGTTTTCTTACTCACATATTCTAAAATGAATACAGGATGCTTTTTTCTGGTTCAAATCGCAATACCAAAAATATATATATATATATTTTAATTTTTAAAATTTAAAAGAAAAATAAATTTTCTTTGAAGAAAATATAATTATATTTCAACTTCTAACATACTATTTATTTCATTTTTCCTCTTTTTTTTACCTTTCCTTTTTTAATTTTACTGTGACTGAACATATAGGAGAAAGAAACGCGGAATTCCACTACGCTTTCAAAGAAGATTGCCCAAGGCAACTTAACAGCTAGCTGTAAACGATTGATCTCTATATTCTTAGTTTACAAAAGGACCGAACTGGGTCGTAAAATTGTCCCTCGTTCGACCTCCCAAGTTCTAAAAGGGGGAAAGGAAAAAAGTCTGTTGCATTTTTGAAGGAAATCGTAAAATAAGAGTTAAACGCTTTCGGAATAACTTTTCAGGAGGAAGGTATCCAGTTAGAGGGTTAATGTTAGACAAAATCATTGTTTCTCTGCAAAATGGCAATGCTCTAGTAGAGAAATGTTAGGCTACTTGTGTATTTATGATGATAATAAAAGCATATTTAATTTATATGCATATTCATTCATCTACAGTATAAAAAAACATATATTAATTTAATTTTTTATTGCATTCCTATTCCCTTTTTTCTAAATGTATTTAATAATTTATATATTATTTTGTAATGTTATATTTTAAATTTCATGTTGTGTGTGACTTTCTATAATAATAAATACTTTTCTATCATTTAGGATACACTTATTTGAAAAACGTTGCTAGACGCTTCAGTCCTCATTCTATACCATTGCCACTTAAACGTATTTGTAAGCATAGTACACTAAAAATAGTTTATTATCCTTTATACAAATTGTTTTGGGTATCAAATGTTTTTCCTAAGAAGAACAAGTTTTTTATTCTGAATAAGAATGCTTGCATCTTTGGGAAATTTCAAAGCCAAAATTCATTTGCTTACAAAAATACGATATATATATATATATATATATATATATATAATTGCTAACCTATATTTAATAATTAAATTAGGAGTTATATACTTGCTGTTAGCATTTTGTGTAGACTAAAATGTTCGGGAGTGTTATGAATATATACATATATATAGATACTCATGTTCAAAATTAGGGTCTCAAACATAAATTCTACGAAAAATTATGAACTACTTACTGTGTTGCTACAAAATTTGGCACACAGATATATTACAATATCAGTTTGAAGTGCTATAGAAGCCTCACAAAGAGTTGCTAGAATGTTTATGAGGGTGTCAGTAAGTATTTGTGACAACAGTCTATTGCAGTTATTCTTAAAATTCATGGGGATCCTGGAAGGGGACATACGCTGAGAAATGTCTTTTCCTAGACCATCCTAAAAATATTCAATATAATTGTCATGTATTGGTCAATCCATATGGCGAATATTCACTCTTTGATGAAATTCATCAGCAGTGTAAGTTCTGTGTGGCCACGAATTATCGTCCATACAAATGTAGTCCGAGCATAAAGCAACCGGAGAAAACCTTACATAGGCTTCCGGGATCACTTCCCTATAACGCTGTGAGTTGAGAATAACCGCATCGAAAATGTGCAGCGGTGTACTACTGTAAAGTTTTATGTCGCCACACACAAGGATTCCTTTGTCACTATGTCTGTCGATTTTTGATACATAGAGGGATGAAAGTGAGCTTCATTTCATCTCCAGATGAAAACTCAACAAGAATAACTTCGTCTCGACACATCTTTGTAAAGAAAACGGATTCACATTGTTGTGTGGTCCCAAACTGATTTTTTCAGTTTCACAATGTCCGGTCTTTCCAGCTGGATGCAGTTAAAGTAGTGTTTCTCAAAGTGTGGGGCGCGCCCCCTGGGGGGCGCGATGACCCTACAAGGGGGGCGCGAGCGTATCGAAAATTTAAAGATTTTTTTAAAAAAAAATAACCGGAAAGAGAAGTAAAAAAAAAAAATGCTTTCTTCCATAATAAATAAAATACACACAACAACACTGACATAATTTATGTTTCTTATCTGGCTTTTTTCCGTCATCAAATAGCTATCTTTGATCCCAAAACCAAATTAAAGAAAAAAAAACATTTTGTTTTATTTGCTGTATTTCCTCAATGAGAGATTTTTTTATTACGTTTTAACATAAAATATTACTCGTTAAAAGAGAAAACGAAACCCAGACCCTGAGAAAAATTCTAAGAAGATAAACAATTTACCACTGTAATTATTATTGAAATACTGTACATTAGTTGTAGAAAAAGAAAAGGAAGTCATGATTAACTTTTCAGCCAGGCTGCATAGTACGTTTGCTAATCATTTGATTAACCTTCAATCTTATGGTATGGTTATTATCAATATTAGTTCCCTCCCATCTTTTATGCGTTTGCTTTTCGCTTAGGGAAATTGTAAATAATTGAGTTTTGCGATATTTGGAAAATAATTGATTGGTTTAACATTTCTGTAGTATAATTGAAAAGTGTCTGATTTGCGTCCTTTATTATGGTCTTGTACTTTTGAATCATTTTTTTTTCATCATTCATTGGATTTTTTCTCAAATCATCAAAGAATTGAATAGTCCTTGAAAGAAGGTAAGTATACTTTCTATAAATTAAAATATTCACTAGAATTCCGATTTGTATCGTGTACAGTAAAAATAATTCTAAACAAATGATTGGGGTGACTGAGTCCCCCCGCACTACCATTAATGTTAGTATCGAGTACGCGCCTGCTCCCGGGTTAAAACATTTTGAAGTCTTCTTGTTTTAAATCTTAAAAAGTAACACAATTATTCTTTATCGGAATTTTATATTATTTTTCATAATTTAACATTAATTCTAAATGCTAATTGTGTGAGGTTTAAAATTACAGTTCTTTTAAACAGTTATTTACAACTATAGCATTTATCTAAAAAAAAAAAATCATTTTACATTTTTGTATACAATGTCGTGCACACAGTTTTACTCTCCTTACAGCTCAGCTATTATATCAAGAATAATGTTTTATTTTTTTAAAAAATGAACTCGTGCGAAGAGTCGGTGTTTCAGCCAGTATACGTTTGATGTATCAGTACTGAAGAAGGTATTTTATAAATAATTTCTTATTATTGAATTTGGCCGCGGTAGACGAGTGGTATAGGTATCGGATCGTGGCTTGCCTTGTCACGAGTTCGAGCCCAGTACCACTAAAGACCTGCCGTGTAGGGCAGCGATGCACGTTAAATCTGTTGAGAGTTGAAACGTTTTCCCGATGGTGTGGTGTGGTAGTTAGGAGAGAGGGGTGCCAGCTCAGGTGTCATCCACGTCACTTGACCATGGTTCAAAATTACGTGGTGCGTCGTCAAAAGCACTCGTGCAGCTGAACAGTGCGACGTTAATATTCAATCAATCAATCTTATTACTAAATTAACTACAAGTTTAATAATTATTAGGGACTTCCACGGGCTTGTCTTGTAGAGGAAAGTTTTTTAAAAGAAGGTTTAATATCAGAAATTGATACTTAAAGAGTTATTTTTCTATATTTAGCTGAGATCTATATTTTGTCTTCAAGGCATCCATTGCAGAAAATCCGGTTTGAAAAAGGTAGGATGTTGAAAATGGTAATAGTATACGAAGTGCTTTTGTTTTCAGTACAGATAATTCCTCATCCACCTCTACCCCAAATTCAAAGAGCGATTTATTACAAAATTGCCTTTTAATTTTTCACTGGATGTGAAATCTATGAAGATTTCTTCTTCGGAAGTTGAGAGCCCTTCTGGAGTATCTTGAAATAGATCCCTAATCCACTCGTAACTTGCTACCAAGCTATCCTCTTCCAGAAAATACTTTTTAAAATTTTTTGCCAACATAGCTAAATGATTTTACATGTTTTAAAAACAACTTTCACATGTTGTTCTACAGATGTGTAAGTTTTAACACATATCGAGCTGGGGCTTTTTTTCCATCATTTACTTCAGTAGTGGTAAATCCAAAATTTAAGTATTTTTGAGAAGATCGCCTTGATTTAATTTTCGGAACCATGCTCGTTCGTCTGTGTACTTGTTGATTCTTTATTATGGTCAAATGTTTGCTTACGACTTAAAAATGTATGTATGATATTGTTTTAATCTACTGCTGTAAATACTTAATTACCGTGAATTACAATTAACGTGGAAATTTAAAAAAATGTACATTCAAGCTAGATTCGGTAGCTATAGGAGTATTGAGACGACCAAAACTGACTGGAATTGTACGAGGAAAAACATTTTTACATGTTTTGCGCAGACGTCCGATAGGTTGCCCAGACTCACGCAAACGTACCCTATAATGCCAGATGTGATGGATCTGATAGCGAACGACATTGACTAGACTATTTTTCTAATGACATTTGTACTTTGAGAAATGAATGCTGAAGGAAATAAATCTTTAATTAAGTGCATCATTTTGCGATCTGTTACAATTTAAAAATTAGAGAAAGAAAAATAACATAATTCTAAGTAATATATACACTGGCCTCAAAAAGTTAAGGTACAACCGGGTTTTTGTGTCTAATTTGCAAATGAATGAATGTAGAAACAAAAAATTTGGAGGATATGTGCATTAAATAGTTTTTTATTGAATGCGTCATAGAAATTTGTATAAGTGTATTGCAAAAACGATTTATAACAAAAAAAGCAATCTCTGCGGAAAAGTCCATTCTTGGAGAAAACAGCACATCACAGTGTTATGTGGTAAAATGGCCTAAAAACAATACAAAAATGGGTTCTAATAAGGAATGTGTCCACCCCTAACTTGAATGTATTGGCGGCATCGATTTCCCATGCTGTTTATTAAGTTGTCGGACACCGGAACAGGAAGCGAAGACCAGACACAGAGTAAGCCTTGTTTCAGCTCATGTAACGACCTTGGAGGAGGATTTAAAGCACCTCCCTCTCTGCCAAGATATTCCCAAAGATGTTCTATCGGATTCAGGTCTGGAGATCGAGCTGGCCATTCCATTCGTTCCAAACCGTGATCCTCCAGATACTCCAAACCGTGATCCTCCAGATACTCCTCTTGGTGTGGTGTGGTAGTTAGGAGAGGGGGGTGCCAGCTCAGGTGTCGTCCACGTCACTTGACCATGGTTCAAAATTACGTGGTCCGTCGCCAAAAGCCCTCGTGTAGCTGAACAGTGCGACGTTAATCTTCACTCACTCACTCCAGATACTCCTCAACAATCCGAGCTCAGTGAGGTCGTGCATTATCATCCATCAGAATGAAGTCGTTACCAATAGCAGCAGCATATGGGCGGACATTTGGATCAAGGATCTCATCCCGATATCTAAGACCAGTTACGGTTCCTCCATGGAACACATGCAGGTCAGTGTGGCCACCGAGCGAGATCCCTGCCCAAACCAGGATTCCACCACCTCTATAACCTCTATAACTGTGTATTTCAACAGTGTTGGATTGATGGTATCTAGTGCGCTGTTCCCTCCAGATCAGTAGACGCCCTGAATCACTCTCCATTGTAAATCTGGACTCGTCTGTGAACAGCACAGAAGTTCATTGTTGCTGCGTCGAAGAAACATGTTCTCTTGCCCAGCATAAGCGGTTCCTTCGCTGTCGTCCGTTGAGGGGAACGCACACAACTGGTCTTCTTGCATACAGACCTGCATTGTGAAGACGATTTCGCACCGTAGTAGCGGAGATTCTTCTTCCTGATGCTTGAAAGTGGTCTGCAACGAGCTGCGGCACAGTAGTGGTTCTTCTCCTTCGTGCCGAAAGAGCTAGAAAACGGTCTCCTGCAGGTGTTGTAGCTCGTGGTCGGCCTGGAACAGGTCTTCTGGACACAGAATCTTCGGATTGGTATTGATCCCAAAGTCGCTGAACAACACTACGAGACACATTGAGACGTCTAGCAGCATCAGCCTGCGACAATCCCATTTCCATCCCTCCAACTGCCCGCCACCTTAACGAATTGGGTAAACAACGTCTCTGAGACATTTTCTAAACTCTATTGACTATTGTCACCGAAACTGCCAACAACTGTTGAAAATCAACACAACTTACACACAAAAATACGAAAGCTTGATATTTGCATATTTTTCTCTCACTCATAAATATACGTTCTTTTCTATAAAATAAAAGTGGTAGCAATCGTTTTTGCATTAATGTTTTTAAAGTTCGTTATTATCATTCATGTAAACTATGCATTTTATTGTTACTGCCATTATTTTTATGGTGAGCTTCGAAAAACATGTTGTACCTTAACTTTTTGTGGCCAGTGTATTTTAAGTAATTTTCTTAAAATATATATTACTTAAAAGTTACATATACACAAAATTTAATATACTTATCGTATTAATTTGTACGGTTTATAATTAAGATCGTATTGTAACTTTAGCGTCTCTCTCTCAAAGTGCATTTTTATTGCAGTAAATACATTATTGTTGTACAGGGGGGGCGAGACAAAAATTATGATTGAAAATTGGGTTGCCAGTATTGAAAGTTTGAGAAACACTGCTTTTAATGTATGAGTGGTGCACAGAGTATTTTATGACTAATTAATTAATACTAAATTAAGAACAAGTTTAATAATTATTAGCTACTTCCATGGGCTTGTCTTACAGAGCAAAGTTTTTGAAAGGAGTTTTAAGATAAGAAATTGACCCTCTGAGTTCATTTTCTATATTTAGCTGATATCTATATTTTGTCTTCTAAGCAACCACCGCATTTTGTAATATGTTCCAATTTAAAAATCAAAGAAAATAAAAATAACTTAGTAATTATCCTATTACTTAACTTTTTTTGCTTAAAAGTAACACATACAAAATTTAATACTTATGTCATGAATTTGTACGGTTTTTAATAAATATTGTTGCTATATCGTAAAAGTGCATTATTATTGCATTCAGTAAATTATTATGTATAAGGGGGGGCGATAAAAATTGTGATTGAAAGGAGGGTGCCAGTATTGAAAGTTTGAGAAGCACTGAGTTAAGTGGACGCACCAGATGGCACACTGGGTGGAAAAACTAGTCTCTGTAAGAGGACTATGACTATTTGCCTGGAGATTCTTCTTTCAGACACAGCAACAATGTCACGAACGAAGGGCGGAGCCATTGTCTAACTATGTCGTAATGCAGTTAATGTCAAGCAGGGATCCTCTGCAGATGTCGATGCGGTGTGGCAAAAGTGGTCGATCTTGTTGGTGACAGTACAACTTGTGTGTTTGGAATTTATTTTAAAACCCAAATACCACTTTCGGACAACTTGTATCCTTCGAGGCATCTGCGCAAGAGACTGGCCAGCTATAAACCTAAAATTTTTTTCTCCATCTCAAGGAATCATCTAAAAAATTATAATAAATCATTCTCACTGCAAACAAACTCAATTGTTCATTTTAATGGAGGAAAAGTCTCATATGCATAAACGGTCTCAACCCATTAGTTGTGCAAAAATTAACACTAAACACCACCTAAAAGTTGATATAGTTCTACCGATTCTTCAAAATATCTGAAGTACAAATCCCATAAGTTTCACTGGCGATATTTTAAAATTTTGACGAAAAAAATGTTTTGGACCTTAATTTTGGAGAGGAGTATATATTAATGTAAGGAAAGATTTTCCAGTGATATGTATTCACTATCTAGGTTTAGGCTGTTGTTGTGGTAAGATATTATTCCATGCAAAGAAAAATCATTTTAATTAGTATCCAGTTTTTATTAATGGCCCCAAATACATCTAACAGTTAGTGTACAACATCATTTGGTCTTCTCTTAAAGCAAACACAAATACAAAAGAAGTCACAATCGACATAATGAAATCAAGCAAAGAAAAAGAGGGAGCACTTTCAATTGAGGTTTCTTATTTGAGTGGCAAATTCCCCTCGACTACTTCTTACGGAGACTAGGATTGGCAGAAGGATACCACTCTGAGACTCTGATGCAATCTTATTTTTAAAAGATGCAAGCTGTTTATTTTTAAAATACGATTACGATTAAATCCCGGTTATACGGTTAAATCCGGTTATATGGTAAGTTAAATATTTAAACGCGCGAGTCTTGAAGGAAAGGACTATCAAAAATTTAAATTTATTCAGGTTAAAATTAAAGGGAGTCATTGCATATATACATATATATTATAATAAAACAAAATAAGATACTAAGTGTTAAAGTTGTATAACCTAAAATGCAAAAGAAGAAAGAAATTGGAGTTCAAGAGACATAACAAATGAAGATACAAAAAGAGTATTTGTACTGAAATAGAGGCCTATTATGATTTCTAAAGCTGTTGATTAATTAGGCCAATGATATAGGGTTAGAAATGCTTTATGGATCCACCTTCTCCATACAGCAATTTTTCGACATAATAGAAAAAAAAACAGAGCCATGTTGAAAATTTAAGCCTATTTCTAACATACGTGGATGATAAACCAGACAGTAAAGTAAAATAAAATTATGGAAAAGGAACAATAATTTTTCTCTGATAGAGAGGAATATTAAGGAAAAAAACCTATAGAAAAATTAGGATAACAACTTACATGTAAAAATGCAAAACGTAATGAAATGTGCAGACATGCAACTTATACAAATGTCCTGCGCTAAATGATGTAAAAATGGTAGCCTTAACACGAGAAGCAGAAAAAACAGTGCTACTTCCTAGAAAGTTTTTTTTGCAATTAAACTAAGCACATAAGATATTTTAAAATTAAACTAATCATCAAATATTTTAAATAAATAAATAAACTAATTAAAAAATAGAGTTAATTTAAAAAATATATATATATATATATATATATATATATATGCTTTGATGCTTTGAGGCTTTCAAAGACAATTAAAAGAATTGAAAAAAAATATTGTTAATTGTATTTCCGATAAATATTTATTTTATGAACATTGTTTACATGCACTATCAGGAGAACCCCTTCTTGCAGATTTCCAACTGTTCAAATACTTGCAGTGAATTAGAATTCAATTTTAATTTAGTTAGTGTTAAACATTATACTGGAAAAGACAATTGAACTTTGGGTATTGATATCTAATATAATACTTCTAATCTTTGCGAAAGTGGGAAATGAAACCGTTACTCTCTAATTGATACTTTCTCTTAATGAGGTTGATGCAGATCGTGTAATTGGATTAAAGTAATGATTTGAATGATACTCCAAATGAAATTGAACATTTTCTTGTGTGTGAATGGAACATCACATAAAAAAGGTAGGCCAATAACAGGGAACAGTGGATGTTTTTGCTAAAAAAATTTCTAGTTTATGTGTTTGTTTACCTTAAAATCAAATTAATTTCAAGCCTTATTCCATGGGATCTAAATTTTTCCAATTTAAATCTTCTAAGATTAAAATAAAGTATATTATAGATACCTAAATCATTCGAAGATACATATGAAACGTTCGTAAAATGCTTATAATGTTTGTTTTTTGTAACTGGAATGTTTTTCTATACTGTATATATAGAATCCTATAGAAATAAAAAATTTAAACTTTTATTTTTTGTATTCGACAAAAATGAACCTATTGATGTATTTTGTATAGTAACTTATGTATAAATAACCATACTAAAATGAACATATTAATGTATATTTTATTATAATTGATGTATCATAAAATTATATAATGGAAATAAGCTTGTTGGTATATACATTTTACATACCAATTGTAGAGGAAGCATAAACATACATAAATGCACAGAATCTTCTTAATATATAAACAAATAAAAATGACGATTTGTTTAAATGAGTTTTTCCAAATTTTTATCTAAATTGAAATATTGTAGTTGTTATAAAACAATACCTTGTTTAATATCTGTAGATATAATATAGGGTTACTCAAGGATGTGTGATTCATGCATCAAAAATAAAATATTAAGTAATTTTTTTAAATTTTTTACAAACATATTATGAATAGTTATAGCAGAGAACAAGTGTTAAGAAAAAACAAGTAATATAAGAAATCAAATCCTACTTAGATCAACAAATAATAATTATATTTTGACTACTTGTTATTAAAAAGTTACAATTAATATAAATATGTATATACATATGACATATTCACAACATTAAGTGGTAATTCATTTTTATTATTTGTCATTAAAGTATCGTATTGTCCTCCAAAACAATCGTGTATATAAAATTTCAGTTTAACTGAATGCTTTATAACGTGAGAAAAAAAAAACTTTTCCTATTTTTGAAACAAGTCGCCAAAAATGATGTCATCATGGCTGTATTTGTATTTTTTTTAAATAATTAATTTTAATCAATTAATTTTTATTAATTATAATTAAATTATTGTATTGTTATCCAAAATATTCATGTATATAAAATTTCGGCTCAATTGAGTGCTTAAAAATGCATTTAATTAACGATTGAAAATTCCACGAAGATAAATCAATAAATATATAGAGAGTGTGAGCTAATAGTAGGAATCGAAAAACGCTGAATAAGACAAATAAAAAAAATATAAAAAATAACTCATCAATGCATCTCTAGCCACCCAGTAACGTACGGTGAAAAACGTCTTGCGCCCAGCAGGATAATGTAGAAGATGTGCCGAGTCAATGATCTCTCCAGAGTAGCATATATTGCACATCAGAGAAGGAACAACTTTGATTCTACAAAGATGGTTTCGCAATCAGTCATATAAAGTGGCTAGGCGGAATTCAGTGACCACATACGCCAGCGTTTCTCAAACTGTGCGGCGCACCCCCTAGAAGGGCGTGATATCCCTGTGTGGGGGCGCGAGCTTATTGAAAAGTCATAAATAAAAAAATTAAAAATAAATATTAATTTACTGAAAAGAAGCAAATTAAAATGCATTCTGACGTAATAAAAATTAAAAATACAACTTTATATAGATATAATATATTTATAAATGCATCAGTTTGCCCAATGTTTTTGATAATTAATTTATCAATACTTAATTAAAAACAAGTTTAATAATTACTAGTGCCTTTCTTGGGCTTGCCGTATACAAAATCTAATACTTATCTTATAATTTGTAAAATTTAAAATTAGTGTCGTATCGTGGCTTTATCGTCAAAGTACATTTTTGTTGCGATCAATACATTGCTGTTCTAAAAGGGGTGCGTTGGAAATTATGATTGAAAACTGGGTCACAAGTATTGAAAGTTTGAGAAGCACTGACTTACGCCTATACGGGAATTGAGGATAACACTTTTTCAAGACTTAAGGGAAACGCGGTTATAGAGTTCTTCCTGAACATTTCTTGCTAAATTTGTGTCGTCACATTAATGTATGTGATTGGCTTCTCGAACGTAAAGAAAATGATCCCTTTTTGAAGCGCATCATCAGTGGGACGAGAAAATGGTTGTCTATAGCAATGTAAAATGCAAGAGATCACAGAGTAAAACACACATATACCAGGTCAAAGCATTTCGAAAGCCAATATTCAGCAAAATATGTAATGCTATCTGTTTCGTGGAACTTCAAAGGATTCGTTTTTCCCCCCTTCAATTTTTACCGGAAAAACCCAACGATTAATTCTGAAGTGTATTGTCATCTGCTGAAAAAGTTTAATGATCCGTTTAAACAAAAAAAGCCAAAATTGATCAACACAAAAGATGTAGCTTTCCAACAAGGCAATTAAAAATCTCATACAAGTTTGGTAACTCACCAAAAGCTCTTACAGATTGAATTGAATATAATGCCACAGCCACCATATTCTCAAATTTGACGCCTTTGTAATATTATTTGTTCCGGTCTCTAGAAAGCGCTTTTGATAGTAGAACCTTTACTTCAAACGAGAAAGTTAAAAATAACATGGATCACACAGTTTCTTGCTAGGAAAGAACAAACATTTCATGAAAGTGGGGGGATTATTCTACTTCCAGAAAGAAGATAAAATACATTTGACCGGAAGGGACCATACATTGTTTACGTTCGGTACCTTGATTTTTCAAAATCGTATAAACGGATAATATTTATGATATTTAGTGTTATATATATTAGAAAATGTATACAAAATTGTTTTAAGAATAGTTATTACAATAAAAAATTATTTAAGTACAATATTTTTACAAAAATGAACATAAAATGACCGATTTTCAAAACATTCTCCTTTTATGTGGGAAATGCTTCTATAATAATAATATTTTGCCTCTATATAACTCAGACCTCTGTACAGAGCCTAAATTAAGATTTTTTAATTATATAACTTTGAAGAGGATTTATCCATATTTTAGTACAATAGAGGGGAGAAATTTTAAGAAAAAAATCACCGATATACTTATTTTAATTATGTAAATCTAAAAATAATGTGAATTTTTCAAAAAAATAGTTCAGACTCTCTGGAGTTGTCTTTAATTTATATAAGCAAAATATTATTTTGGAAGCATTTTTTTACAAAAGGAGAACATTTTGAAAAATGGTTAATCTAAGTTAATTTCTTGCCAAAATATTGTATTTAAGCAATATTTTTTTTTCAGAATGTCCTTAAAAATATTTTATACGTGTATTCTAATCTAAAAGACACTAAATAGCATGAAAATTATCCATTTATGCGCTTTTTTTAAATCACGGTTCCGGACGTAGTCTGATACCTTAATAAACTATTTATTCACTGTATGGAAATCACCAATTTGTATTTCACACACACCGAACAAACCAATAGAAAAATTCAAAAAAAAATTAATTTAGTTTAGGTTAAAATAATCTGACTTTTTGACTGAGTTTTGGTAACTAAATCGTAGTGTACCTTAACATTATACTATATACTGTTGTTAACGATTGAGGGAATTAATTGTCTATGAAGATAAATGTATTACCTAAAATATTTTATGTAAGCTTTTAAAAGAGTTTGGTAATCCCAGGTTTAGAATACACCATCCTTTTACTTTCTTGCTTTGACAATTTATTTGCATATGTTGCCTGGTGTAGGCTATATTTTAAAAAACCGATGTGAACAACGCATGAGATCCAAACTACTTTTTAGACGTAAAACTAGGCAAATGGTGTACCTTTAGGAATATAAGCTACAGATCTCTTTATGTTAAATATTTTAAATTATTTCTAATCACTCTTTAAGTTTCGAAAACTTCGACATGCTTAACCAAAAATATCGTACTTATGGAAGGGAATTAGTCAAATATTTTCTAAATTACTTCAGTATAATTTTTATTTATTTTTTTTCATATTTCTTTTTCACTCCCTTTTAATTTCCGTTCTTTAGTCTTAATCAGCGTTCGTTTTCATAATACAATAAAATTCAAAAAGAGGAAGAGAAAAAAAGAGAATAATCACCGTTTGAAAATTCAAAATTACACATTCTTCCACCTAGAAATTTATTAATTATTTTATGGTTTCGTGTTCTCTAAACTTAATAGAATTTCCAAAAATATTCCAAAGCGGAGAAACTTTGAATGTCCTCTTCAAAATTTGTACATGATTAATGAAAAAAATTTACATTCTTCAAATTAAAAATTTTCAAATTAATTAATCCATAGGTTGTTTACTTATTGTTCTTTCGCTGAATACATTTTAAGTTTAACGAATAATTTGATAGTGAAAATTACAAAAATACCTTCCCATAAACTTGGTAAGAAACTTATGTGTATCGATGAATATATTGTAAGTTAAAGATTCTTAATCAAAACAATAGCTCAGTGTTTCTAAAACTGTGGTACGCACCCCTCTAAGGGGGCGTGATAACTTTACGAGTGGGACGTGAGCATACTGAAAAGTCGAAAATAAAAGACTATTTTTAAAAATGATTAATTTACTGAATGTATAAACAATCAAAATACATTCTGACGTAATCAAAAATAAAATACACATTTACACTGATATATTACATTTATAAATGTATCAGTGCTAAAATAATGTATTTTATAATTTAACAATACTAAGAGTTAAAAACAAGTTTTATAATTATCAGTGACCTCATGGGCTTTGCAAAATTACCACGTATCTTGATAATTTGTACTGTTGAAATTTAGTTGCTTTTCTGTCTATATATAAAGTTACGTGATTCGCGCGCTCCCCCTTGCCATTGTTTTCCACGTAGGTACACGTATGTGATATATTGTGGGTGGCGGGTGGGGAGGAATTCGCAGTAAGTAACTTCTCTGAAATAAGCAAATCCTTCGCAAACATTGCGAATGTTTTTTTATTGCATTCCAAAGCCTTCGGAATTCTTTTATGGATAGCAGTGCACAGAAAAAAATCGTACTTCGGAAAAACGACTATATATACGTCCGGGGCAATTAACAGTTTGACTGAGAGAGACGTTTATATATGCCGGTGACAGGTTAAAGTCATGTTGCAGCTTTTGCTTCAAAGTATAGTATCATTTAATTCAATACATTGTTATTGTATGGAAGGGGGGTGCGATGAAAAATGTGATTGAATATTGGGTCGCAAACGTTGAAAGTTTGAGAAGCACTGCATTAGCTAAACAGCTGCGATGTTGTAAATGTAGTAATTTAATATTCATAAAAATTTAGCCCACGAATGTCTCAAATTGTAGAAATGTATATAAATGTGGAACTATTTAACTTCCTGAATATCATTGCAATATTTAATTGATAAGGTAACGAGGAAAATTATCGACAGAAATTTAATTTAGTCACTCTTATTACAAATTTTGTTTCATTTAATGAACAAACGTTAAATTTTGGTATCCATAACTATATATTAAACATAAATAAAATTTTACCTCTTACTCCTCTGATTTATAGGTGATAATTTTGTTGCCGGACTTTCTATACCTAATTATTGCAGACACGTCCCTCACATGAAGGTGATAGGGTTTTAGAACTCGTCGAATAAAACCCGTGTAAGCTGGAATACGCTTCCTATTTGCCTGAACATTAATAGATAGTAGAGAGAGAGAGTTTCTGTATCTCAACAATTTCCAAATTTACCTGAGTGTATAAACTGTTTATATACTTATACAGTGTGTTTAATCAAAAATCAGATTATATACTACTCATTTTAAACAACATACGTACATTTAAACTAAAATAAAAATTTCCCTTTTTAATTTTGATTTATTTTGAACAATGTGTCGTCGTTTCTTCTTCAACGTTCACAGATATGTTCCCTTGGAAGCTTAGCTTTCTGTTTTCAAGCACATGCGCTTTATAGCCGTCGCTTCTCATACTCTAGTTAAACTGAACACCGTTTGCTGTTTCAAAAACTCTAATGCGATCTTCAGTCTATTTCTCTATTTCGTAGGCGTACCTGTAATTATCCATTTGAATGCCTCTTTAAAAATACACCTCTGATCTACAACATGCTTTTAGATCAGGGGTGTCAAACTAGTGACCCAGCCAATATATCGGCACTCAGTAATGTATAATAAAAAAAAATAAAAATAGTTCCCTAAACAGGAAATACAGTAGCAGAGAAGAGATGTCAAGTGTCAGGACGTAAACGTTAAATTTTTCTTATTCTATTATATATATTTATTTTAATGTATAATTCTTCGAAATAAACCTACACTTCTATAAATATTGATTTTTTGCGGCACATCTAAAGTTAAACCTTGTTTGCTTAGCCCAAGTTGGCTTTTGAGTTTGACACCATTGCCCCAGATAATCAATGGTTTTAAGAACTCTATGCTTAGTATCTCTCGCCAGAATTTTTTTCTGTAAAAATTAAAAGTGACACACTAGCCTTATAAGATTTTCAGAACTATTAGATATAAAGACTTTAAATTTATCCTTCGACTTTATATTTTGGGTTGTAGGGAAAACAAAACAAAAAAATGTTTTTAAACAAATACGCCAAGAGTCGAGAATTTCGTAATGATATGTTAAAAATAGAGTTTGATCAAATAGACCCCAAAAACGAACTACAGCAGTGTAAACAATAACCCTGTTATGTCTTTATTAAATCAAGAAACGGCGGTTATAAGTATTTTTTTCGATACAATCGAAAAGAAAAGCTTAATAATTTATATAATTTAGGTAACAATAATTCTAAAATAGTGCATGAACTTAGAATGTGATCAATACCCAAAGGAGATGATAGGTAACAGCTATTATTATAATAATTGAAGGAATGTTACATAACAAAATGAGACCAGGGGAGTTTGTACGTAAGAATAGCATCGAACTCAGGAACTTAGAGTAATTTTCTTTTAACATTTTTCTTCTCTTGTAACAAAAATAAACAAAAATGAATTTCATGAGGATCAGATAATATTTTGTTCCATTACTGTTAACGCTATAATTTTGGCCACACTTTTAAGAATACTTATTTTTAAACATTATGTTCAAATTTGATGACGTAAGAAATACATTTTAATGGCAAATTTTAACAGTACAAAGTAAAATATTACTGTGCTATATGAAATAACAAAGCAAATGAAGTAACCGCATAAGTATTTTTGAACTTCTTCCTACCCATATTGTGATTTTATCAGAAATATATTTGTTTAATAAGGAAATTCGAGATTTGTGTTGTATATTTTTCACACGCAAGGTTTTGATAAATAATTATAATTGAATAAAAAACAATTATATTTATTCATATTTATATATTATGCCAAGTAACACAAAAATTTGCTCAAGTTTTTGTAATCTTCAATGAATTTCCTTTAGTATTGCGTTAAAACGTGTCTGACTTGAATACGTATGCAATTTTTTGAATAACAGGTATTTTTTTTCAATGATGAACGAAATTAAGGTTTAATCTTTTGAAAAATTGAAAATGCTATGATACACTTACATACATGTCTTTTAAGTACCTCTACTAAATATGTGAAAAAGAAATATGTTTAACTAGTTTGCCTTTATAATTGTTCAAACTTCTATTAGATGGAAAAACTAATTAATAGTATAATTTACAGAATACTTCAGTAATGATGATGTTTTGGACATCATGTTAGCTTAAAATTTTCTTTTTCAAAAGGGCAAAATTATTTTTAAAAACATAAATTTAATTCACACAATGGTAAAGAAATTGCATAAATTCAAGTTTCAATTTACAATTTTTTGTTTCAAAATTCTTTTCGAATACATCTAGCTTACATACGTTAAATAAATTATTTTGCGCCAAAAACGTTTTTAAATCGTAACATTTGACACTTTTCCATTTTTCATTTTTGAATATTTTGCTTATCCTTCACAATATTAAAACAAGAATGGTAAATTTATTATTTTTACATTTCAGTATACTTTAATATTACATAGAAATTAAAGTGTGTAGAAGACGAAATTATAAGTATTTGTAAATAAGTACTAAAAATGAATTTAAAATTGCGTTTATTAAAATACAGGTCCTCGTTAAGTATGACACTGGATATTCAAACACTGCATATAAATTGGTTCTATTTTCAGCCTAAATATTCTCTATCCCCGTTTTAACTTCTACTGCGGAATAACCGCACGTCAAGGTTTCTCCGGTCTCCCAGGAAACTTTCATCATTTGCAAAATATTTCGACTGCCAGTTTTAACGAGCTGACTAATTAGAATAATCACCCAGAATATTGAAAGGACTTGGGTGAGTGCCTTTATTTTGAAATATATAAAGTTACACTCTGTGGGATTCTCATGACAATAATTCTTTTTAAATGTGTTTGTTATGGAACAAAAGATTGGTTAAATCGTCTATTTTGGACTATAAAATAGAGCGAAATAGTTAACGAAATCTTTCATCACTTGTGTTATTTTATAGATCAGGTTTTATTTACTTATTAATGAATTTATTCCTTTGTTACAATTTATTTCTTTTGAAGATATCACAGTGCCTTTTTCCGCGTTTATTAATTTCAGACGATTTTAATTCGACATATTTAAGAATTTAACAATTTCCATTGCATTTGTTCTTCAAGCTACTATTTCAGTCTTCTGTTGTATTTTGTGCTATTTTCAAATATGGATATTTTCACTACCACTGGTAAGAACCAGGATATTTTTTTTAAAAAGAATGAGTGTTGTGCTTTTAATTATAGCTATAAATCACACAATTCTACTTTATTTTACTTTTCAATAACACTTTTTTGAACGTTCCCTATTCGATGACATTCCTTGAAGGAGCTTGGAGATTATGAAATATTGCAAGTTATCTGAGTTTATTAATTGATATTAATTATTAATTTTAATACACACATATTATGTAATTATTTTATTTATAACATAATAATTATTATATATATCAATTCATTTTTATATTATTTATTTATAGTATTTTTTTATTTTACTTTTTTATAAATATTACAAATGTTATTTATTTATAAGTATTATTAAATTTAATTATATGTGATAATAATAATGTTACATTATATTTTCATTATTATACATAATTTTTATATAATATAATGATATCCGTTATTGATTGTGATATAGATTATTTTAATCCCTAAAATCTTCATTTGAAATATATTTCAAAACAACTTCTTACATTTGTTTTCCTGATGATTTGTTACCACTAGGCCACCATCTTGGATACCACGTAACACATCTTGGATTCCACTGCTTGGCACGATTAAGAAATCGCCCCAAACAGCGCTTAGACTATAGAACTCTTACATCAAATTTATTCCTTAGTAAAGTTACGCAGTCTGATAATTGACCGATACTATAATGTTTTAAATGCTTTATCAAAGTTACAGTTTAAGTTTTAAATATGTGTAAATTTAAAAAAAAAAAGAGTTTGTTTCAACAATAAAAATCTGTATAAGAGGGTATATTGATTAATAAGGAGATATTAATCTACTGTATACTTATAATAATGATTTTGTGTAGCTATTCATAATGTGCTCGTATAATGCATTGGGAACATCAAAATTAGCAATTGGATAATACATAATTTAAATTACTTCTAAGTTTTGAATGTAGGAAAAAATATATTGTTGATTGTGTGTGTGATTGAATATTTGTTTATTCAAACATTATTTTGTCGTACGAAGAAGTAACAGAAAATTATATTAAACTACATAAGAAGGATACACAAAACAATGAAAGTTTTCCTGCATTATTTACAAAGAAAAAAATAAAAATTTTGTATTTTTGATCAGCTAACAAATTTCTCCCATCTGTCCTTTGTGACAGCCGTTGGATGAAGTGGAATATTGTGTTATTACACTTTGCTAATAATCATGAGATTTGGTTTCATATATGCATTATTCTTCATTTTGTTTTGCACGATATTGAGTTTATTTTGATGTGAAATAAATTTATGCAGTATGTACTTGCAATAAAAAAGCCTCCAGTTTTCTTTCTTTTTCTGTTGAAGTGTAAGCAAAATAGATTTTTAAACTACGAATAAGTCGATTTTTGTGTCAACGTAAGCCAATTTGCTGGAAGCCTTAAGTTCAAATGAATAGCTTCAAAATAAGTTCTTTCATTCTACTATCAGCGTATTCTACAGATACTACTTCTTGAGACTACCATTAGTTTCGATCAATAACCCATTGACTTACGAGTCTTAATATTATTACTGAGTATAGTATCATGGTCATATTATTGAGAGGAGTACAAGAAGGGCTATTTGAGAGTTTAAAAGGTTCAAACTATAAAACTACAACAAGGCCTCGAAAACCTGAACTACGTTAAAGAGACGAGTATGACATTGATATTTGGTTGTTTCCACATCCTCTTAAACAAACTCTCTTAACTTCCGCATCAACTCAAATGATGATTTTGAGCCAAGGGAATTTTAACTGATGAGGCTTCATTAGGAAGGTTGAGGAATACCAGAAAATGTGTCGAATCTTGCATTAGCTCTAAAGACTATGGATTCTTTCAAAGCGTATTTTTATGCTGCTAGAAAGATTGAAAAATTAATAGCAAGCGCTGGATAATAATTTTAGTATAAAAATTATTTCCAATTTTGTGCCCAATGAGTCTTCAATTTTCAAAGAAAGCAATTTTTTTAGGATTGCATATCCAATTTTACATTTCAAATTGTAAAAATATTATTTTCTTCTATAATTCAAAAAATATTCAAAAACTTTTCCCATTTATTCGATTTAAATTTAAACTTGTCCATCATTTTAACTGTTTTACTATTAATTTATATGGCCAGCAGGGTGGCGTGGTTGGTTTGTGGCTTGCCTTCTGCACCCAATGTTGCAGGTGCGACTCCGGTCAAAGTCGGTGGATTTTCATGATGCAAGGAATCGACAGAGGTCATGTCGAATGATTATACTGCATGTAAAAGTTCCCTAGAATGTCTAATTGGTTTGGATGCGCTCTGTAAAATAATATCCTGATACATGTTTGCATCATCAGAGCTCAGGTTCCTCCCTCTAGTGAGGAAACTGAGGGTCAATATTATCTGCGGCGATTGGTATCCAACTATAGGGCGTCTCCCTAAAAAGTGATACCTGCTTCCAGGGGATGTACTAGGTCTGTAATGGTTCATAACCAATTCACAGACCATTAGTAATAAAAAAACTGTTATTTTATAACACTAAACTAAATATAAGAACAAGTAATATATTTTTTAAAGTCAATTCTTACTTAGATCAACAAAGAAAAATTTAATTTAGTTACTTTTATTAAATAGTTACAATTAATATGAAGTTGTTATTTGACAGAATTCCAATATTAAGTGACAAAATAGAGACAGCGATTTTCCTTGCAATTTTCAATTTTCCTTTCTATTTAGGATGTTGGAATATTTTTTTATTTGTTTGTTACTATTGATTCATTAATTAAGTTTAATAATTCTAATAAAATAGTTTCATAAAAAAGAAGAAGAAAATCTCTGAAATTGGGTCATCTCAGGTGAGATTCAAACCTGCGACCTTTGGATTAGAAATCCAACGCGCAAACCATTGCGCTACAGGGACACAGCAAACGATTTTCCTTTCCATGTTTGCTGTTGGACTAATTTTTTATATGTTACTATTTATTATTTTTTTAACTTTAATTAATGAATTAATATTTGAAAAAACTACATTAACATCAAAGGTTATCCACTACGGGTATTAAAAATGTATTTGAGCTTGAATGGATGAATAGAAAGTATTTTATTAACGATTAGAATTTTGAACAAGATATATATAGGGAGAGAGGGAACTATTAGTAAGAATTGAAAAATGAACACGCTTTGAATCTCAAATTTATGTTATGAAGGTAACAAGCTAAAGAATATAAATATAAGACTATTTTTTTATTTATATTATAATGCAAATATTTGTAGTATTAAAATCTGTATGCTGATTAATAGCAATGTTAAAGTCCCGTTATAAATTTCTTTAGCGACTAAAAGTTATTATTACTATTTCAAATAATATGCTGCACCTATTGTACTGATAATAGGCAGACACATACACACAAGACACACCGCATACAATATCCACTTATTAAAGTGTGTCCATGAATGAAGACAAATAGAGGAAGCGTTAACAAAGCCTAATCCAGAACGTTATTGCACGTCTCTCACTTCTATGATTTGATTTTGGACCAATGAGAATTCTTATTTGGGATGGACGTATGTCAGAGGGGATATTGCAGGAGGGAATCATGTCCATTAATAACCCATTTTTACTTCCTTGCGCTTTTCTTATACGTTCTTTACCGTCCATTGATCTAGATTATTTGCAATTTCTAACAGCATAGATATATATGTTTAATCCCCAAATAATACTTTTGTGCTATACTTTGCGGGTTTTGAACTAATATTAAGGTATCCGACTACGTTCGTATCCGTGATTTTAAAAAAAGCACATAAATGGATAGTTTTCATGATATTTAGTGTCATTTACATTAGAATTCATGTATAAAATTGTTTTATGGACATTAAGACAAAAAAGCACATTATTTAAATACAATATTTTGGCAAAAAAGTAACTTAGAAAAACCTGTTTTCAGAACGTTCTCATTTTATAAGAAATGCTTCTATAATAATAATAGTTTGCTATATAAAGTAAAGACTTCTCCAGAGAGTCCGAACTAGAAGTTTTCACATTATATATATATAAAATTCACATTATATATATATATATATATATATATATATATATATATATTCAGAGTTACCACCGATTGAAATATTTATCGGCGTTTATTTCTTGAAATTCCTTCCTCTGTTGTAGTAAAATATGGATCAATCCACTTCTAAGTTATATATTTCAAAAATTATAGTTCAACATCTGTTCAGAAGTCTGAGCTATATACAGGCAAATATTATTTTAATAGAAGCATTTTTCATAAAAGGAGAACGCTTTGAAAATTGGACATTCTATGTTGATTTTTGTCAAAATATTGTACTTAAGTATTTTTTTATTGTGTAATAATATTTTTAAAACAGATTTACACACGTTTTCTAATCTAAGTGACACTAAATTTCATAAATATTAATCTTTTATGCACTTTTGCAAAAACACGGTTTCGGACGTGGTCAGATACCTTACGGGTGTGAGAAATAATCATAATGGAGCATTCTTAATATTAAAAAAGAACACAAATTATAAAATTTGTCTTTTTTTAAAATATTCCTATCGTTTATTTGAAATAAAAATTTTCAATGCATTTATTTATTTACTTATTTGTTTTTTTTTAACTTTTGGAGCTTCACATACGTGTATGAAATATACAGTAACATTTCAACTTACGCGCACCCGGAGATACATGATTTTCATATGTCATCGATTTGTATTATATTTGAGAAAAAAATGATGAAATTGGTAAGATGATTACAGAAGTTGCCAATCTTACCAGGCAAATAAATTCAGAAGTGTATAGTGGTCTCATTCAGGAATCGGTGAATTCCCAAACTCAGGGGTTGACAATTGATCAGCTCATAAAATATCATGAGTATAAGCAAAACATTGGAAGAACTTTACACCCTGTTCAATCAGAAGAATGAATGTCGTTTGGGAATTTATCAGAATACCTCAGTTTATATATAAAAGTGGTACAAATTTTATAAAAAAAAGATGAGCGTATTTTTTTCAACAAAACGAGGATTAAAAAATTTATTAGCATGCTATGATGATATTTTGTAGGAGAAAAAAAATCTTCAAACCGGCAGACTACAGCAAACCTGATTTTGTGCAGTCCTTTTTTTATGTGTTTTTATTTTTGTGCGATTTGTTTTCTTCGATATTTTTGTGCGATCTTTTTTTTTTCGGTATGTGAATTACAACAGATTTAGTGCCCATGTAATGTTTCCCATCAATGTTCGTATATCACTGTTTCTCAAACTGTGGGCACGCCCCCCTGGGGGCGCTTTGAAGGATTATTTGGAGGATTACATCGAGCGCTTTGAAGGATTATTTGGAGAATATTTATTTTTATGAGTATTCTGACACATACAATGCATTATGAAAAACGTTTTACACATTTTTTAGAACTAATATTCATATTTTTATTATGAATACACTTTTATCACGGGAGCGATGCGCATATTCACTTTAGGATCACGAAATCATTAATTCTGGTAAAACTGTTTATTTGTTACCAATGACCTTGGCCGAGAATCCTCCAATATGACTGTCTTAAGGGGAACTAAAATTATTTGATAACATATCTCTTTCTTTTTTGGGAGTGGCAAACGTTTTTTTTTTTTTTTTTTTTTTTTTTTTTAGAATCTTAAGGTATTTGTTTTGACCGAGTTCCTGACGCGACCACTTTTGTTCAAAAATATTTTCTTGAACATGCTGCATTTTACCCTATGAATAACTAAGTTGTTTTGATTGTGAGGCTGTATGACTGATTGTGGTTTATAAATGTAAATGAGCAGAATATAAAAAAAAAAGAAATAGGTATCTGTGATCTCTCTGAAAGGAAATTGAAACTGATCAAAGAAGGAAAACACTTGCTGAAATGCATATTAATCATGATAGCGAGAGTAAATTTGAGAAAAGTAATGAACATGAAAGGAAAGGAAAATTTTCAACAGCTACATTTTGTACTCCATGAAGAAAAATATAAAATCATTACTCTACCTATCGCCCTGTCAAAAAGAAACACGCAAGAAAAAGTTCAATAGAATATTTGTCGATCATCAAAGGACATTAAATCTACACTAACGTGAACAAAATGTGACAGTTTTGCTTGCAAATAATTTTCCTGTAATAATGAAAAGTGTCTGTGATTTGTGTCCTTTATTAAGGTCACGCACATTTGGAACAATTTAGTCTACTTTTATTGGATTTTTTCTCAAATTATTATTTAAAAATCTTTGAAATAGGTAAGTATATTTTCTCTAAGTTAAATTATTCTCTGAAATTGTGATTTTTATCATGTGTATTAAAAATAATTATTAAAAAAAAAGAATTGGAGTGAGCCACTCTGCGCGACCATTAACGTTAGTATCGAGTGCACACCTGATCCCAGACTAAAACATTTTGAAGTTTTCTCGCTTTAAATATTAAAAATAACACAGCTGTTATTCATTGGAATTTTACATTCTTTTTATTATTTAACATTAATTCTTAATGCTAATTCTGCGAGGCTTAAAATTACAGTTCGTTCAAAACCATTTATAATATGAGCATTCATTTCAAAAAATCATTTTACATTTTTGAATACATTGTCATGCACTTCGTTTTACTCTCCTTACAATTAAGCTATTATATCAAGAATACTGTATTATCATTTTTAAAAAAAATTAACTCGTGTTAAGAGTTGGTACTTCAGCCAGTATAAGAACAAGTTTAATAATTATTAGTGACTTCCATGGGCTTCTCTTGCAGAGCAAAGTTTTTCAAAAGAAGGCTAAAAATTAGAAACTGGCACTCTGAGTTATTTTTTGCTATTTAACTGAAATCTGTATTTTGTCTTAGAAGTAGCCATTGCAGAAAATTCGGATTCACAAAGGTATGATGTTGAAAATGGTAATAGTATACGAAATGTTTTTGTTTTCAGTGCAGAAAATTCAGCATCCACCTCTACCCAAAATTCAAAGAGTGTGATTTATAATAAAATTGCCCTTTAATTTCATCACTGGATGTGAAATCTTTAATGATCTGTTTTTCGGCAGTTGAGAGCCCTTCTGAAGTATTTTGAAATGTATCCCTAACCCATTCCTAACTTGCTATCTATTTGCCCTCGTTTGTGTACTTGTCGATGTTTTATTATCGTTGAATGCTCGCTGCGATTTAAAAATGTATCTATGATTTTGTTTTAAACCACTGCCGTAAATACTTAAAAACGGGAATTACAACTAACGCTTGAATTATGTAATGGACATTCAAGATTGATTCGGTAGCTAGTCGACTCGACCACGACTGACTGGAATTGTACGAGATAAAGTATTTTTACATGTTTTTTTGCAGACGTCCGCTAGGTTGACCAGGATCATGTGAACGTTTGCGAGAATGCCAGATGTAAGAGATATGATAGAGAGCAACTGATTAGACTTTTTTTAATGACATTTGTACTTTTAGAAATGGATGATGAATGGAATAAATCTTTAACTAAGTATCATTTTGCAATCTATCTCAAGTTAAAAATTAGAGAAAGAAAAATAACTTAATAATTAATCCATTACTTAAAATATATATTACTTGAAAGTAACATATATAAAACATTTAGTACTTATCTTATTAATTTGTACGGTTTATAATTAAGATCATATTATAGCTTTAGCGTCAAAGTACATTATTATTGCATTCAAAATAATATTATTATAAAAGGGGAGCGCGATAAAAATTATGATGGAAAATTGGGTCGCCAGTAGAGAAAGTTTGAGAAACACTGTCTTATTCGCATGCTCTGTTCATTTGTTATATACAGTCCCTCGATAGAGAACTCTCAATTGCTTTCTACCAACGCGCAACACGCTCTTGATTGAAGGCGTAGCTTTCAATGACAGTGACATTATAAACAATTTGATAAATTATAAAGACGAGGAGCAAGAAGAACCACATTCTTTGAGAACGGATAAATTATATGCAAAGATTCAACTTTCCGACAAACCGAAAAAACAATTTTCTTAAAATAGATTCAAATTCTGAAGTTAGTTTGATATTCTAAAAATAGTATCCTGCATATCTGGTATTATATAAATCCTGCATATCTGGTTAGTTTGACGTTTACAAGCAGTTGACCCACTGACCATCGTCACAAAAACTAATCATTTACTTTATAGTGCCAAGAAAAAAATCAATATAAATTACATCTTCAAGTGACAAAAGCTGTTTTGAACTGATTAATCACGGGGGGATGATCACGTTGGATTGAAACGAGTAGCAGTAAATTATGCATGCACATTTTGAAAACTTCTCCATGTTTACAACGAGAAACTAAATGTTTATAAAATGTTTTTGTATGTAATTTAATTATTTAGTTTGTTTGGAAGCGCTTCCTCATAAATTTCGTAAATAATTGTTTTAATTCCACTCTTTTTATTAGGTCCCTCTTTATCAACTACAAATACTGTAAATCAAAATGCATGGAATAAGTTATGGCCAGATTTAGAAGGTGAAAAAGACTTCAATGCCGACCACGAGGAAGTGTATACCTACTTTGTCCAATTTCAATCCCAGGATTTCAAGAATGCGATGAAGAAGATGTAGAAATCTGGATGGCATGCGATGCAGAACCCTGCGGATTTCAAATGCGTCAGAATGACGAGTTTGTGACTTACGTGCAAGAAGAATCCGACTCTGTTGACGATGAAGCCGAGGACAACACCACCAACAAAATTAGCAAGGATCCATCAAATGCTGACGCTTTTTCTTCGTTAGAAACAGCTATGGAGTGGTACGAACAACAATCAGAGTGCTCATCTACTCAGCTACTGCTGCTCAATAGAATCAGAAACAATGCAGCGAAAAAACAAATGTGTACAATGATACATCGAAAAATAAGTGATTATTTTCCACAATAAAGGTAAAACTGCAACATCATACCCCTTTTTAGCTTATTCTTCAAGCACGCTTCCCGCATGTGATGATTTTCAATATTCGTATAATGCCCGGTTTCATATACTGCATGGATCGGTTATCCGAACAATCACTTATCCGAAAGGTGTCCGGTCCCGATTGATTCGGATAAACGACGTTCTACTATAATATTTCCTACGGCAGTAAACAACATGTTAAGAGAAATATTCCACAATGGTAGAAACAATGGTTATCCTGTGATCCGCCGACGATTACCGTCTATTGCAGTTGCAACATCTGTTATCGCCTCCTCTAAAAGAAGTCTACGTCTTCTTCCAGGACGAATTACCAGTGACTGTTCCTCAGAACATCTCAAACATTCCTTTTAAAGCATCATACAATAAAGCCCCCTTACATACCTTCTATCAGGTTCTAGGTGCACTGGGATCTATGGATGATTAAATATTTCATGTGCTGAATTTTTGACAAAAATATAGCACTACATAGAAATAATTAAAAAAACTTAGGTAGACCACACAAAACAATAATTATTAAACAAAATCTGGTCCATATTAATAATATTAAACACTTCTACATATAAAGGGATGTCCAAAGTTTTAAAAAATAGGTGATAAATATTTTTTACCAACACGCTTCAAGCAGCAGAATAATTCTGGAAACATTATTTTTTTCTCCCTGGGCACTACGGTAGCTTTATCTAGTTATTTTATAGCTGGAAAATAAATAAATGCACTTATTCATCTTACACCAGTGCTTCTCAAACTGTGGGGGTACGCCTCCCTAAGGGGCGTGATAACTCTACGAGGTGTGAGTGAGTGAGTGAATATTAACGTCGCAATGTTAAGTTACACGAGGGCTTTTGGCGACGGACCACGTAATTTTTAACCATGGACAAGTGACATGGATGACACCTGAGCTGACACCCCCTCTCCTAACTATCACACCTACGGGAGGACGTTTCAGCTCTCGACAGATTTAGCGTGCATCGCTGTCCTACACGGCGGGTCTTTAGTGGTACCAGGATCTAACTCGTGACAAAGCCAGCCACGATCCAATACCTATACCATTCGTCTACCGCAGCCACAACTCTACGAGGTAGGCGCGAGCATATTGAAAAGTCGAGAACAAAATATTATTTAAAAAAATATTAATTAACTGGAAGTAAGCAAACAAAATACGTTCTGATGTAATAAAACATAAAATTAACAATCACACTGATATAATATACTTATAAATGTATCAGAACTGCACAATCTATTTTACAATTAATTTAACAATACTAAGTTAAGAACAAGTTGAATAAATACCAGTGCCCCCCCGGTGGGCTTGTCACATATAAAATTATACACAAACATTGAAACTTATTTTGATAACTTGTGCAGTTTATAAATAATCCCTTAATTGCCAATTAAAAGTTACGCGATTCACTCCCCAATGCTCGTAGAAGCGCATATGTGATGTATTGGGGGGGAGTTGAATAAAAAAGAAATTCTCTGATGTAATTAAATCCTTCGCAAATATCGCCAAGGTCATTTTATTGCATTCCAAAGCCTTAGGAATAATTTTATGGATAGCAATGCACAAAAACTTTGGGTAATACTTCGGAAAGACGTATATATACGCCCATAGAATTTAGCGCAGTGGTTGAACGAGGCGAATATACACGCTGAAGGCACTTAAGTGGTTAAAGTCGCATTGTATATTTAGCGTCATTGAATTTCTACATTTTTATTTGTATGGAAGGAGGGGAGGGGAGGGTGCGATGAAAAATATGATTTAATATTGGGTCGCAAATATTGAAAGTTTGAGAAGCACTGTCTCATACGGTTATACATCCTATGTATTAAAATATTTTCAGTTTTTCCTAATCTAATGTTGTAAGCTTAATTTTAGTTTAGTCATAGTTAACATAATGTTAGTTTTAGTTTTAAATATTCTATTCAGTACATTATTTCATTTTACCTAGTTTTTACTTAGTCATCAAATATAATAAATATATAAGTTGTATTTATTTATTCCTGATCAAACGATATAGCTCATTAAAGACATTTGAAGAATTTTGTGTGTACACCCTATTATTTAATAAATATTATTATTATTTAAAAAATGTAACATACACAACAACTCTATAGCATAATCAATAAACATCAATAAATCATTTTTTGAGTTTTTCATGCTAGCAATGCATATGTGAGATATTGATTATTGTAATGTTAACTTATTTAGTTACAATATGTATGCAGTTATCTGATTTGTATCAAATATCACATACAAGAATCACTCTCATTTACATTTAAAAATATACAACATAGTTACTTCCAAAATTTACCACAAAACAGACTCACAGCTGACTAATGAATGAACTACTGCATAAACACATTGCGCACAATTAGCTTCTGACGTTTGTGTTGGAAACTTGAATAACTGCTAGGCGTTGACCTCTGTGGTGGTTCAGAGAATCTACCATCTAGCATCAATTTCTGAGGCATTCAAATAAGTGGTACATTTTACGTACAACCACACAATAAGCGATTAAGAATTAGTTGTACAACACATATAAGCTTATAAGCATAAAAGAGTTTAGATAATAGTTTTATGAATAACCTACGTTCTGGTAAAGTGAGATGCATGTTCACTTAAGCTAAGGACACTATTCTTCGAAGCGGTCAACATGTTTCATGGCTCAAATTAGTGACGTGGTTATCTGATATGAAATTATGAGTATGGATTTTGCTTTCATAACTACACTTTAAGCTGAGTCTTGGTTTGTTAAGTTACGACAGTGATATTAACACCCCTATAAGTTTGTGTTTGGACAATTTTTTCTCATGAAATTTTACTTTCCACGTGATCATGGATCTCTATACTACCAAATTTGGTGCCTTTTGCAGTTGTTAGATTGAGCAATAGGTAGCTTTAAATATATATTAAGTGACAGTATTAAAAAAAACCCATCACCTAGTTTTTAATTTTTTCACGATCATCAACTTGAAGCATTTATGTTTGAATAATAAAAAGAAAGTTGTAAAATAAAAGATACAAATCATACCACTGAGAAAAATTTCAGAGATGCCACTGACAATCTCTGAAGCTGAAAATGAATACAGACACTTATAGAAACAGTTCACTTTTTGTGTATGGCACAATAAATTTTATCACAAGTACTATATCAAATAGATATATCGATTACATGCTAGGACGACTGCATCTGACTGAATGCCTTTTTCTAGATTAGGGCCGTAACGTAACTATACGAAACAGTTATTTTACTACTGCTTATCGTGTAAGAATTTGTTAGATGTTTATATGTGTTCTAGAAGTAAAATTCTTCTTAATCTGTAAGAATCAAGATTTATAAGATTATTCATGGTAGATCTTGTAATCGTAAATCATACTTACATGACATAAATAATGGTCACGCTATTATCTTATCTAAATTTCCTGAGCATTTTGATGGGTTAAATGGATTTTAGTTTTGCGAGATCCATATTTGGTAAATTTGTGCCATATATTCATTAATTTACAAAAATATTTATGTGATCCATTTCAAACTCTTTAAATGCAAGAAAGGAAGAACCAGAAAGAGAGAACTCACATATTTATAACTCACACAAAAGCACAAAGGTCTAAGTATTTATGTTTATTTTTTTCTGCGAATATGAAACCATTTTCAATCAACTAACTGTGATGCTTATTAAATAAATATCGTATAAAACATTTTTATTATCAACACTTTTTGATGTTGAAAACTTCGACTATTTTTCATAATTTTCAATTTTGTTGAAGGGCGAATAAAAACCAGGTTAAAAGATTCAGGCTCTCAAACAGCAATATTTGAAATTAATGGCATATTTTATTTTCTAATCAGAAGACGGAATGTTTCATTGGATTTTCCTTCAGAAAGATCCTTTTTGTTTTAAAAAAAATTCAAGAGTAATAAAAAGGTTTGAGGTTTTCATTTCCATAATTGTACCATTTACTTAATGCTTCTTCAGAATCTCTAATGGCTCGTATCGCTCTTCAGCCATTCTTTGACTGCAGGTTGGGAGTTTTATCAGAATTTCAAACATTTCAGAAAATGCCGTCTTATTTGTCTTTATCTGGAGGAAGAAAAAAATAAAGTATACATTTTATTTTTCTTCCTTCTTTTTTAATACTTTTATTTCTTGTTTTAACAGTACAGTATTCTAAAAGCAGACATGCTGACTTAAAAAAGTCAAAGATCAAAATCATCTGCATTTTTTTTAAAAAAAATCCGTTTTCGTGGCTAATTTTTAAAAACAAACAATGCTTAGATGGTTTTTGAGAGGTTTCAGTCTTTTTGTTGCGCAAAAAGAAATACGAGGACTATACAAGTTAAAATATATGAATATAAAAGTAAATAAAAAAAGAAATAAAATATGAGAATAATTATATACGGGTTTTGCTGTTTAAAGGTAAGTGTTTTTTCTTTGTTTTTGTTCTGAAAAAGCTCTGTTATATATTGAATGCATATTACTTATTCTTAGACATATTTTAGCAAAACACATGCTTGAAAATCTGAGGTAAATGTTGCAAAAAATACGTTGAAATGATATTTTTTAATTAATTTATTTCAATAAATTTAGCAAAAACATTTCATTACATGAAATCATTCCAATTAGGCATAAGGTATATGACTATGTTTGGCCTCGAGATTTACAAAAGCATATGGATGTATTTCTATATAAATTTATCATCACTTAATTATTTTTCAATTCCGACTATTAGCTCACACTATTTATATATTTATTTATCTTGTTGGAATTTTCAATCGTTAATAAAATACATTTTAAAGCGCTTAATTGGGCTGAAATTTTATATACGTGATTATTTTGGATGACAATACAGAAATTTAACTATAACTAATAAATATTAATTGATTAAAACTAATTATTCAAACAATTACAAATACAGCCACGTTGGCATCATTTTTGGCGACTTAGTGACCATTCTGGCAACTTGTATCAAAACTTGAAAATGTTTTTCTTCCTCACATTTTAAAGCGCTCATTTGAGCTGAAATTCTCGATACAATTTTTTTAAAACGATAAATTAATTAGTAATACGGTAAATTAATTATAATTAATTCACTGAAACTAATTATTTAAAGAATTACAGATACAGTTCAGGTTGGTTTCATTTTTAGCGACTTGGGTCAAAACTTTAAAATGTTTCTTTCTCAGTTTTTAAAGCTTTTAGTTGAACTGAAATTTTCCTAACACGATTGTTTTGGAGGACGATACGATAATTTAATGATCAATAATAAAAAATGAATTACCACTTAATGTTGTGATTCTGTAACATGTATATACATACTTGTATTAATTGTAACTATTTAATAAAAAGTAGCTAAACTGAAATTTTTCTTAGATGATCTAATTAGGAGAATTGACATTTTTTTTTTCATATTACTTGTTCTTATCTTCATCGTTTTCCTAACATTTGGATATATAAAAGTCTTCTCTGTCAAAAAAGTTAATATTTTTCTTCAAAACGTTTGCATTTATTGGCTGTAAAAATTAATTTCTGAAAAATACCCCAAGCAATTAACATCCAATTTTTTCATCTATAATGCTGCTTTACATCATTTTAATAGGGACCATTTCATGAAACTTTTGATATAGATAAGGCTAAAAGAAATAATGGGCAATGTCTTTCTCAACACTGAAATGAACATGAAAACAAAATATTAAATAAATGAAATTAAAACAACAAAACAATAATATAAATTAAACAAAATATTCTGCGAGATTTCACTTAGCAGAGACTAATTCAGTGAACCATTGGTCAAACTTTCTTTTCATCTTCATAAAGAATTTTGGCGTCATTGGATAAAAAAAATTCTGTAAATAAAAAAATTATATATATATATATATATATATATATATATATATATATATATATATATATATATATATATATATATTGGATTGACATGGTTAGATGTTTTGAGCAAAATATGATGTGTAATTGATATATTAAAAATGAAAAATCGTGCTATATGAAATGGATCATATTCTTGATGGGATACTGTTTAGTGAGTCTTTAATGATTTACTCTATTCATTTGTGAATATACTATATTTTTAATGATTTACTCTATTCATTTGTGAATATACTGTGTTTTTAATGTGAACATTCGGTTTTTAGAAATTTTTAGTTTGAACTTTCAGATTTTTTAGCTTGAACTTTCGAATTTTTTAGATTGAACTTTCAGATTTTTTAACTTGAAATTTCAGATTTTTTAACTTGAACTTTCAGATTTTTTAACTTGAACTTTCAGATTTTGAACTTGAACTTTCAGATTTTTTAACTTGAACTTTCAGATTTTTTAACTTGAACTTTCAGATTTTTTAACTTGAACTTTCAGATTTTTTAACTTGAACTTTCAGATTTTTTAACTTGAACTTTCAGATTTTTTAACTTGAACTTTCAGATTTTTTAACTTGAACTTTCGGATTTTTTTAATTTGAACTTTCGGATTTTTTTTTAATTTGAACTTTTTGATTTTAGATAATTTTTGATTTGAACTTTCGGATCTCAAATAATTTTTGATTTGAACTTTCGGATCAGGAATTTATTTTTTCTACCTTTACAACTATTTTAAAGATGGGTGCATCATCTTGGGAGTTTGAAGGTTCACTTATATTATGCACTAAATTGTTTTTAAATTTTAATATTGTAATATCTTTCGGAATGTGATGGCGAATAGTTTTATTTTTCAAGCATAATGATTTAATTTTAATTTTTTATTTTAAAGTATAATGATATAATGGTTTAATTTTAACTTTTTAATTTTTAATTTTTTTTTCTGAAATTTGGATATTTTCCAATTAACTTACCAAGTTGCAATAGGGGGAAGGTTGGCGCCATTAAACTAGTTTAACCCCACTTATCGGTCCTTAGTCCGAGATTGCACTTGGATATTTTATAAATTTTTATTTCATTTTATAATTTTTTAATTTTGTTTGAAAATGAGGGGACATTATCTTTTATATTCGCCATTGATATTCTGAAATGTTTTGGTATTTTAGGATTCATATATTTCAATTTTTAAATTGATAATTGTGATTGTTTTTATATATTTAAATATATATATATATATATGTGTGTATACAGATACACCACCACAATTTTACCTCTACTTTTACCAATTGTAATGATATGAATCGTCACGTTTTTGAATCAGTCCTTAAAATTTCACTTGCGATCTTTTGTATTCAATGACTTCTTATTCATTTATACAGTATCATTCATACAGAATGTAACAAGGGCAATAAGAAAGATATCTTTACATTATTATTTAATGCAATCCCGATGAAATGTAATTAATTTTTCGTTCCTCCTCGTAAAAATTCAATTACAGCCATTTATTCAGTAATGTTACATTCTTCCTAAAAGAGTAATTATTATAATTACTCAAAAACAAGTGATGGACTTTAAGAATTGTCTTCTGCAAACAAATAATAATGACGGCAGGTAGCTGAAAGGTAATATTGCTTTAATGGTATTTTTAGAAACATCAGGTATTGTACGATGGAGTATACGTTTTTCACCACTGATTTCATAAATTATACAGCGGAAAGATTTTTTTGGCTTTTGCTGTTGTGATTTTTTTAAATGGTAGCTGAACCCTTAAATACATATTGTTGTCAATCGTCTACATTACAATTCCACTTAATTTCATTGAAAAATATGAGTGCGTTGATAACCATATACAATAAAATTTTGTGTGATAGAAAAATAAAATATTTTGACGAGTTAGTTATTTTTTGTGATATTTGAATGTGGTGGGTGATTTAGTTAAGTAAAATATTGAACAAAATTTTAAAAAAATTTAAAAAAAAAAAAAAAAAAACTTTTGAAATTAATTGTCTGTGAAAAATTCGATAATCATATATACTTAATCACATATATATGCATATTGCTAAGCATAATTACTTTTTTTCCGCAACATGTTTGAAACTGGTTTCCAGAGTGTAATTAAATTCGTAAAATATATCTATTTATCCCGATAAAGGAATTTTCAGCAACTCTAAGTTGAATGACAGTTTTTTGCTGTTTTATTTAAGTAAGTAGCCCTGCTATAAATGGAATATAAAATGATACATTTAGAATATTGATTAAATTAAATAGAATGGTTGATTAAAAAAATTTAAAATTTCATCTGAAAAAATATTTTAGGTGTTACATTGATAATGTTGAATGTCCCGTTTGTATGAACAGCTGCCAAAATATTACAAAAGTATTCAGCACAGTAATACTAAACTGCCAAAAAAGAACCACTTTTCTTAAAGAGGTGATACGCATCAGGGATGAAAACAAGATAAAATGTTACTTAGTTTAATAAGTAAAGAGATGAAAATCAAGAAATAAAATAACGTAGAAGATATGTGTAGATAATAAAAAATTTAATTTTTTTTGAAGTTTAAGGTTGTCCTTTTATTTTCTTCCAAGACATGATTTTCAAAACAGACAACAATGAGATTTGTACAGGAAATAGAATAAATTTTAAAATGTTGAATGAGAGAAGTGCTTTGTGGAATGTCTTCAAAAGTATATCCCTATTTTTTTCACATTTCCATTTTAAAAATTGATTTGAATATTAAAGATGGTAAGAAAAGGGAGATCATCCTTCGAATTGTAATGAATTCTAGAATTCCAAATTAAAATACACCGGTGGTATTACTTAATCTTAACCTAATGTTAATCCATGTGTATAATTATCTCGTTATATATTTGTTTCTTGAATTATAGGTCAACATTAGGCATCGCTGATTTGTGAAGCTTGGCATCAAGCCAATTAAATGGAAAGCATTTTTTATTCTTATTTGGGTTTTTCATTTTTTTTTACTTTCACTGAGATTTAGAAAAAATGAAAATATTAAAGTAATAGAAACATGTGTAAATTCCAGGTTATCGAGAATGGGATTAAAATAAGTACGAATATTCCCTCAGAAAATATTGCGTTACATAGGTATGTATTGTTTGACTAAGAATACAATATAAAATAAGATACTCAAATAATCTGTACGTAATTTATGAATGTGTAATTTATGAACAAAATGCACGTACTTTATGAATTCATGAAATATTAAACTATATGGAAATAAAAGCTAATAATTGCATAGTATAAAATTATTACGCGCAATATACATACATGATCAGACACTTCCCAAAAAATATTTTACAAAGGCATAGAGCTATCTATAATAAACGTTAATGAGCTGTCTCTTCAAAAATTAGTTAATTTTTTTCATATAAATGCACGTAGGGCTTTTCCGACCTGCAAGGGTGCAGGCGAATAATTCGGACTGTCGTAATGTAGAGCGGCGAGTTTCAGAAACCTATTGCATTTGTTATCGTAAAAAAAAATTGTAATTTTGATACACCATTGGATATTATTTCCTCAAATGTAAAAAAAATGTTACAAAACATATAAAGTTGTAATCCATAAAAAAATTTATTGTTTTAATGACTGGGATGAGCTTTAGAACCTTGGAATTATGTAAATTTAATAGTGAACGTGAAACCTTTTTGCAGACATATTTATAATTTTCTTTCCAATTTTTTACTGTGACTCGTGGAAACCCTGATTTTGACTTGTGGAACCGCAGGGGTCCATAGAACACAATTTAAAGACTTAAGTGTTGTGAATAGGGATTTGTGTAACTATGTGAACATTGAATCAATGCTAATATGAGTATGAATATTATAGTAGATTTTTCGTTTTTTTAATTATTTCCTATTAATTAAATATGAAGTACTTTACATATAATTCCAAAGCAAATTACGATTTACTGCAAAATAGTATGCTTGTTTATTATGTGGATCTTTCCTGTATTTGAAAGACGATCTTTTAAAACAGGGCGTCACATGTGAAGCCCTGTTTTTTAAGCATTATTAGGAATTTTTTTGGCAACCAGTAAAATGATAGAGCTTAGCGTTTTCCTTCATTTCTTTATATGATTTTTAACAGTATGTGTATAAAACTTAGCCAAAAATATCTAATAAAACGTGAGTTATAGCGCTCTGAACCTACCCACATCGAAAAAATGGACACTCACTTCCTCCATGATTCCGGCAGATCGGCTTATCTGCATTAAAAAAAATAATGGCGTTTGAATCTATAAACTTAAATGCACAGAATGGACTATACTCATTAGAAAATATAAATAAATGAACTTTTGGTAGACTTCTGAAGAAAAAGTTTCAAATTTCATGGGGTTTTTTTTTGTTATGTACTTATTATAAAAAATAAGAAATATTTTTAATTTTTGGAATGGCATTTATTTAGTGCGTATACTTGTGCTGAGTCTACCCTATAAATTTGAAGTCATTTGATCAAATCGTTCTTGAGATATGATGGAGGAAAGTTTGGAAAACACAGTTTAGAGAGAAAAACGTGTTTAAAGTTTCCACTCCGATCAAAACAATGGAAATCTTAACTTACAGCTACGAACAGCTGCTTCCTCATAAGGACTTTAAATTTTAAAAAATCACTTTACCACCATTTTCTAGACACGTTAAGGAAGCAATTTATGAAAAAAAGAATTTAATTTTTTTTTTTTACCAATCACATGTTTAAAATCCTTAAGTAACCATATAAGCATCAAAATACAAAACTAAAATAAAAATTGAAGTACCAAAAATGCATTTTGAAGTAGTTCTGATACTCCTCTACTGTAGATAGACAAACTATTATGAAATTGTAAGTTATTGTAAAGTAAGTATTGTATTGTAAGTAATTGTAAAAAACCTAATCTGGGTTGAGAAAAATTAGTTATTCAGCAAATTTTTGAAAAATAAAGGATATAAATCCTCTGATTCATTCAAATTCTTTCATAAAATATGGATAAATAAACATTGCGAAAGCTACTTGAAGTGCATTGGTGTACATTTAGCTAAAATATATTCCAAACAATTCTTAAGAAAGAAGAAATCTTTACGGAAAATTCTTAAAAATAAAACATGGGTTTCTTAATTCGAACAGCAGACCATTGAAAGTAGAAGCAGATTCCCCAAAGGCTAGCTACTGATAAGTATTTTCCAATTTATTGAGTTTAACCCAGTGCTTCTCAAACTTTCAATACTGGCGCCCCCCTTTTCAATCACAATTTTTATCGCGCCCCCCTTATACATTAATAATGTACTGAATGCAGTAATAATGCACTTTGACGCTAAAGCAATAATCTTTATTATAAACCATACAAATTCATTATATAAGTATTAAATTTTGTGTATGTTACTTATAAGCAAAAAAAAATTAATAATAGGATAATTATTATGTTATTTTTCCTTTCTCTAATTTTTAAATTGGAACATATTGCAAAATGCGGTGGTTGCCTAGAAGACAAAATATAGATATCAGCTAAATGTAGAAAAAGAACTCAGAGGGTCAGTTTCTAATCATAAGCATTACTTTGAAAAATTTTGTTCTGTAAGACAAGTCCATGGAAGTTACTAATACTTATTAAACTTGTTCTTAATTTAATATTAATTAATTAGTTGTAAAATACTCTGTGCAGCACTGATACATTAAAAGTATACCGGTTGAAGTACTCGCTCTTTGCACGAGTTCATTTATAAGAAAATAAAACATTATTGATATAATCGCTTAATTGTAATGAGAGTAAAGCCAAGTGTGCGACAATGTTCACAAAAATGAAAAATGATTTTATTTTGAATGATTGCTCAAATTATAATTAGTTTTAAGCGAACTGTAATTTTAAGCCTCAAAGAATTAGCATTTATAATTGATGTTGAGTATTGAACAATAAAAAAAATTCTGATGAAGAATAATTGTATTATTTTTTAGTATTTAAAGCGAAAAGACTTCAACATGTTTTAACCCTGGAAAAGGCGCGCACTCGATAATAATGGTCGAGCAGGGTTATTGGGAATCACCCCAATCCTTTTTTTATAATTATTTTTATAGTACACAATAAAAATCGTAATTCCAGTGAATAATTTAATTAAGAGAAAATATACTCACCTACTTTAAAGGACACAGAAAATATTTCGGAAAAAAAGTTATCACACCGGGAACTCAGACAAAACAAGTACATTGGTAACAATTAAACAGTTTTCCCAGAAAAACCGACTTCGTGCACTCTGTGCTCGGCGTGACCGCTCCAGGATTAAAAATGTATTTATTACAATATGGATGTTCTAAAAAAAAAGGAAAAACGTTTTTCATTATGCTTGGCTTAGTAATCCTTCAAACTTCCCTAAATGAAAAAAACAAATACATAAGAGCAGGGACGAAACTAACCGTACAAGTAAGCTCGAAGGTCAAACCGCAGCAAATACATTCTGCTGCCTACAGCTGATGGCAATAATGTATAACAGTGATAAACTTTTTATCTTCCTAAAATTTTTTTTGATTATGGGTCTGGGTTTTGTCTTTCCTCTGAAAGAGTAGCATTTTTACTTTGAAAACAAAACGTAATAAAAAAATCTATTATCATGGGATTACAGCAAATCGAATAAAACGTTTTTTATTTGGTTAAAGTATCAAAGATAGCAAAAAAATGAGGTTTTGAAGTGGAAGCTTTTGTTTTGGATGATGTAAAATCGCAGATAATATATATATATATATATATATATATATATATATATATATATATATATATATATATATATATATTATATATATATATATATATATATATATATATATATTTATATATTATTTATAGTGTGTATATATTTTTTATTATATATATATAGAAATATATATTTTCCGTGTAAGTGTGTATATTTTTTATTATATCAGAAAGTATTTTCTTTTACTTCATTCTAGTAAATAATTTTTTTTAAATATTTTATTTTCGATATGCTCGCGCCCACCTTGTAGGTTTATCGCCCCCCACAGTTTGAGAAACACTGGTTTAACACAAACATTTGGATTTGTAAATAAACAAGATCATAATTGCATTAGGACATTACATTTTCATTTTTGATTCATGGCATGATTCAATTTAATTCTTCTTATTCTGCGATTCCCTAGAATTTTTGGTTCATTTCATGAATTAAATTCAGAAAATTTTGGTACAAATATGTATGTATCTATTTCCTTCGTGATCGACGTACTAAGGATGCCACCAAATATGTTTGTGAACGTTTTCTTACAATTTATAGCATATATCCTTCAGGGTTTTATCTCAGTTTTTCATTGAAAGAAATATGCTTTCAAAGTAAATACTTTGTAAGTTAAGCTTTGTAAACAGTTCAGTAACTGTCCTCAGCCTCAAGTTAGGATCAGTTTTAATTTTACTCGTTTTTCTCACATCAGAAAATAAATTAATCAATTATATGCTTTATTTGTTTTTGATATCTAAACAAAAGTAATTAACCCACACATATTTTTAAAAAAAAACAATTTTTTTTGTTTGTTTTTGTTTAAGTAAACAAATTTTAGAAACTTATTTGGCAAAAATTAAACAAAAAAAAGACGGTCAAAATTTGCACTTTAATTTTTGATTTTGACCCACATTGCAGATAAGATCCTAATATTGCAATCTTATATGTACAACGACATTTATTATCTTTTTTTTTTGAGTAAGTGCTTCGAAAAAATATTTTTATCAGTAAAAGTACTTACTTATACTTTTTTAACAGAGATATAATAATAATAATAGTATTTGTTTAAAAAAAAAACTACATCAAAGCGTTGCATAAAGTCCAATATTGCTGTTTTTACACAAGTAACAACTATGTTTCCTTTTTTTTCTACCCCTTTTGTCACAACACAAATGGTAATATTATGCGGGAGTATTTTTTTTTTCTTATTTTGGTTTAATAAAACTGGTAAAAAACGACGCACCGTTAACACAGAATTCCAAAAGATTGTGGCCTACCTGATTTCTTTATATTTCTATCACTGTAAGCATTTTTTTCTGCTAATTTGCATCTCTGAAATCTAAATTACTTTTGCCTCCATTTTTTATAACAAACTATAGGCGTTCCAAATGCTATCTAATATCAAAAATATCTATCTAAATTTACTATAAGTTATTTAAATTTACGAAATAATTTCGACAGATCACAGTCAGTGCCACGAATGCAGAAGTCGATCGCTTATACTCGAGTGGGAAAATTACAGCATCACCGAATACGACTCCACTCGAATAATCTCGAGTGAGCGTAGTTTGCCGTAGTTTTTCTATGGCGATCGAATTAACTCCATTAAACACGTTAAGAGGTTAAAACAGAAGCAATGTTCGTAAGTATAAAACACACACATTCATATTCACTTTTTTTAGATTTGCTGTATAGCTCGAATGCCTTATAGCCAAGGTTACCCAAAATATTACGCTTTGAAATCGTTAAGGGTTATTATAAGCTCAACATGTTGTGACGGGCTCACGTGTCTTTCCTTTAACATGTCCTTTTGGTTCTTTGGGGCCAGATTTAATTGCAACTTTTTTTGCAACTAAAACCGAGAAGTGAAGCGTGAAAGAAGGATGAAAATTAGGAAGCTTTTAAATATCAGAACTTAGAGTAAGCGAGGTTGCAATTTGAGGAATGTAAACATAACCCGTGGTTCAAACGTGAAGAAGTTTTGGAAAATGTTACGAGGCGACGAACAGAAATCATACGTGATAGAGTTCCATTGATTGATTGGTTGGTTAAAAATTAACGTCGCACTGTTCAGCTAAACGAGGGATTTTGGTGACGGACCACGTAATTATGAACCAAGGTTTAAGTGACGTGGACGACACTTGAGCTGGTACCCCCCTCTCCTAACCACCACATCACACCAACGAGAGGACGTTTCAGCTCTCGACAGGTTAAGCATGCATCGCTGCCCTACACTGCGGATCTTTAGTGGTACTTGATTCGAACTCGTGATAAGGCAAACCATGATCCGATACCTATACCACTCGGCTACCGTGGCCTACAGTTCCACTGAATCAAGGTGCAAACATTGCACTCGAGTAATGACAAGGCTTCATCTAAGATTGTCATGATCGTTTCTTCACACTCCAGTAAGGTATTATTGACTATTTAATACTAAGATATGTGATAGTACTGGAATTGAGTTTAGGCGAGTCAGTTATTGATAGTGGTCCGGGCTAGGTTAATTCGGTATTATATAAATTGTGTGTTTCACCCCACCGTAGATTCTCTCACATATATTATTATAATGTAATTTGTTAAAGGATTAAGTTAAATATCTTAATAAAGTCATATTAAGATAATGTATGCTTCTAGTTCTTCCGTTAATCCTACACCTCACGCTGATACTCAAAGAGATGTTCACCCGAGGGGGGGATATCACAATGTGTTATCTACAAGGATTTTGGGGAATGCATTCGAATTCTATAATATCGTATTATTATTTTCGTAGTGTTAAATTTAGTCAGCCGGTTAATAGTATCAAACTGTTTGTAAAAAACAACAATCTGTATTTAAACTTGATTTTTTTAGAAAAGGAGACCTAGGAATATATTTTAGAATTCAGCTAACACTTTAATTTTTGAGTTTATTGTACTTATGCCACTTTAAAAGAATACGATATCTTATGTAAGTGTGACTAAATTGGAAGGTTATGTGGCGAAATAATGAAATAATTGTTTTTATAATTAAATTGTTTAATAATTGTTTTTATAATTGTACTTTAAATATTTCACATGACACAGCAAGTTACAATCTGATGTCCACTTTTATTTATTTTTTTTTATTCTTTTATGTCTGGAACAATGTTATTTCAAATAATTCTTTTTTATATTTTCTTCAAAAAATAGTTAATTTAGGTAAAACATGATTTTTCACCCAATAATTATGTGTTTTTATATTAATGAGTAATTTTTTCGAATATATATTGTATATAATACTTAAGTATAAATATTCTACATGTATGCTATCTCTTTATCTAACAAAAATAACCGATATAATTTTACTAAAATTAATCGGATTTATAATATTGAAATAAATACTAGTCCTTATATTACTTTAAACCATCATTTCGATACTTATCTTTTTCAAAGTGTTTAATGCTTGATGACGAGGCAACAAGTTGATTTTTTTAAAAATTATGAAATAAATTTGGTCATGAAAAGTATTTATCAATTGAGCACAGATCAATCAAAATCAATTGTTAAGGCTTTCGTTCACAAGTGATACTTTCCAATAACAATGTCCCTTCCGATAATTTAGTAAAACTCAAATGACATTAAATAATTCCGTTGAGAAATTTTGTAACACCAGCCATACACTCCGGATTTGTATCCTTATGACTTTCATAACTTTTAGACACTTAAGAGAGCGCTACAGAAGAAACATTTCCCATTCAGACGACAAATTGAAGAATTACATGCACAGTTTCCTCAACATTCTACCACGTTCTACCATGAAGGCATAAGCTTGCGATGGAACCTGTGTTACAACACCTATGACGATTTTTTTAACATATTTTGTATTCAATTGGTCCAGTTTTCATTTGGAAAACCCTTATAAGCTATCATGTTATTGGTTGCTAGTTTTCTTCTCTTTTCTACAGATGACATTTGTTTGTTCAGTTTAGGTTTTTTTTCGAATAAATATTATGTTTAAAATTTTGTTTGAGTCCCCTTAGAAAAGCTTAAAAATCTATAAAAAAAACATGTCAAATTAACAATACATGAAACATTTTTTGAAATTAAGTTATTATCGTAAAATCCATCGTATAACACTCACCCCTTTTCTTCTTTATGTTTTGAGTTCATTTATTTGAGGTATTATTCCAAGTTTTAGCAAAAAATAGCATACTTCTTGAACTATAAACCATTAGGTTCATAAGGAATGCCATTTATTTTAAGTAAACAATATTTCGATACACATAGAAATGAATTTATTTTTCTTTACTCGTCTTTTTTTAAGCTCTCATTTTTACCCCCGGCAATAAGGCGCATCCCTAAATTTCAATCTTATTTTTTTGTGTTAAAAGTACACGCTATACGTCAGATTTTACGTACTGAAAAATATTTTGTTATACAATCAACTTAAGCATGATTGTTAATATTGCAAGACTTTTAAATAACACTGCATGTAATACATTGCCATTTATTTTTATCCTAATAACTTTAAATATAAATTATTCTATCTATAAAAGTATACTCATAAACGACATATTCTTCGTTTTACTATTTAAATCAAATATTTTCAAATGTTGTTAAAATTTAAAATGCTTTTTTCTTCGAAAATATCTATTATAAAACATTTGTTACTTATAAAAGTCAAAGATCCATGATATTTCGTATTTATATGATTTATTCCTTGCATCATATGAGCTTGAAATGATCTTATAGGTTCCGTTTCAGTCCATAGTTTCGAAATTTTTACACAATTTTTAAATACTTTCGAAAAAGCTGCTTTAATCGTTTCTTATTTAAAAGATAAAACGAATAAATAACGATTACCTTTATTGTTCCTCATCTTCATTTATATTTTTAGGTATAGTTTTAAAACCATTAAAATTTTTTAGAGCAAACGTACTAACTTTATAAAGTCAAAGATCAAAATCGTCTGCTTCTTCATTTCATGTCACTTTTTCTATTATGTTGGTAGTTTAAATGATATCCGCAAGCGAAAGCGCTTTTTAAAATTTTTTATTCGTTTCACCGCAAAGAAGAATGCATTAAACTTCTATAAATATTAAAATATACAATGCCCGGTTACAAAAGAACAACAGGAACGTTAAAAATTTAGTTTGTTTTTTTACTTTTAAAATACAGTTAGTGAAAAGTGCGTAGAAATAAAATCCAGCCTTACATTTATAGTATTTCGAAAATTTTGGAGGTTGTGGTAGCCCAGTGGCTATGATCACGAACTAGTTACCAGTGATTTGTGAGTTTTAATTTTGACGCCCAATAATTAACAGCATGCAAAAAAGCGTTTCTCAAACTATGGGGCACTCCCCTCTGGGAGGGTGCGATAACCCCACGAGGGGGGCGCGAGCATGTTGAAAATGAAAGATTTAAAAAGTAATAAATTTACTGGAATGAAGTAAAATAAAGTACTTTCTGACATAATAAAAAATGCACTTTTACACTGATATAATTTATATTTATCATATGTCGATATTACGTCATCAAAAATAAAAACTTCTTCAATACCTAATTAGCTAGATTTGATCCTATAACCAAATAAAAAACCTTTATTTGATTTGCTGTAATCCCATGATGAGATGTTTTTTATTATGTTTTCTTTTAAAACCTAAAATACTTCCCTTTCAGAGAAAAACTGAACCCAGACCCAGAATAGAAAACATTTAGGAAGATAAAAAATTCATCACTGCTATTATTTTTGAAATACTTTACATAAAATTTGCAGGCAGCAGAATATATTTGCTGTTTGACCTTCAAAGTTATCGGTACAGTTAGTTATTACCCCTAAATTATATATGTTTGTTTCTCATTCTCAAACATACAAAGCTTAATGAAAAAAGGTTTTACAAAATTTTTTAGCAGTAACATCCATCTTATTATATTGAATATAATTTTAACCCGGAAGTGGTCGCGCGGTGCACACTGATCACGAAATCGTTAATTCTGGCAAAACTGTTTATTTGTTACAAAAGTAAAATTGAAAAGTCATTGAAAGTAGGTAAGAGTACATTCTCTTAGTTAAATTATTTACTGGAATCGCGATTTGTATCGTGTACAATAAAAATAATTATAAAAAAAGGATTGGGTTGACTCAAACACCCTTCATGACCATTAACTTTAGTATCGAGTGTGTGCCTGCTCCCGAGTTAAAACATTTTGAAGTCTTTTCACTTTAAAAATTAAAAAAAAACACAATCATCCTTCTTCGCGCGAAATTCAAAATTATTTTCCATTATTTAACATTAATTCTAAATGTTAATTCTGGGATTCTTAAAATTACAGTTCGCTTAAAACTAATTATAATATGAGCATTCATTTTAAAATACCATTTTATATTTTTGTAAACATTTATTACATTTGGGTTCACTCTCCTGACAATTCATCTATTATATCAAGACTGCCTTAGTTTTTTTTTTTTAATTTTTTTTAATGAATTTGTGCGAAGAGCGGGTACTTCAGACAGATTATGAGAAATAACTACCATCACCCTGACTGTGCTCTTTGTGAACATGCTTTTGTGGGGATACTTAAACAAACAATTAAATAGATAAACATTAGGAACACTTCAAGGGCTTCAAAAACAATTAAAGATGAAGTTAGAAAAATTGTCCGAAAAATGTTCAAGAAAGGTCTTTTGGCTTGGCTGAGCGTTTACGTAAAGTGTACTATGTTAAGTGAAGCCACAGTAAAAATTCCAGGTAAATGAAAATTTATGATGCTTTAAAAATGGTCTCATCATTTTTTAATCAACCGGTACATACTGTGAATTTACCTTAAATTTGTATAATCTAAAAATTTACTGGGTACTTCAGTAACCACTGAGAGAGAAGGTAGTTGTCTCTCTCGGGGGAGAGGTGCCGGTTTGTAACACTGAACTCTTTTAGGGAGAGTTTGGTTCCCTTGGGTATCCTGCCAATAACTCTCATGCTTATTTAAAATGCAAAGATAAAGATAAACAAATAAAAAAAAACGCGTTGCTTCAATTTTAATTTAATTATGTGTTTGGTGCGTGCTGTCGATAGTTTTCTTAACAAAAGGCAGTATTTATTGTCAAGAAAGAAATTACGTGTATAATTCTCTACAATTTGCCATTAGAAAATGTGAGTAAAGCCATCATTTGAGATTTGGAAAATTGTACATAGGGTTTATAATATTTGATCACGAAAAGTAAGATAAATGTTAAAGCCTTTCAAGAAATCAATTTCATAAGGATTTCGTGTTTGGACGTGATTATATTCCTCGAATGTAGAGGAACATTTATTTTTGAGAATACACTTAATTTCTTAATGTGTGTGGAATATTTCGATATCCATGTCGTTTTTTGTTAATAATCAATTTTTTTAATTAAATTAAATAACAACTGATATATTCGTTTGAATAATCTAAGACAATGGTAAGTCCTTAACATCTAATAATGTCCATGCATTAAACGAAAATTATGTACGTATTAAACATCGATAACTCTATAGAATTTGACCTACTCTTTGACAAATTCTTAAAAATTGTAACAAATTCCATTTGAATGGTGTCAAATAATCTGCCATAACTTTTGAAATTTTTCAAAAATAAACTTTGATGATAAATCAGTGGCATGTAATTAATATGTAAAGCACTGGAAAAAAATTAAATCTACGTTACATTCAAATCATCACATAAGTATTTAATTTAAGTAACTATATCAAAATGTAATACATAAAAATGGCACTGATTGTGTTTCGGACATAAACTTACTGAAAAGTAATAACAAAATCCAACAAGTAGAAAATTGTTATAAAGAGTGCAATGAAGAATATTTTTAATTATTTCAAACTGAGAGAGAGAAAAAATTTGATTAAGAGGTAATGAAGTTGTTGATAAGTCAGTTATATTCATTACTATGTCAAACCTTTGAAAAAACACACCGTCGTATTTATAATAATTTATCGATTATGCAGTATATTGAAAAAAACAATCAGAAATTGTTTCTTGCAATTTTTGAACGGGAATATTTTTAATTGAGCTACATTCACGAAAATGCATGTAGTGTATATGAAAATGAACAAATGAAAATTCAGAACAAAATTGTTACAGCTTGCAAAAATTCGGCGTGGCATCGATTCAATTAGATCCCTTATGACCCCCTGTGGAAGATCCTGCCATAATCTTTGCATCTGCGCAGTTAATTCTCCTGTATCTCGGGACGGCTGCAATTGGCGAAAGATCTGGTGACCTTAAGAGGTAATGAAGTTGTTGATAATGTCATTATCCTGTTGATAAATGGCACCTGGGCGATATGGGTAGCACAATCGGCGTTAAAATACTATCTGTCAAACCTTTGAAAAAACACACCGTCGGACCGCTGGCCGGTGCGTATTTATAATAATTTATCTGAAGATTACGCAGTATATTGAAAAAAACAACTGCCTATGAAATTGTTTCTTGCAATGGCACTTGTAGAATTGCAACGTTGTTGGTGGAATATTTTTCGCGATCATTTGATGGGACGTCCTGACCCTCTGCGACGGTACACTCTACCTTCTGTGATCCACTGTTGCCAACACCGAGCAACTACCATATCGCTCCGACCGATATACGTTTTCGACCAATAATATATATATATACGGCCCCCTATCAAGTGTCAGCTGCTCGTACTGCCGCCGGTTACGTCTTAGAGGCATCCTAAAGTCTCAATATCGTCTATCAAAGTCATCAGATTCGTTTGGATAGCCGTACGGCGCTCGTACTCATGCTTTTAAACTCTCCCAGTTGCGCAACTGATATGCGCATAGCACATAGCCTTGTCTCATTGGCTTCGAAATTTTAATCATTTGCATATCTCTTACCAGACTACATGCCGAGTTTCGTGATTGTATGATTTCTTCTGGGTGCATATATTTTTTTTGCGACCAGAGTGTATATATATATATATATATATATATATATATATATATATATATATATATATATATATATATATATATATATATATATATATATATGTATATATATATATATATATATATACAACATATATATGTATATATATATATATATATATATATATATATATATATATATATATATATATATATGAAATGTCATTGAAAACAAGTATTTCCAAAATAAAAACCAATTATAAATTATGTATAATATTCACAAAAAATTATCAGTGCAAAGTAACTCGTGAATGAGAACTAAAAGAGAGTGATGTTAAAATGACGCGTGCCATTGTTTATAACATAAAACAAGAACTTCCACTATTTCTCAAACCATGAACATCCATATGCGGGGAGAAAAATTTGGCCAAGTTTTATTGTTATGATAAAATTATATCAAGGAATAAAATGATGTGAAAGAAATAACTTTTTTTTTATATTTGGAGCATTTACGATTTAGTAAAAGAAATCGAGATATTTTAATCTTTCGGTAAGCCAATGTTTCTCAAACTTTCAATATTTGCGATCCTATGTCCAATCACAATTTTTCTCACCTTTCCTACAATAACAATGTATTAGATTCATTAAGCTGAACTACAATACAACTTTAATCTCTTAAACGTCACCGGCATATATAAGCATCTCACTCAGCAAATGCGTTAGTTGCCCCGGACGTATATATACGTATTTCCGAAGTATGATCTTTTCTGTACAATAAAATGATCTTGACAGTGTCCGCGAATGCCTTACTTTTTTCAGATAATTTGTTTGTTTATTTCTTTAAAACCACCCCCACCCACCCCACCTTTTACATCATATACGCGCACCTACGACGAAAATGGTGGAATTGGGGAGCGAATCACATAACTTTTAGTCGGCATTAAATTGATTAATTACACACAGAATAAATTTTTAAGATAAGTGTTGATTTCTGTATATAAATTTACATATGACAAGCCTGTGGGGTATTTTGTAACTATAAATACTTGGGGCCCATAATTAAACTGCCATTGTTCAATGGATGACTACCGGGAATATTCCTGTGAAATTTGGTAACTGCACATTTCAGAACATGTGCAAGTCAAATATGCAACCCACCCCCGCTATTTTCACCCGACAGATGGCGCTGCGCCGTGTTTCAATGCTTATCGACGGCAAACCTGCAAATTTTAAGCCCATCAAATAGTGTAAAAAGGAGACCACATTGAGTAATGGTCAATCATGACTCTGAATAAGAAGGAGCGTGCATTCTCTTAGTGATGATATACTATTAGAATGGTAGCAAGTATTCAGCTACGCTGAAAGAATACCGGCGTATGAAACGATTAAGAACAGGCCCAATGAGTGTAAATGGATTGAAAAATATGATTTCTAAATGTGAAGAACCAGTAGAATTGGGCGTTATTCCAGACACAAGACAGCGTCATCGGTGCGACGGTGAACCATGCTGATTTACGTTTTCAGCATGCGGTTGCTTCTGGTGGATCGCATATTGAGCACATCATGTGATCATCTCATTAAAAAAATAATGGTTGAATTGTTTTCCAAAGGGTCGTTATGGACTGTTTCATTTGTGATCTGAAATCCCGTTAATTTTTGATTACAAAAATTTAATCACTGAAGTGAATTGTATGGCATTTTTTGATAAACTGTAAGTGATATTATTTAAATGCCGCTTGAAATGTCATTATGCTTTGTCTATCGGTATTGGAAATTGTACATACCACTGAACAGTATCAAAATATGTTACCGCGCCATCTTTTAGGGTGAAAATGGCAATTGTTTTCTGCATTTTCTGAAACGTGTAGATCCCAAATTTCACTAGAATATTCCCATGGGTTTTCTCGCCAGCACCCATTAAATACCTTCAGTTTAAATATGGCTACTCTGTACTTGTTTTAAAGTATTGTTAAATTAATCATAAAATACATTGCGCAGTACTGATACATTTATAAGTGTATTCATTATTTCAATATAAATGTGCAATTTATTTCTTATTATGTCAGAATGCATTTTGTTTGTTTTCTCTCTTTCAGTAAATTAATAATTTTTTTAACAATAATCTTTTGTTTTCTACGTTTTAATACGCTCGCTCTCCTCCTCGTAGAGTCAGAGTTTTAGAAACGCTGTCGTAAGCTATTTCTTTTCAGCATATTAATTTATTGAATCAATAGATAATTTCTAAGCTTACAAGGAAAAAAGGTAATTTATATCTGAATAATGTTTGATTTCACATGATATGAAATAATTTTACTCACCTTTTTAACAATAATTGAACCGTTTTTTTTTTCAATGTTTGTTGTTGCGTTGTTGGTTTTGCCACTTGATTGACGGTGTCAGATCGAGGTTCACGAAATTCCATGTTTCAAGAGGCTAGTTGTACGTCAGTCATTAGCCATAGCTATGAACACCATGCAGGTGACAGTACGTTTAGGCTCGGTTCCATCTCCAATTTTGGGGAAGGACATCCTGGGGGGTGTCAAGTTCCTCCCATTTTTCTTCTTACCTTTCATTCACTTCTCTACCAACCTCGATAGAGGACTTGCGGAAAACTGTTTACAAAATTCTATCAAATCCAAAAGGACATTACTTTTTTTTTTAAAAAAAAGTTACATTTATAAGTTGTTATTGTATTTAATATGGCAGCAACATTCATATTATTGATATAATTATCAAATTGTGAATGGAATTTATATTATTATTATTATAAGAAAATATTAGAATTTACTAATGGGGGGCTTATCCGGGTTGTTTACTTATTATTTATTACTACTACTTAAATATTCAAGAGGTTAAGTGTCAGAAACTAAAGTATGCAGTTGTGGCTATTCTAAATGATGGACTAAATGAGGGAGGAAGGAATTTAATTGGATCCAAGGATTTTACTCATTGGAGTATGTTACTTTTAACCTCTTCATTTCGGAGTGAAAAATACTTTCAAAAGTTCTTGCCTTTTGCAACAGATAATTTTTTTTATAAATGTTGTTGTTACTTTTTAATCTTAGTACTTATATTTAAAGTAACTTTTCTATTTTTGTAGGTTTTTTTGTGGTAAAATAAAGCAGAAATGCTAAAATAACGCAATCTGCATCTTAAATCAAAATTACACACTTTTTTAAAAACATTTATCTTAAAAGTGCTATATAACCCCAGATTAAAAAGGTTGTGTCTACATATTTCAGAACGTTCCCTAACTTTAAAGAAAACAAACAAAATTCACGATTTTTTTAGTCGTCTAAACAAATCTTAAATACAAAATAAGTAAAATTTTGTTACTTTGCCCATGCGAGAGAGAAGAAACGTTGGATATACAATATTTAACAAAATAATCGCAATAACAACACTTTTACATCATGAATTAAAACATACGTGTTGTGTTGCATTTAATTAACTTTACTTTTCCCCTGCTAAGAATTTGCTGAAGCAAAAAAAAATAATAATAATACGACAATCTGCTTAAAAATGCAAATGGGACACTTAAACGACCCTGCATTTAAAAAACTGTGTTTTATGAAAAATAAAACATAGGATTTTAGAGAAAACTTCGTCAGTAAACTTTTCCGCTATTAGCATTACTGATTCTGTAGAACATGTAGCTAACTCTCTTCAATGCTATTTTTTTTCAATTTCTGCTATTAGTTCACAATCTCCCTATATACCTTGTTCAAATTTTCAAATGTTTATAAAATACATTTTAAAGCGGTCAATTGACCCGAAATTTTAAATACACAATTATTTTGAATGACAATACGGTAATTTAATTACAATTGATACAAATTAATTAATTAATACTCTTTTTTCAAAGAATTGCAGATACAGTCACGTTGGCATCATTTATAACTAGTGTCAAAACATTAAAACGTTTTTTTTTCTCATATTTTAAATTGCTCATTTGAGCTGAATTTTTTTATACATGATTGTTTTGGATGGCAGTACTTTAATTTAGTTATAATTTAAAAAAATACTTAACAGAAAATAATTATTTAAAGAATTACAGGTACAGGCACGTTGGCTTAATTTTTAGCAAATTCGGTCAAATCTGAAAAAGTTTTTTTCTTTCTCACGTTTCATTCAGTTGAACTGAAATTTTATATGCATGGATTTTTTTGAATGACAATACGATAGTTTAATGATAATTAGTAAAGATAATTGCCTCTTAATATTATGATTCTGTCATATGTAGGTATATACATTTTTATATTAATTGTAATTATTTGATACAAAAAAAATAATAATTTTCTTAATTGATCTAAGAAGAAATTGATATTAAAGGGTTTTTTTTCTTATATTGCATGTTATTGTAATTATGTTGGGTCAAAAGCTGCACAATCAAGAGGAACATACTGCTAAAACATATTTCTAACGAAGCGCACGACATGCATATATATATATAACTTAAGGAAATAGCTTTTAAAAATTCCACATAGAAAGAATTATTTTAATTTTAACTTTGAATCTCATATATGATTAATAAACGTATCAAAATGTAAAACATCACTGTTTTGAGAAAGATTCATACCATCATATTGATAAAATAAGTTGCTGTTTTTTAAATTTAAAATTTGTATTCTATATTTGTAAATCCGGATGAAAATATGTAACTTAATAAATGTCTGCATTTTTGTCATTCAAAATCTGAATCAAAACATATTCTTCAAAGTGAATTTCTATTTCTGGTTTGTTATATATTATATATTCGAAATATAATTCTATTTACATTCACCAGGGAAACTTCAGACTTTTAAGTAGTGTTACTTAACCATTACATGTAATATATTCAGAGAAGCGATATTTGAATTTCAAACATTCATTAAAACTGATTAATGTTTTTAAATAAATCTAATGGTAGAATATTGTAGTAAAATTTTAATTGATAATAGCCCTTTTATTATTGATTATAATTTTTAATTTCCATGGTTTGAATTTGCATTTGGATCCAGAATCTAGCAATAACTTATTTATTGTAATATTTAGCACGGATTCTGCATTTTTAAATGCAATTCTTAGGAAATTTACCTTTATCTTGTAATGGATTTCGATATTCTATTCATTACTTTCAATGGGGTTTTGCTCAGTATTATTAACATAAAGGGGGAAGGTTTGCTCGCCACAAAACATGTTCACAACCCCCCTCCTTTTACAAAATATATGTTCAAACCCACTTTTATATCAACTATTTCATATGTAATATCGCTTAAGTCAGCAATGTTTATAATACTATAGCATCCATTTTTTAAAAAATTGTTAGCCCTATTATAATTTTAATTTCTCATATATCCTTCAATGTCTGGTTATCTTACAATCTCCATTTTTTTGGCTTTGCTTGATAAATATTCATCTCTCATTGGTAGAGAATTTAGACTATATATATATATATATATATATATATATATATATATATATATATATATATATATATATATATATATATATATTTATATATACATAAATGTAATAATTCCCCCTAGCATCCTTTTAATTTACTCTTTTTAATAATATTCAAATAAACCTTTTAATTATTTGGTTCGAAACTAACACCCTGATCTTAATCGTAATCGACTAATATTTTTACATCATTAATCCCATTTCCGCCCACTGTAACCAATCAGAGATCTTATTACAAAGATATCACGTGGTCTTCAACGTCAGGAATAAAAACCGATATCTCTAGAAATCGCTCTCTCTCTCTCTCTTCGCTCGTTTCTCTGTAGTCATGTAGCCGGCTGCCTTGGGTTGTGTTGTAGTTTCTTTGTCTGTGGTGTGTCATCCATGTTCATCGTAATTAATATGCCTAAGTGTTTCAAGATATTCAATAAATTGGATTCACTAATAACCAGACTGCCTCGTCGATCTTTCCATAGAAAATACCTCAACATATAGGAATCACTCACCATCGGCCACGACCTAACCTTTGGTTTGCCATTGTAAAATGAACCACTCTCCAGAAATATTATAAAAATATTTCATATATGTATATATATATGCACTGCTGGAGAATTGCTAAGGACGGATCACAAATTGCTATGTAGCATAACATTAAGCGAGACATGAGGCCTAGTAGGATAAAATATAGTTGCCACACTGTTCAGACCTTAGAATAAATAATATTTATTGTTTTGGAAAATACAAAAGCTGTGAAACATCTAAAAGAAAAAAAAATTCATTTGATCTGCGTACGGAGAAATGGAACAATGCATCTAAATGTCAGCAGGCACCTTAAAGAAAGGTATCAGTACGGGATATGTCCACCGTGGAGTGTGATGCAACATTCTACACGTCGTACCATACTTTGCACAACATTATCCAGCAGCTGTTGAGGCAATTTATCCCATTCCTCTGTGAGTGCACGGATGAGGGTGTTCTTGTTTGTCGGAGGATAGTTTCGACCAGCAACTTGCCTCCCCAAAGCATCCCACACATTTTCAATGGGGTTTAGATCTGGAGAACGCGCTGGTCATACGAGACGTTGAATACCCTCGCTGTCTAGACAATCCTAAACAGCGAGTGTTCGATGACTTGTTGCGTTGTCGTCCATAAAAACAAATTTATCACCGACAGCACCACGGAAAAGACGAACATGAGGAAGTAGAACTTCATCAATGTATCGTTGGCCCGTCATAGTCCCATTCGCAACCACATGTAGGCGCGTGCGGCCATTGATCATGATGCCGGCTCACACCATGATACTGCATGTCGGATATCGGTCCTTTTCCTGGATATTTTCTGGCCGATAAGCAGTACCACTCTCGCGCCAGATCAGTTGGCGTCTACCATCCGATGACAGACTGAACCTACTCTCATCTGAGAATAGTACGCATGCCCAGTCCTGTTCAGTCCAATCGTGATGCTCACGACACCATTGCAAATGAGCAGTACGGTGCTGTCTGGACAATGGGACACACACAACAGGTCTGCGTGCGTATAGATAGGCAACAGTTTTTCGGGAGATCTGCTTTCCTGAGGCAGCAAGAAACTGATTTGCCACCTGCTGAGCTGTGGTGCGCCTGTTCCTTTTTGCTGATATAGGACGATATATCTGTCGTCTGCAGGCGTCGTATTTCTAACACGACCTCCCCCGTGCCGTCTACTATACATTCCAGTAGTTTTAAATGACTTCCACAGCCGTGAAACAACGCTGTGAGGGATATCGAACTCCCCTGGCAACATCTGTTTTTTCGCCCTTCTTCGATCTTTCCAATAATTCGGCCACGCATAAAATCATCTATGTGATGTCGGGAAGACATGCCAAAAGTTTTAAGTTCGTCTATTAAATCTTTCCTGTAAAACTTTGACTTGAAACAACAACTGTCCACACGCGTCAAAACCTTTAAAGCTCTTATGAACGCTATCACGTGATGAACAGACGTGGAAAAAAAAATTGCATACTCATACTTCTTCTTACTAATAAATATCCCGCACTTATTCTAATTTTCCACATTTTGCTTCCTTTCATTTTGTGGTTGCTATGGATGATAGTGTTATCCGTCCTTAGCAATTGTCCAGCAGTATATATATATATATATAAAGAAAGAGAAGGAAATTCAAAATGTATAACATAAATATCTTGTTTAAAAAATTTATGTTTAATAATAAAAAGGGCCATATTTAAGGAAATTGAACAATCTCTAAAAAAATAGTAAAAAAATATTTTATGCTTAATACCAAAATGTATTTATCTTAATTGTTTTTTATATGAAAAGTACTGAGATTATTCAACATCTTCAAAGTATTGTAAGTTTTAAGTCCTATTTGAAGCATTTTATAGGATGCGTCATCAAATATGAATGTTAAAAAGTTATAGCTTTAAAATCAGAATTGTGAAATAAACTTATTCCTTAATTGAATAACAAGAACAAATGTTTTTATTGAAAATGGTATCGATGTTTTTTTTAAACAAATAGCAGCATTTTTAAAAATGATGAATGTTCGCGAATACTATATTACATTCTATAGAAATAAAGTACAAAGCGACTATTGTTTTAAGCCATTTAAAGCTATCAATAAGCCATTTAATGTTTTCTTTAGAATATAAAAAAGAACAAGGCTAAGCAAGTATAAGCAACGAATTTTAGCATAGAGAGACCGAAAAATATGTTTTTAAGTATCTTCTGTTGCTTATTTACAAGCCGTGTTTTTGAAACTGTTATTCATGTTAAAGGGACAAAAATGTAAATGGGTAATCTGAAAGTAAAAATCGAAAAACATTGGGTGATTTCTTCTTTAGAATGTATTTAGCTATTTTGTTGTTACATTTTTCTCTTTTTATTCTCCAATATTGCTTCGATAATTAGGGAGGTTAAACATATAATAAATCACTGCTCTTAACTCGTAATGAATTCTTGAATTCAAAACGAAAAATAAGAAAATGGTTTTCATTTGTTTTCTTTCTAATGAATATGGATATGTACGGTTAAAATTTACACTTAAAGTATAACTGATCTTATTAATTGTAATTGTACCTAATTATTATGTTTCGTTGATATATAATGTCTTGCATCAATTAAATTTGAATAAATGTTTTGTTCAAAGTTAAATTTAGAAAATGAGATAAAAATTAAATGGCGAATAATTATTTGAATCTGTTCTAACGTGGGGTATTTAAAGATATTAAAATGACGAAGCACATTTCAGTCGCTCTTTTTGTAATAAGGTTACATTGAGGGGAGGGAAATATGTGTACATATAAAAATAATGATAGTTACAAGAACAATACTATTTAAAACACTCTGAAGCATGCACAGATATTTATTTTTATTATTTACACTATTTTTAATAAAAGGGAAAGATCACTTACATTGATTTTCCGTTTAAAAATCATGGATATTTAAGCAAAATTATCAAAAAATAAAGTTTTAAAACATTGTTGGCTCGCAGAATCTCTTTCAGTATTTCTCTATTTTTTCGTATCCTTGACAATTATTTTTGTATCTTTTCTTGTATCGCTTATCTAAAAAAAAAAGAAAAAAAAACTTTTAATAATGTGTAATATTTGTGTTAAGTTTGTATTTTGTCTCATGTGTAAGATATTTTAAGACAAAATGTATTGTAATATTTATATTTATCGAATAATTTTTGAATAATAATGTTCCAAATTGTATTAGTATTTTTGGTTAAATATTATGAATAGAAATGTTCTAATTACGGCAAACTTTAAAGAAATTGGTGTAGGAATACCTCTAATGGAACCTAGATTTATGGTTAAATAAAATGTAACGCAGCAGACTTGGTTTCATGAAAAGTAGCCAGCTAAGTTTTGGGCTGTTTACGGCAACTTATTTATGTCGCCAAATTTAACAAGACTTTGGTGATATTTGATTGTTCATAGGTCCTGGATTACTTTCAGCTCTGTTGGCACCCAATTAAACAGTTTAGAGTCGGATAGTAATTTAACATACTTCAAAGCAATATTATCTGAAACAATTATATCTGTACCGTAAGGATATATCAGATGAAGTAAACCATTGATCTTAACCAAGAGCAGAAATCTCACAGAGATTGCTGAAATAAGCAGCAATATCTTCCGCTCTGTTCCACGTATTATTGAATCTTGAAAAAAGGTGAATGGAACATGTTCTATGAGGAAAATCAGGGTTAACAAAGTGATTCAAAATAATCGTACTATAAGGTAAGTTAAACGTTTACTAAAGTTAAACTGTCAAAATTCGACTTTAAAACATAGAAACACTTTCAACAACTAAAGTCAAGCATTTATCACTCGCATGATAAAAAGAGATTTAAAGAAATGAGATAGAAGAGTAGACTAACCGAACTTACTTTGATTAACCGAAAGACATGAGACTGAATTTTTCCAAGAATCGTAGTGACTAGACTATTTAACAATGACAACAAATAGCTTATTTGTTCAAAAGAATACTGGTTTACTCTCTTTCCATATAATAATCGCATCAGGTTTAGAAATAAACACATGAAGTATTTTACCACATATTTGTCTTATTCAATGCATAAGCCACTAAAGAAATTGTTATGTTACTGGGCTGTTCCTTTAGTAATGATTTTTCTCGGTAAAGATATGTAGCAATGAAATGAAAAAATACATAAGCTTAAGCTTAATGAGAGACTATTTGATTCTATCAATATTATTCTATCAATGAATTACTTCATTCATGAGGATGATATTATTTTTTAAAAGGAATTCTGCTAGAGAAGTGTTTCTCAAATTGTAGGGCGTGTCCTCTAGGGGGCATAATAACCAAACAAGGGGGGCACAAGCATATCGAAAAGTCTAAAATAAGACTTTATTTAAAAATATTATTGCTTTACTGAAAGGAAACAAAACAAAATACATTCTGACATAATAAAAAGTAAAATCCGCATTTAAACTGGTATACACTCACTTCCAAAAGTTAAGCACGAAGATGTAAAATGCAGAAAAATCTACAAATACTACTTTAATTGACGAAAAAATTGGCAGCAAAGTAGCATATGTATGTATACATAAAACAAAATCAATAATTATATACAGAAATGAAAACAATATTAAATTGTTGTAAGTTATCAAATAATGTCATGCTGGAGACTTAAACAGAATTATGTATAAAGGGAAAATAACAGCATAAAATGAAAAAAAGGTCATTAATGGGGTATGTGATACCCCCTCATCTGTATGCAAAGTTTACACCTTCTGACCATGCTTTCAATTTGGTGGTCAACCCCCGCAGAATTAAGCAATAGTCATTCTTCTTCTAGAGCAGTTTCCAGCTCAATAAGAGTGGCTGGAGGTGGGAAACTTGAAGATACCACACAGCCGAGTTGATCTCAAAGATTTTCAATGGGATTAAGGTCTGGCGAATATGCTGGCCACGCCATACGCGCAATTCCTTCACTCTCCAGGTTAGTCATCGACGATGTCAGCTCAATGGGGACGTGCATTATCGTCCATTAAAACAAAAGTAGAGTTTTTTTCGACGTTAGGAAGGGAAAGTGAAAGTGTAGTTTTTTTTCCGCTCCGTTTCATGGTCATTTCGAGGTGGATTCGAATTTAGGATCGGAGGAAGGTGGTCGGTTGAAAGGTTGAAGGTGGTGTATTCATTTCCTCAAGTCTTAACAGGTTGTATCATTCTTTTTTAATTTTTGGTTCCCTTTTCAGAGCAAGAGGGATTTTTTTTTCCTACTTTTGGTTCTGTTTTTGGTAATTTTCAATTTCTATTATTCTCTGGTTTTTGATTTGAAAAAGACTCAAGCTGAGTCGCTCTAGATTCATCGTCTCTGATGTTGAACAACCCTTAATCGATAATAGTTTAACAATGGAAACAGGATTTTCGAAATTTTCAGATCTTCTCTGAGGGACGCGAAAATTATTCTACGAGCTGGACAAAGAATTATATCCAAAATCAATATCTTGATTGAAAATAGTCAAGGATCCTCTCAGATTCCAAAGTCTAACCCACAGCTTTTAAATGCAGAAATAAAGAAAAAAATTGCTCCTCATGAAAACCTAAAAAGTATGTCTTTTACTCGTAATGGAAAGATAAGGTTCTCTACGCTAGACCCAGTATGTGCAGCACAAATACTCTCTCTTGAGAAAATTTCAAATGTGTCTGTTAAAACGAATATTCTTTGGGAGGGAATCACGTCAAGATTCCTTATTTATGAAATACCACTTGATATATCTCTGAATGAGATTAAAAAGAGCTACAAGAAACTAATAATTTTGAAATAATAGAGATGAGAAGATTTATTAAAACTGGTTCACAGCAACAATTCTCACCAGTATTAATTACAATACTCGGGACAACTCTACCAGAAACTTCATCAATCATCGAATTCAAAATTTTATCGATAAACCCAGACAATGTACAACATGTGTTTTAGTTTTCTTCATTCTACTAGATTTTGCCAAAAAACTGCAATAAGTATCAACTGTGGTGATCCACATTCTGGACAATGCTCTAATAACTCAAGATGCATAAATTGCAAAGGTGACCACCCAGCTAACTCATTAAATTGCCCCGAATATATAAAAGAAAAAAAGATATTAGAATTGAAATGTGAGCAACATCTTACATTGGGAGAAGCGCGCAGAAGGTTCCGGGACAATAAAAGGACATCTTATTCTGCAGTAATCCAGACTAATACAGTTAATCTAGATATGCAAGACTATCTGGAAAAAAAACTTGAAAACATGCTGTGACATAGTCTATTGTCGTGAATTCCCATCTTTCGATAAATGTTATGGTTTTACCAGCTGGTCAAGGACAAGTGCCTCACCCATCGATTGTCCCTGATTTTTTTACAATCAACCAGCTGTGGAATGACCGGTGCACGTGGCCATGGGGCCATTGTTTATTGTCTGCACTCAGGGAGTGGAGATAGCAGATGGGTCGGCATAATAGACTTAAGAGTTCGGCTCCCCATTGACAATAGGCGAAGCCTATCTTAAAAATAACCATGTTGTCTTTTTCTAGTGTTGTATGAAGGGGATACTAGAAACAGGTGGCGTGATGGGCCAGTGTGTCCAGATGTGGACCAGGAACTATGGCGCCTTGGACCAGACAGCTCGGGTGTGTTTTGGCGTGTTATGCGCCAATAGGAAGAAGGAGGAGGTCAAGAGAGACTTTGGTCCTGCGAATAAGAAGGAGCGAGGGGCGTGTTGTGAACACACCCCTGGCGTTTAAAAAGGGTTGTTTTTGAGGACACGAGAAAAAAAAGACCGAAAAAAAACCCGGAGAGAGAAGGAAAAAAGAGAAGAGAAAAGACCCCGAGAGAGAGAGAAAGAGACTCCGAGAGAGAGCGCGAAGCCCGCCTTGAATGGAGAAAAAGGGCTGAGTACGGAAATTGGAGTGAAAAGGACAATGAACGCCGGTGGCGTTGAGCATGAGTATATGAACTGATTACACCGGCTTGGCAAAATTACTTCAAAAAGAATTGTTTATCAAATAAACAATATTTTTTTATTTCTATATTAAGCTGTAAAGATTTTTTTTATTGATGGATAGCTACTCACGACGTTACAGCTAATATAAATATATGAAATTGGTGGCAGCGGTGTTGATCCGGCATTTAAGTAAACAGATGCCCGAATCCTTTATTTTAATTGAAGAAAAAAATGCCAGCCGTGTGCGATTGTGATGAAGCGAGTTTAATGACCCCTAATTCCTGGATTTCCCAGCTGTGAGAAGTGCTGGATGCAAGTGTCTCCCGTTCCTGCTTGTGAAGAGTGCCCGCGAAGTGACTGCCTTCCGTTTTTTTCCCGGAGAAGGATAAGGAAGAGGTTTCCAGTGTTTCCACCTGCAATGTTAAGGTCAGTCTTTTTCTTTGTGAGTATCGTATCGGGTCAGCAATACATTATTTCTAGTTAATGTAAAATTTTGTAAGGAAAATAATGCTAGATAAAGTTAAAAGTATAGACTGAGAGACTACAGAAATTATTAAGTTTGTTTGCAGTGTATTGATTTGCTATGTTTGTATGTGTGTTTGTTTATTGAGTTAGGTCGTAGTATACAGTAGTATATTTGCTTCGTTAGCACAGTTTTTGCGTAGTGTATTGTCACGTTACTCTGAGTATTTTTATTATTTTGTGAAGTATAATTAAAGTCTAGGTTTAGTGTACGAATATTCTTTGGGAGGGAATCACGTCAAGATTCCTTATTTATGAAATACCACTTGATATATCTCTGAATGAGATAGCAAAAGAGCTACAAGAAACTAATAATTTTGAAATAATAGAGATGAGAAGATTTATTAAAACTGGTTCACAGCAACAATTCTCACCAGTATTAATTACAATACTCGGGACAACTCTACCAGAAACTTCATCAATCATCGAATTCAAAATTTTATCGATAAACCCAGACAATGTACAACATGTGTTTTAGTTTTCTTCATTCTACTAGATTTTGCCAAAAAACTGCAATAAGTATCAACTGTGGTGATCCACATTCTGGACAATGCTCTAATAACTCAAGATGCATAAATTGCAAAGGTGACCACCCAGCTAACTCATTAAATTGCCCCGAATATATAAAAGAAAAAAAGATATTAGAATTGAAATGTGAGCAACATCTTACATTGGGAGAAGCGCGCAGAAGGTTCCGGGACAATAAAAGGACATCTTATTCTGCAGTAATCCAGACTAATACAGTTAATCTAGATATGCAAGACTATCTGGAAAAAAAAACTTGAAAACATGCTAACATCTTTTCAAGCAATATTAGAAAAGCAAAACCACTTTAATTATGGAAGCTTTTCAGAAAACAATGGAGTCTGTACTTTCTCACCTTAGCAAGATTTTTGAAATGGGGAAATCGAGCCACTCCCCATTGCGGAAAAAAAAAAGCTGATGGTACTAAATCCTCAATCCCTAAAATACGCGCTTCTAGTGAAAGCGACGCATCCAATAACGTGGACAGGGGATAATTACGGAATTAAGATGGGTTTTTGTAAATATGTCTCTTTTCTTCAAGTTTTTGTTTTGGGGGCTAATTATTGTCTTCATTAGTTTGGTTTTTTTTTTTCCTCAAAGGGAGGATAGTTCGTTCTAGTTAATTTTTTTTTTTTCTTCAGTTTTTATGAATATAATTCAATGGAATTGTAGAGGCCTCAAAAATAAATTCATTTGGTTAAATATCCCTCCCTTTTCTGAAGCAGATATCTGGGTTTTCCAAGAAACTTTTTTATCAATTCACGATAATATAAATCTTCCAAATAAAATCATTTTTAGAACAGATAGAGAAGACATATCAGGTGGTGGTTTATTAATTGCTGTTCCTTCCAATATTTCTGCACAACAGATTCCTATACAGATTCAACAAACCAGAGAATTAGAAATCCTCGCAATTAAAATACATGTTCGAAATATTTCATTTTATATTGTAAATATTTATGCTCCACGGGGATTTAATATTATATTAATCAAATCTTTTCTCGAATCCCTGATGGCTCCTATGATTATTTTTGGTGATTTTAACCTTCATCACCCGATGTGGGGATCGGATCACATTTCAAGGTATAGTGATGAATTCGTTTAATGGATTACTGATTCTAATTTGGTTCTTCTTAACACGACTGTTCCCACCTATAGAAGTTCAGCAGATGCAACATCATTGCTAGATCTCACAGTTTGTTCTTCAAGCATATCTGGATACTGCAATAGTTATGTTTTAGATTGCTCCTTTGAAAGTGATCATAGTCCAATTATTACAGAGCTTTCTCTCCTCAATTCAAATAAACGAATTTTCAAAAAAGTAAACTGGCAAGCAGTTATGAACCAAACGCACACTTTATTTTTAATAATCCTGAAGTTGATTCTGAGAATATTTCTGATAAGATATCGCACGTCATTGCTAATAATATTAGGGAAATTAAAGTCTCAAATAGATCCTTCCCACCATGGTGGAATAGTACGTGTTATAAATTCTATAAGCTTAAAAAATATTTAGGAAAAGAGCTATTAAAGAAATTTCATCTGAATTATGGATCAGATATAAACAATATGCGAGCAAGCTTAGATTCTACATTAAAAATGCCAAAAGAATGTACTGGGACAAGATATGCAATAATATTTCTAATCCCAAGATGTTTTTTTTTTTAATATTCTGAAAACTTTTCCACAGTTACTGACACGGATCAAAAACTTAATATTCTTCAGCTTAATAATAGGTTTATCACTCATCCTCAATTGCAAGCAGATTTGTTTGCAGATTATTTTGCATCTAAAAATGCCTATCATGAACCGCTTCCTTTGGATTTTCTCTACGACAAAAATAACCTTCTTAATAAACCATTCCATATTCTTGAATTGCATAGTGCAATAAAAAATTCAAAAAATACAACTCCTGGGGCGGATCATGTTACAGCAATTTTCTTTAAAAATCTTGATCAGGGTCAACGGGATGTAATTTTAAGATATTTCCAAAAATTATTTGATAATGCAATCGTTCCAGATTCTTGGAAGCATGCCATCCTTCTCCCGATTCCGAAACCTTGTAAAGATAAAACTAAGATATCTTCCTACAGACCAATAGCTCTGACTTCTGTATTTTCAAAAACTTTTGAGAGAATTTTGGCTAATAGGATTTCTTACTACTTAACTAAAGAAAGAAAACTTCATCCCCAACATTATGGTTTCGTTCCTTTCAAAGATAGCAGAAGTGCTACTTATCTGGTACATAAAGCAATAATGAATGCAAAATTACAGAAAATTTTTTTGTAGGAATAAGTTTAGACATTATAAAAGTGCATACGACTCTGTTTATGTGGATGGTCTTATTTATAAATGTTTACAAATTGGTATAACAGGAAATATAGCAAATTGGATTAATAATTTTCTCACATCTCGATCCTTCCAAATAAAATGGAGGGGTTATTTTTCTCCCAAAAAACTTGTTCCGCAAGGCCTAGCCCAAGGCAGTGTCCTATCTCCTATTTTATATACTATCTACATGCATGATATTTTTGAAACCTTAGAATCGGAAGTTGAATGCCTGGTTTATGCTGACGACATTTTTATATTTTGCTCTCATAAATCCCTTGCTATTATTTGCAAAAAACTACAAAATACTCTGGAAAGAATTTTCCAGTGGTGTAAATATTGGAAATTAAATTTAAGCCCAGAGAAATGTACAATAGCTGAATTATCAAATAAAAGAAATTATACTCTTCCTAATATTTTGTTGGCTGGATTTCCCCTACAATGGCAAACATCTATTAAATATTTAGGGGTTTTTTTCTAAACGTTGTCAAAATTTATATATTAAAAATCAACTAAGCAGTAAAACCTTGAAAAGGATCAATGCACTAAAAAGGTATGGCATATAAACACTATGGGCCGAGATCAAGAGATCTCATTAATTTAGTCAATAACAGCATATGCAGTGTTTTTTATTATATCTGTCACATAATAAATAAATGGTCTGAAAATCAATTAAAACCCTTTAATGTTATCCAAACAAAAGCCCTCCGAATAGCATTAGGTCTCCCTCAATGGACCCCAAATATTGTGCTACTAAAGTTGGCTGGTCAAGAGATTTTGTCAGATAAAATTAGAAGATTGGCAAACAAGTTCTTTATTACACAAATATCCAATAGTGATTTATCTCCTCTTTATTGCAACAGCCCAGAGGCAATGAATCTTAATGTTTTGGAAGAAGATAAAAATTATATCATTAGTGTGCTGCAAGATTTAAATATTGGTGGTGATCAAATTATTTCAATTCCCAGATTAATTACCTTTTTCGACCTTCCCTGTACAATTTATACCAATAGGTTTAAATTTCAAGATAAAAATCTACCGATTCCTGCCATAAGTGTTTTATTTGATGAAACGGTCGAACGGGAATTTCAGAAGTTTTTCATTATAGCTACTGATGCTTCAAAAAATGACCAAATTAAATCGATAGCAGGTATATCAAAAAAATCTTCATTTGCTTACAGGATCAACAATTATAACTCCATTTTTTCTGCAGAAACTTTGGCTATTTGTCAAGCTTTAGATGATCTGGTGGAATCTAATGTAAACTTACTTGTTTTATCGGATAGTCTTTCGGTTCTTTCTGCACTTCAAAATTTCTCGATCAAATCCAATAAGGTAATTCATAGACTTGCTAACAAAATTTATATGCTATCTAACTACGTTAACCAGTTAATTCTGCTTTGGACTCCGGTACACTCGAAAATTGTTTGGAATGAGCAGGCGGATAATCTCGCAAGATCGGTCACGGAGTCCAATGTTTACATTGACTGGATTGCTTCAAACGACATTCATAAAAATATATATCGAAATAGAATTCAAAAAATCAATGAAACATTTTACTCAAGCAAATATTTTGAAAAATTGGGAAATATTCCAACCATTGATATCATTTCAAAGTGGACAGAGAATCGAAGAGAAGAAATCTTAAGCACTCGAATCTTCAGTAAAATGATTATTACTCCAGGCCTTCTACATAGATTTAATTTACAGGATAATGCAATGTGTATTACATGTAAACGTATAAATGATTTGGACCACATTATATTAAATTGTATTAGATATACTACGCATCGTAATAATCTCTGGTCTATTCTTCGTATTGATCCACATACCACTATTACATTTAGAGATGTTTTGGAAAGGGCAATGAATAATAAATCAACTTTCAGAGTTTTTTTAAAGGAAATGAAATTTTTCAATATCTACTAATCTATTAGGATTTCTCTTGTCTTGTCTTTTTTTTGAGGGATCATAGTCTGTGTTGCTCTATATCCCCTTCAACCTTTTAATCAATCAATCAACAAAAGTAGGGCCAACTGCTGCAGCGTATAATCTCACAATGGATTCTAGGACATCATCTCGATACCAGACAGACGTCACAGAACCCCGTTTAAGGATGTGTAGGTCGAAGCGGTATCCTAATGAAATCCCTGCCCACACCATAATGCATCCACCTCGGAATGCGTGATGTTCGGTGATGTTTTGGTACTGACTGCGTGTTCCTTGTTTACGTCATATCCTTATACGCTTGTCATCTGGCATCAGAGCAAATCTTGACTCATTAGTAAACAGGACATTGCCCCAGTCAGACACAGTCTGATTGTCATGTTCCCGGCACTAATTAAATCATGCTTCTCTTGATTGGACGGATAGCAGAATACAAACTCTAGTTTTCCGGGCATACAGTTCATTCTTATGTAATCTTCGGCTTACAGTAGCTGCAGATATAGCCTTACCAATTGATGCTGTAACCATAGATGTCACACGTGTGGAGGTCACTCTGTGATTCCGCTTGGCTACAATAGCAATATATCGATCTTCCGCGGGGGTTGTAACCCTTGGGCGACCGCCTACGGGCTTTCGGACAACTCTCTGTGTGGTTTGGAATTGTTTCCATAAGCGTAAAATTACAGAATGATGCACGCTGAAGAAAAGAGCAACATTTCTGATCGACTGCCCTGCTTCAGTGCGCCCCACAACACGCCAGCCCTCAGAATATTCCATTCGTTTTCTGGAAGTCATAGAAACACGTATGTCTTCAAAACAAATTGTACGGAAGTTTTAAACACCTTCTATCAGCACTTACAATCAGATTCCGTAACCCTTCATAAAGTTGGCTTCTTATAAGACTACACTTTTTGCATATTTTTTGACATGAAAGCACGATTGGCTGTTACCTAACATACGTGCATACTTCCATCTACCTCTTCATCGAATTGCATCCTCTTCAGTTCTGATTGGCTTCCGGAAATTAGCATTTTCCTCTCCGTGCTAAACTTTTGGAAGTGAGTGTAATTTGTTTATAAATGTATCAGTGGTGAGCACTGTATTTGTGTGTGCGTGATAATTAATTTAACAATGCCAAATTAAGTACAAGTTTAACAATTACCAGTGATTCCCATGGGCTTGTCACATATAACATTATATAAAAAATTTAATACTTATCTTGATAATTTGTATAGTTTGTTATTAATTTCTTATTGTAAATTTACGACAAAGTACATTATTATGAGTTCAATACATTTTTATTGTTTGGATGGGGGAGGGGTGCGAAGAAAATTATTGTAAATTAGGTCGCAAGTATTGAAAGTTTGAGAAGCACTGTGCTAGAGTTAATCAAGCGATATGTTAAGAACATGGCAATTCACAAACACACTTAACTCAGCGTCCACAAAGTACTCACTTAAATTCCATTCAAAATCTGAGGAAAACACTTGAGAGAACAATACATGATAATGCCAATCTTCCTTCATTAAGTAAAGACCACACACAGAAATGTGTGTCCAGATATTTTCATAAAATCATTGCTTGCTATGTTTCGCACGAAGCATTTGAGTTTGTGATGTTCTATTTTTGGTGTAGATAGCGTATTTAGAGTAATTGGTGCATTTAGTCCTTGGTCTCCAATGACATCCAAACCACAAACCAGAGAGAATATTTCATCCATTTTCACTCTCCAGAATTAAAAGGAAATCTCTCCTTTTTACTTTCATCGCACATACTGTTAAAATATTTACTTGAGAATCGCTTACCTAATGGTTAACTCGGCAAGTGATAGTGCTACAAGAGAAAGAGCACACAATAAACACACATTGATCGGAGATTTACTTAAACATTACTTTTAACAAGAGTTTTATTATGTATAGTTGACTTAACAATAGAAACGACACTTCATTTGAAAGAAAAAGTTTTGTTTTTAGGGCAACAATTGTTTAATTTCCTCTAAATATTGGTGTATGATTTTAATGTTTTTCTCAAATATAGGTTTTAACAAATGTATCGCGGGTAAGCCAGAATTTACTTTCACCGCATTTTGGTATATCTGACAGCATATTTCTCTCAATGCCTTTTAAATAAACGTAAAAATCCCGTATATTTGGGTTTCAATATGGTCTTGAGGTAAAACAAACACATTTTGTCGCATTAAAGCTTTTCAAAGCATTTGATAAATATTAAAATATATTATGAATCACATTTCATTTTTAAGTTTTTTTTATTATTCTCTATTCGCACATTGTATATAATTTATGCCACATTAGTATGTATTAAGAAAAGCATACGCTACCATTAAGGAAAATATCTGAATATAATACAATTCATCTAAAAAGATCTGATAAAGTTTAAGGAATCAAATGATATGCTATGCTTATATAAGCGTATTTTTCGCTGAATAGGCAACTGCTTAAAAATACAATTATTTTAAAAACGATACACACATTTTATGTTCACATAACCTGAAATACAATAGCATGCATCATATTTTATTTTTACTCAATTGTTTGTTTTTATTGTTTAGAATAAATATTAAAGCATTTTGAATTGCACGCAGGGTTTTTCTCTTTCCATTTATAAAAAGTAAGTTTTTATGTAAACACAAATAAAATTCCCCTTTATTTAAAAGCAGATGATATATATATATATATATATATATATATATATATATATATATAGTTTGTTAATAGTATTCAATATCCTTTTTGAAACAAATGCAGCATATGAAGCAAAATGACTTGGCATAGAGAATAATAAAAGGCATATTAAGTACAATCGATGCTTTTGTAAGAAAATATCTTTTCTGAAATATTGCTTACCAAAACTGGTCACCAATACTATTTTTTATACTTTACATTTATTATCTGCAAATATTTGTTTTCATAACATTTTACGTTATTTTTAATCATGTATGATTAAAAGTCCTTATTTATAAGAAGTCAAATGTGAACAATTCATTTTAGTTGTCTTTATAGATAGCAATGCTCCACTTAATTCTTTTTTGAAGACTCTATGCAAATAATAATCATATGTATAAGTCAGAACTATATAAAAGATGTTCGAATGTTGAATGTGTCTAATTTTTAAAAATTTGCACAGATGAATGGGGTCTTGCAATTTTTGGAAAGAGGGTAATTTTGAGGATCGCAATGTAGGGTCTTTGTGGGAGCCTTATCTGCAGATTTAAATTTCTCTGAATGTCTGTATGACTGTACTGTATTAATTGTACCTTAATTATGAAATCATAACTTTGAAATTCTACCAAAATTGTGGCAGGATGCTTAAAAAATAATTGAGTTTTGGCTCTCAGTGATACAGTTTCACTTTTTGAACACCTTTCCAAACTACACTGTTGGCCACACAAAATTCAACACCAAGAAGGACCAGCGATATCACAACGAAATTCATTTGGCAAAAAACATGTTAAACATACATCAAACGATTAAAATCACAGCCTCTTGTGATGTGCTGATGATGATGACAGTAGTAGAGATGATTAGTATTTGTGTGGTGTAGCCGCCATTATTGGCTATAACCGCTGTCACACACCTCAGCATAGAATCAAAGAGGCTTTGGATGTATCCCTGGGGTTCAACAGTTCAAGAGGCTTCGATATATAGCCAAAGGTGATCTGGTGTAGCCGCGCGTGGTATATCTAGGGCCAGTCTTTGTACAAGCATGAGCCGCACGTTTGCGATTGGCGATATATCAGGAGAACAATCATACCAAAGAAGAAGTTCAATCGAATGGGTAAAGTAGAACATTGCATTCCACCTGTGTCCGTGCTTTATCCTGTTAGAAAACGGGTGATGTCATGCACTGAATGTATGGGAGGATCATGGGCTCTAACACTTCAGAGATGCAGCGCTGGTTGTTCAGTGTACAGGCAATGGCTACTAAAGCAATGCGGCAGAGAAATCCAATACCACCCCAAACCATGATACCGGGGGTAGTGCCATTTTGGCGATGCATAACGCAACCATTTAGCAGCTTGCACCCTGGTGTCTCCAAATTCAAATCCGACCGTTGTAATGATGAAGGCAGAAGCCGGATTTTTTAGGAAACACAATGCCTTTCCATTCCGTTGTCCATGTCAGCCGTTCATCGCACCAATGGCGGTGCAAACACATATGGCTTCCAGTCAAGTATAAACAAAGCAGCTGACGCCATGCGGATATTCTAATCTGCTTCAAACGGCTTTGAATGGTACGAACGGACACCGAGTGATGCATAACAGACTGAATCGGTTGTGCTATGGTTCGTGATGTGACGGCGCGATCCATCTCTATTCTGCACACAATCTACCTGTAATCATGGTCAGTGGTACAACGAGGTCAGTGTGGTTGGTTCGTCGTTTCCTTCGGCATCCAGCGAAGACCCATCCACCTCACACTTGCTTGGTTTCGTCCAACATATTGAACAATTTCTTTGAGGGATAATCCGCAAGCCCTAAAGACTAATAGTCTTCCTCGGTCAAATTCTACTTCAGCTAATACTGAATATCAAAAAAATTCTCATATATATATTCGCTTTTTTAAAACCACGTTCCCAACGCAGTCGGCTATCTTAATTTGTGACAGAGCCATATCGCCGTGGCTACTACTAGCTGGCCACACAATACGACATTTTTGAAACAACTCGATTCCCGAGATAATGCATGTATGATTAGATAATAGAGCTCAATAATTTAGATTTACATTTTTAAAATGGTATATCAAATTTGTATCATTTAAAGATATTTCTTAACATAAAAATAAATAGCATTAAATATAACTGTTTCTTCAACAACAATTTAAAAAAAATAAAATTGTACTTATATTATGTATTTGCAATCATATTTATAAAAAAAAATATGTAACGTAATATATATATACACTGGTGTGCAAACATTAAGGACGAGACGGGTTTTTCAATATAACTTTGTACAAAAGCTTTCCAAATCAACACATTTAATACCGTAAGATCCCCAATACGTAAGGACTGTGTAATATGTAAGCAACACTTACTAAAAGAGAAATCAGAGGGATACAAAGAAGCTTGATATTGAAAAAGTAGCATGGAGCGCAATGCGACTGAAGGCAGAAACATCCATGTGATGGGTGTCCAGAAAGAAACATCCGGTCTTTAGTAGGGGAGATAATCTCCCCTGACTGCTAGGCAGGTTTCACAGCGTCTGCCCATGCTTAGAATGAGGGTGTCAATGAGTTGTTGAGGCATTGCTGCACATTCGTCTTGCAGCGCCAATCGAAGCTCCCGAATCGTTACTGGTGGTGAGGTACGAGCTGCCAAGCGTCTGCCTAGAAAATCCCATACAGGCTCGATGGGATTGATATCCGGAGATCGTGCAGGCCAATGCATACGTTCAATATCCTAACTCTCTAAGAGCTGTTCGGCAGCTACTGTGCGATGACATGGTGCATTGTTGTCCATGAAAAGGAACTACAGACCCATAGCGCCTCTAAAAAGACGCACATATGGAAGAAGAATCTCGTTACAATAACGGGTCCCGTTGACTGAACCTGCGTCGAAGATGTGAAGGTCTGTACGACTACCAAGCATGATGCCTCCCCTAACGAGAACACCGCGACCTCCATACCTGTCCCTTTCAATGATGTTCGAGGGATGATTGCGGCTTCCCGGTCTCTCCAGATGAGTATGCGATGAGAATCGCTGCTCAAACTGAATCTGCTCTCATCTGTAAAGAATACTCGTTCCCATTCATTGTCTCTGAAATTCCGGTGTTCCAGGCACCACAGAGAACGCCTTCTCCGATGAGCAGGCGTTAAAGGTACACACCGTACAGGGCGTCGTGCAAACAGACCACTACCGTGCAGTCTTCTGGCCACGGTAAAACGCGATATCGGTCGTCCAGTCGCCTGTGTCGTGTGTCTAGCCAATTGTCCCGCTATCTGCCGCCTGTTTCTTCTGGCCTGTAAGACAATGTACCGGTCATCTGCGGGTGTGGTTCCTCGTGTATGACCACTACTGAACCCCCGGATAGCTGTTTCTGTAGTTTGAAATTGTCTCCAAATTCGTGAAACGATGCTGTGTGCAATTCCGAACTCTGCAGCCACACTTGTCACACTGCGGCCTTCCTCCAACTTCCCAATGATTCGACCTCGGGTAAAAGCATCCAGATGTCGTCTAACAGATTGATTATTTGCCATTTATCGGTGAGGCAGCCACTCGGTGTGATTTTAACTGCTAAATGGCGTGCAATCTCTTTGCCAGAAATACTGATCTTACACCGACAACATGCTTTATATTACTCAGACACTCCCCCATTACGTCTACCTGCATATCTGCGCATGTGCTATCGTACATCACCTTACTTAATCTCTTGATTGGTCTTTCTGTCCGCTCTGCCTCTTCGTTCAGCTGATATGCTAATTTTTCGACTTCGTCCTTAATTTTTGCACACCAGTGTATATATATATATATATATATATATATATATATATATATAGTTATATTATAGTTAAATAAAATATTAAAAAAAACGTTCTAATGATGACCTAATTCTTGCACTACTCTGCTTTCATATCACAAAATCTGGGCTATAATGTGTGACTTTCAACTGGACGCGATTCTGAGCATTCAGTTTTTAAATAATTTGTTTGCAGACTCGATATATTTTTTATATGAGAAAAGGTTTCTTATACTTTGATACGTGTGTGTGTGTATAACCCGAACCAGAAAGCAGAGTATGGGGAATTTTCTCTCTTCAAGCAGCTAAATATCTACAGAAATGTTTATCTATAATTTACAAAATAGTTGCAAATTTATCTTGAAGGTTATCTTTCAGATTTTTTCGAAATTCTGTAGATGTTTTTCAAATAAGGTCTATTTTAAATTTATCAACTTCCAACCAGTCAGAATTTGACAAATTTGTTGAGTATTATAGAGAGCCATTGTAAACTGTACATCGTGCCATAGGTTGCTGACCTCTGATTTAGATTGTCTTCTCCCGATATCATATTTGTGGCCACGGTAGCCAAGTGGTCAAGACATCGAATCGTGGCTGGCGTACCATGAGTTCATACCCAATACCACTAAAGACCCGTCATGTAGGACTATATACGTTAAATCTGTCGAGAGTTCAAACGTCATCCCGTTGGTTTTGTGGGGTAGTTAGAATAAGGGGTGCCAGCTCAGATGTCGTCCTTGTCATTTGATTATGGTTCAAAATGACGAAGTCCGTTGCCAAAAGCCCTCGTGTTGCTGGACAGTGCGACGTTAATATTCATTCACTCACTCAGCCAAATATGTTGCCATTTCTAGTGTCAAACTCATAAAGTAAGTTGTTTGCATTTCTTAATTTGCCATCATTTTGATTTTGAGTTAATTATGCAACCGGTAATCCAACTAATGAATTTAATTTTCGCTTCAGCCAACAACAGAAGGAAGTACCGCGGTAGAGTCATAATTAAAAAAATGGTAGAATTCCGTAGATATATTATTGTTTTTGTCATCCGAAAGCAGACTTTTTATATTTCAAGTTTAAAATTAAGTAATTCAAGTTTCCCAGTATTTCAAGAAAGATGATCGATTTAACAGAGGCTTTTACTAGAAAATATCTTGAAATAAAATAATATAAGGCTTCCTTGTTAAGTAAAAACACATAAAGTTGAATGAAATGCAAGTTTATCGAAATTGAAACCAAGTAAATAAAAAAAAAAACTTTTTAAAGTTAAAAATGATAGATTTGCTTACTCCTTCAAAATTCATACAAATTTTAATTAAAATAGTTATTTATAGTTTTTGACTTCAATATTAGTGTAATGTTGGTTTAAGTATTACGAATCAGATATTTTATTTTGCATTGACAAGTTTTTTTCAACTGTTCCAACTATCTGTAGCTTCATTCTGGAATCCTAAAACGTCACTTGACCATGGTTCAAAATTACGTGGTCCGTCGCCAAAAGCCCTCGTGTAGCTGAACAGTGCGACGTTTTAATATTAACTCACTAACTCACTGGAATCCTAAATTCGAAGAACTACTATATCGATATTCACGTTGAATATCTCATCTTTTATTCAAATTAATTTTAAATAATAATTCACTGACAAATGAAAGTAAATTATGTGAGTATATTTTTATTTTAAAAAAAGCATAATGTGTTCTTTCATTAGGGGAGGGGCAAAAAAATCAAAAGTAAAAACAACACAATTTGTATGGGCATTTGAAATCATTTAATTAACTCCGAAGAGAATAATGCATTAAACTTTTTGATGGTTTCCGTTACAGTTCATTAACTATTAATACACTTGAAGACAAATTATTCTTTAAATTGTATTATTTTCCTTTGAATATTTAGATACTCCTATTATTTCGAAATGAAATACATTGTAATTCATTTATATCCAGATCTGATAAAAAAATAAGTTTTTAAAAGTTTAATTTTTAATAGTCGATGTCATTATCCATGAAAAGAATCCATTCAATTATATTTAGAATAAAACACAACTAATTATCAATCAACATAGGAGTACATTCTGAAACATTTTTTTTCATCAAAGTATATTAAATACATTTTTTCTCTAATGGCTGTATGTTTTTAACTCAGATCAAAAAGATATGCAAAAATGGCAAAAACATAAAAATGATTCCCTAAAACATTTCATTTTGTTAGAACTTTGAAAAGAACTATGAAAAGTATTGATAAAAGACACATTGATACAATTTTTAATATTTAGAGAAGAATAATGTATTGTTGTAAGCTATTGTTGCAAAATAAATGCTTTCGGACATTTAATATTTATTTAAGAAGAATACTTATGAATACTTTCTACTTAAATATTCCAGACAAAATTACATATAATTAACTAATTTTATAAAGAACAAAGTAAAAATCCGCGCACAAAAATAAAATCGACAAATGGTAAAATAATACGTTTGAAAAAAAATCTAATTAATTTTTAATGAAAAATAGACAACTTATTAATTATGTTAAATTATTTGTATGATCTATATGCTAAAAAACAAAGAATTTTGAATGGAAAAATATGAATAATTTTCGAATATTAGAAGTTTTTAATATGGTTAAGTTATGTTTATTTAACTGACTTTTTTGATTCATACTTTACTGACTTACAATACTTTGTTTTAATATTACAAATGTTCAGTCCGTAATTGTATTTATTTTTTTGTCGCAAATGCCATCAGCCGACTGAGCACCTCCACCAATGTTTTGATGGAACCCTCCGCTTCAGTTGTTGTTGTAGCTTCCACCATGGAACAGCGTGCGAATAGCACCGTCTCGCAATAAACAAATTTACAGTCCAAAAGTCGCAACGTTTTAGTTAAAACACGAACCAGCATTTGACAACGAACATTTGTAAAACAACACTACATTTTTGGAGCATCTAACCGAAGAAAAAAAATGGATAAACTTAATAATTCGAAGCGTGCAATCAAAGGCACCATAACTAAGATAGAAACTTTCGTAGAAGAATCAGGGAATCATATTCCGACAAAACTTGATATTAAACTGAAACGTGTCCAAGAAATGAACAGAAAGATTGATGAATTAAAGGATCAGAGTACTATGATATCAAGGATATTAGTGAATCGGAACTACAAGTGATAGAAGCTGACATACAAAGTATGGAGGACAGAATAGAGGAGCTGGAGGTAAGAATTAGAGATATTCTCAATTCTTTAATTGCTAAATCTTCTGTTAGTTCTGTTCATAATCATGAAAATGCAATACCTCAAACTAATTCTAAACTGAAATTAGTAATAAAACTGCCGGAAATACCTTTACCGGTATTTAGAGGTAGATACGACGAATGGCCTAGCTTTAAATCACAATTTGATAACATTATAAGTAATAACAATGACGAGCGAGTCACAAAAACTTTATTATTTGAAAGCGTCATTACAAGGTGATGCCAAACTACTTGAAGCAGTTGATGATTCCTTTGAATCGCTCATCACAGCATTAAAAACTAGATTTGAAAATAAGCGTCTCCTTACTGAGACTCATATTAAAGCTATATTAGAAATAGAAAAGTTAACAAGCGAATCAGCTCGAGATATTAGAACCATAACAGATATTCTGAGCAAGAATATCAGAGCTTTAAAACTCTTAGGTTTTGAACGCAATAATTTATCGGATCTTATATTGCTTAATATCATTCTGAAAAAAATAGATCGAGAAACTCGTAAACAATTCGAACAATCCATTGATTCAAATCAAATTCCTGAATTAGATACATTTATAATGTTTTTAGAAAAAAGAAGCCAAACTATAGATAGTATTAATCGTTCTGCTCCTATTACTCATAAACCAAAACAAGTACCCTTCCATAAAGGTAAAATATTTCTTAATTCGATTGATTCATCAAATTCTTGTGCAATCTGTAAACTGCCTCATTTGATTTATAAGTGCAGCACTTATCAAAATATGAAAGTATCCGATAGATTTAATCAAATAAAACGCCTTAATTTGTGCATCAATTGTTTAAAGGAACATCATAAAATTAAGGATTGTAAATCGAAAAACTCTTTTTCCGTTTGTAAAAAACGTCATCATACATCGTTACATATATTTGAAGCGATTCATTTACCCCTCTCCACGATATTAGCTAATGAACTAATACACCTACCGGATATGCAAGGGTCAACAACCCCAGATCACTCTTATACGTTTTCGAACTGTGTGGGAGAAAAGAAAAATATTTTACTCCCGACTGCAATGGTTTACCTCAGGGGGGGCAGAGGATCAGCTTTTCACCTGCAAAGCGATTTTAGACTCAGGATCTCATATTTCCTTCATTCGACAACGGCTGGCTAATAAACTCCCTCTGAAAAAATAAAAAAATAAACGCGTCTATTTCGGGGTTAGTTGAAATAACCCTTAGAGTTAAACAAAAGATTAATACGGCGATTCAAAATAAAAATGGAGACTTTTCAATGCCATTAGAACTATTAATCGTCCCGTATATTACTACAACATCTATCCATCGCATAGATGCAACTAAAGTAAACATTCCTTCGAACATTGATCTCGCGGATAAAGATTTTGGTATACCAGGAGAAATAGATATGCTTATTGGGTGAGAGCTATTTTTTGAATTATTAAGACCCAATAAATTTCGATCGCCATGCGAAAAATGGCTGTTTCAAGAGACTGTTTTCGGGTACATTGTTGTAGGGAGTTTCGATAAATTTGAGGAAAAATCATATTGTGGCTTAGGTATTAATGCGGAAATAAATTCAGATAATCTTAATCAAAAATTGCAAGCCTTTTGGGAAATTGAAAAGGTAGATGAATCCTCAATAGAACATAGTTTAGAACATAGTTTAGAAGAAGAAATTTGTGAAACCCAATATCAAAACACTCATTATCGCACTGAAGAAGGACGCTATGTTGTACAATTGCCCCTTAAAAAGATCCATACTGTTTAGGTAATTCAAGGTTCTTGGTTGAAGTTCGTTTGAATCAACTTTGGAAAAAAAACTCTCGAAACATTATGAATTACAAACCCTTTATAAATCGTTCTTACATGAATATATTGATTTAAACCACATGCAATTAGTAGCTGACCCCCTAGAAACAAATATTTCTTATTTTCTACCACATCATGGAGTGTTTCGCCCCGATAGTAAAACTACCAAGCTTAGAGCAGTTTTTAAGGCCTCTTCGAAAACAACATCAAGTCTTTCTTTGAATGACATAAAGGCGAGATTTTGCAGCAAGATTTATTCTCAATTCTTTTGAGATTTAGGTAGCACACACATTTGTCTTTATAACGGATATTTCAAAAATGTTTACAGATTTTAATTAACCCCGGTCATCGAAATTTGCAGATGATTTTATGGAAAGACAGTGTTGATGGTCCTGTACAAACATACAAACTCAACACTGTAACTTACGGGACTACCTGTGCACCCTATCTTGCTACCCGAACCATCCAGCAATTAGCTAGGGACGAAGGAGAACATTATCTTTTTGCTGCATCAGTTACAATCAGAGACATTTACATGGATGATATTTTAACAGGTAGTTCAGACTTGCAAGAATTTCAAAAACTACAATTATAATTGATTAGTTTATTTAAAAAAGCGGGTATGATCCTACATAAGTGGTGTAGCAATACTCCAGAAATATTGAATTCAATACCTAAAGAAGAGGAATCTTGGGATTTCCATCGCCAATCATCAGACCAAAACACAATTAAAACTCTAGGAATCATTTGGAATCCACAATTTGATTATTTCTCTTTTAAGACCGTTGTGAACGGCCGTGAGTCGTATACAAAAAGAGAAGTTTTATCCATTATTGCACGTTTATTTGACCCCCTTGGATTCTTGGGGCCAATCCTAACTAAGGCCAAATTAATATTACAGAAACTTTGGGTTCTCAAATTAGAATGGGATGAACCTCTCTCCAATCCAATAGCTAAAGAATGGAACGACTTTGTGTCTACCCTGCCAGTTATTCAAAATATCCATGTCCCTCGACTCGTAATAGGAAAAGGCAGAATTATTATCTATGGATTTGCCGACGCCTCAACAGCAGCATATGGTGCTGTAATATATGCTCAATCGATCTCAGAAGAGGATGTATCTACAAGACTCTTGTGCAGCAAATCCCGTGTTGCACCGGTGAAACAAATCACTATCCCTTGTTTGGAATTGTGTGCTTGTGTGTTATTGTCACAGCTCCTGGAAAAGGTTTTACATTCCTTGACGCTACCTATACAGCAAATAATGCTATGGACTGACTCTAACATTGTGTTAGCCTGGATTCAGCAATCCCCTGAGCAGCTTAAGACGTTCATCGGCAATAGAATAAAAATTATACAGAGACTAACCCAGAACTGCCAATGGAATCATGTATCCTCTAATGAAAACCCGGCTGATCTAATATCACGTGGATTGAATGCTTCGGACATCTCTTCTAAACAACTTTGGTGGCATGGCCCAGATTTTTTAAGGGAAGAACTTGAAGCAAACCCAGTTGACTTTGAAAGGATAACTTCTGACAGTGACTACTTAAAGGAACTTAAACCCGCAAATGTGCTTTTAACTTCGTGTAAATTCTCTCTTATAGATGATCTTTCAAAACGTTCTAATAACTATACTAAATTGTTGCATATTTTTGAGTTATATTTTCAGGTTCCTCCACAACTCTAGAAATCCTAGTGTAAAAAGGTCTGGTCAATTAGATTATAGTGAAGTGAATGAAGCAGAATTATGCCTCATTAAAAATCTTCAAGCCTCTGCCTTTCAAGAAGAAATCGAGTTTCTAGCTAAGAGTAGTTGTAATTCAAAAGAAGGTAAACTTTTCTCTTTAAATCCATTCCTCGATGGAAATCAAATTTTGAGGGTTGGAGAACATTTGCAAAACTCGGATTTAACTTATAGTCAGAAACATCCAGCTATACTCCCAGCAGATCATCTTCTCACCAAATTAATTATGATAAATATACACAATAGAAATTTTCATTTAGACCCACAAGCTTTGCTTTATTGTACAAGACAAAGATTTTGGCCACTTCGTGGCAGATCAATAGCGAGGAAAATTGTGCACGAATACGTAGTTTGCTTCAAAAATAAACCTATTGTAGCAAACCAACTTATGGGATCTTTACCTCGAGAGAGAGTATATAAACCCTAGTTTTCCTTTCCTGCATACAGGAATTGATTATTGTGGACCTTTTTTCATAAGGTATAAACACCAGAGAAAGGGTATTTACCAAAAGATATATGTAGCCATTTTTGTTTGCTTAGCTTCAAAAGCCGTCCATCTCGAAATTGTCTCGGATTTGACCACAGACGCCTTCCTTGCTACATTGAAGCGTTTTGAGGATAGACGCGGGAAATGTGCTACTATATCATCAGATAATGCCAAAAACTTTGTTGGAGCTAATCGAGAATTAAAAAGATTACATAATCTCTTAAAATTTCCCGAAGAAAAACTTTCTTCTTATCTTTCTTCTGAAGGGATTTCCTGGAATTTCAGGCCACCTAGAGCACCAAATTTTGGTGGACTTTGGGAGGCAGGAGTTAAATCATTCAAATTTTATTTAAAAAGAGCTGTAGGAAACCTAAAGATTACTTTGGAAGTATTCTTAACCATAATAACACAGATTGAAGGAATTCTGAATTCTAGACCAATCACTCCTTTGTCAGAAGATATTGACGACTTGGAAGTGCTTACTCCATGCCATTTCTTGATTGGAAGACCCATTACTTCCATTTCTGAACCTAATTTGTTAGACAAGACAGAAAACTCACTTTCTCGGTGGCAAAAATTAACAAAAATAGTTCAACATATTTGGACAAAATGGTCTCGCGATTATTTAAACAATTTACAGCAACGAAACAAATGGCAGTTTCACAAAGATAACGTGAAATTAAATACAGTGGTCCTAATAAAGGATGATAACCTTCCTGTAAATAAATGGAGCTTAGGTCGCATTACCAAGCTAGTTCCTGGTACGGATGGGAAGGTTCGCGTAGTGGAAATAAAAGCTAATAAGGGCAATACTAAACGCAGCATTGGGAAGGTGTGTGTTCTGCCCTTGGACAATTAATATATAATTTGTGAAATTGTTTCTTCCTTGATTTATGTAAAGCATTATTTGTTTATTATGTTTTATATCTTCTTTGATTTATGTGATTCTGTATATTGATTGAATGTAATTCAACGGGGGAGGATGTTCAGCCCGTAATTGTATATATTTTTTGTTGCGAATGCCATCCGCCGACTGAGCACCTCCACCAATGTTTTGATGAACCCTCCGCTTCAGTTGTTGTTGTAGCTTCCATCTTGGAACATCGTGCGAATAGCACCATCTCGTAATAAACCAAATTTACAGTCCAAAGGTCGCAACGTTTTAGTTAAAACACGAACCAGCATTTGACAACGAACATTTGTAAAACAACACTACAACAAAGATATTTGAGTTGCACAGATACACACTGAATGTCCTGAAGAATAATTTAATTGTTTCCTGAAAAGCTTATATAATACGCACATAAACAAATTATTTCTTTCATTTGTAGCTAAGTAATTAAAGTAATGCAAGATCTAAAGAATAAATTGTTTCCTCTTCTTTACATTTCTCATTAAATACTGGTAATTTTTTAAAACTAATGCTATTCAGTGCTACCTGTGGCTTGAAATAAAAATTGGGAAGACTCAAAACTTCTGGTATGGAGAATAATTAAAGTGTGAACATTAAAAATAAATTCATTAATCGTGTAAAATAAATTAATTTCAAAAACTTGCCTATAGGGTCAATTAATATAAATTAAATTAACAATGAAGTACTAAGTTGTATTCAATATAATCACTTCAGCGGTGAAGAACTCAGCCGCATTTAATATGGCTTCGAATCTCAGATACTATACTGTACATTATCTACACATTTTCTTTGATCGCACGCAGAATATCATAAGCAATACTCATAGGCTGCCAGTCATATGTGAACCAACAATGATTCTTTGCAAATTGTCGTTGCTTGCAACACCTATTATCAACTCTTCTGACTCAATTTAAGTTCTTTACGTGGGTGAATTGTCAATGACTTTGTTTCTTTGAAATTCTTCATTATTCTTTTCAAAGCATTAAGCGAAACAATCTCTCTTACGCCACTTCTGTTGGGTTCTAAGCAAACGAGGAGCTGTCGATGATTAAGATACCTCTGCTTTATCAATAATGCACTTTGTGGTGATTAAAGTTAGTCTTTAAAAATTTTCAATGCTTGCAACATCTATTATTACCTTTTTTGACTCAGTTCCACGTTCTTTACCTGGGCGAACTGCCAATGATTTTGTTTCTTTGAAGTTCATCATTCCTTTTAAAGCATTAAGGGGGAAAAACACTCTCTTGCGCGGCTTCTGTCGAGTTCTGTGACAGGCTCAAGCATTCTTTCATTAACGTGTCCTTTTGGGTTCTTTAGGGGCAGAATAAATGGCAATTCTTTTCCAACCATCCCGTGAATAAAAGATGCAAATTAGGAAGCTTTAAAATTACGGAAAGTAAGTATAAGCGGTGTGGCATTTGGGAAGTGTTATGATAGTCAGTGTTGCAAGTGTGAAGAGTATTTCGAGAAGTTAAGTGACAGAGAGCCTTTAGTCAAGGTGCATACAATTGCAGGCCAACGAACCGCACCTTCAGCTAGGATCGGATAGATTGATGCTTCGTTGGACATTAAGGTAGGAGTTACCATTTTAATATTCGGATCTGTGTTTACATTGAAACTGAGCTTAGGTGAGTTAGTTATTGATAGTGGTCCAAGTTACGTTATTTCGGTATTATATATTGTGTGTTTATCCACCATAGATTCTCATATATCATATTATTATCTATATTCTGTTATTGGTTTAAGTTAAGAACTTAATAAATTAATCTTAAAATTATGGCAGCTTCTGGTTTTTTTATACATTCCAATACCTCTAGCTCATGCTGATAATCAAGAAGAAGGGCACCCGAGGTTGGTGCCCTTACAGTTCTAAGATAAAGAGTAGCTGTCGATGATTAGGATACCACAGCTTTATCATTGCTGCACGTTCTGGTTGAGAAAGTAACATACTTACTTGAACTGGTTCATTTCAGATGAACATAATATTCTTTGGAGTTGTCTACACGTTTTCATGTTCCAAGTTACTGGTGTGGCTGTCTCATATGAAAGCATAAATTCGTATTTTGCTTCCATACATATTATTTGTTTCTAATTTTCAGTTTGATAAGCTTCATGAACGCCTACAAATCATGTAGTTTGAAGAAACCATGTATTTCCACATTGATGGTTGCTGCTGTTGAATGTTCAGTGATAAAGTAGAGTCTTTAGTATGAAGGGTGAAGTGGGCATCTTTCCCGATCCACGCAAATGAAAATAAGATTGCTAAAGTATATGATAGGTGTTATTGGACAGGTGCATAACGGTGTCAGACTTTGTGTCTACACTGCGAATTGCTTGTGATCAGATCCATCACATTATCCAATATGTTTTGGGTTACAGCAGCGTTTCTCAAACTGTGGAGCACGCTCCCCTAGGGGGGCGTGATAAACCAAAGAGGGGGGCGAGAGCATATCGAAGCGTTGAAAACAAACCATTATTTAAAAATGTTATTTTATCGAAAGGGAACAAAACAAAGTGCATTCTGACATAATTAAAAATAAAATACGCATTTACATCGATATAATATATTTATAAATGTATCAATACTGCACACTGTATGTGGTAATTAATTTAACAATACCAAGCTAATAACAAGTTTAACAATTACCAGTGACTCCATGGGCTTATCATATATAAAATTATATAAAAAATGTAATTTGTACGGTTTGTAATTAAATTCGCATTGTAGATTAACGTTGCAGTACATTATTATTAATGAGGGGGGGCGGCACGAAGGAAACTATGATTGAAAATTGTTTCGCAGTTTTCAAAATATTGAGAAGCACTGGGTTACAGAAAAGTGACAGAAGGAATTAAAGAGTACCAACAGAAATGAGTTCATGTTCAGAAATCTTACAGGCCATGAGCTATGAGTGTAACACAGTATCCCATTAACCAAAGCTACCTTAATTACGTGGAAGCATTCAAGGGGTGACTAGTGAGGAAAAAGGCTTACAAATCAGTGCTGAGGTGGAGCAGGCTGTGCGGCAATTCCTTACCTGAGAGGGCACTAAGCTTTATTAGAAATAATTTTTCACAATGATCTCTTGCTATGACAAACAGCTCAGTGTTGTTAGCGACTGTGTCGAAGAATAGTGAACGGTATATAGTTTACGAAGTCATGATATAATTTTTTAGCAATAAAAAGCAACGAAACTTATTTTCTGAATGTCCCTCGTACATCATTTTTTCCCATCAAGATATTACTTGTGGAAAGAAAGGAGCTCTAGATTCTCCTCAAAGGAAGTTGCTGATCTCTGACAATGCGAAATTATACAAGCAATTTAATTTTACCAAGAGAACCTAAGCCAAACCGGCACTTTAGAAAATTTTATCATGCCACATAACCATATGATGTGGGTGATTTCGATTTCCATGCGTCATGAAAATCCATCGACTTGAGCTGGTGTACCCGCAAGCATAGGTGTACAAGACCAGTGCCTAACTAACTAGGTCAACTAGCCGACTAAGGAACTCGCTACAATTTTATGAATTTTTATTTTTTATTAGGGCAAAAATATATTTCCATCTCAAACTTAATTTTTTTTCACAACAGAAATTATTAAATATAAGTGTGCTTCTCATTTAACTGTGTTTGATATAAATAACTCCTCATGAGAATCATAACATCCCTTGTAATAGAATGCATTATGAATAATAAACATGTGGAATAAACACATAATCTCACAGACAAACTTTATATATTATTTCGTTTCAAAATCTTTGCTGCTTGCCATTAATATAGCCTTTAATGCTTATGAAATTAAAGTAACCATGCGTTAGGTTTGTAGTTATTTTATATTATAGAAGAATTACAGAATCATTTCTGGCATTATCCTATTCTATGTGCTATAAATACGTTCTTCAGACAATAGTATCACCAAAAAGCAAGGAAATATTAATAAGCTACGTTTAACATGAATAAAGAGCACTAACATTAATTTCGTTTCCTAATTTAGTTGAAAGAGCTTGCGCGACCAGAGTCAAATATAACTCATATTTTAGCGCATGTGGATACATCTGCATTGTTACAACGATGCGTGACAGATTTTTTTTAACAATTACAAAATCTGAATAGTGAACTGCTTAAGTAATTTTAACCGACGACACAGTTATGCATCGTGTATCATCATGTTAGGAATATATTATAAATGACGTTCATTTTTTAAAAAAAGAATGTTCCATAGTTATAATGGATTCCATTATTTTCAGAAAAACATTCCATAGTTTGTCTGAAAAGAAAATTAAATTATTTAAAATTTCAATGTAGGTTACTCCAGATGAGTTGTAGTGCAGAATCAAGTATTATGTCATAAAGTGTTGTATCCACAATGTTTATCAATTTTTAAAAAATTACATTTGCCTTCTTTTTTTATTTCCAGAATTGCCACATTGGGAATTCAAATGGACATCAGGATTCTGTTAATTAATAAGTCATGCATCAATCAATTCATTTAAATTTTTCACTCTTGTGTATAGATGTATATCTTAAAATTGTTTGAAGAAAACTGCATGTACTCTACTTACAACTTTTGGTTTTGCATATGTATATGAGTCTACTGGTACTTTCATATGAAAAATATATTGAGAACATTAAGACTTTGTTTAACAACTGAAGATTCACAATCATTTGTCAACTAGAGAGTTACAAATTATACCTCTGATATTGAGATATTAAGTAGAGTGGTGCATGAACATGCCTCGCTTTATTTTATTTCCTGCTTTAACTATACTGAAGGAATGCTTATATTTCATGATGTTTCCTTCTTATTTCAATAAATAAAAGATACAAAATGCATAATATACATACACATTTTTAAATTTTAATCTGAGTTGAAATAAAAAAAAAGTTGTATTTTTATGTCGTTTTTGTATGCTTACAAATATTCTTAAATACTATATTATTAGTTTATGATAAAACTCCAAATCTGTATTATTCACCTATATTTCGTATTTGCATGTTTTGCCGGAGAAATCGAATCGTTTCAAAAGGTTCCTACTGTACGAAATAATAGATCATATTGGTAGGTTAGTTCGCCAACCACAACTACAATATTGCTGGCATTTGTCTTAGAACAGTGTTTCTGAAATTTTCAATAAATGCGACCCAATATTCAATCATAGTTTTCATCGCCCCCCCCATACTAAAGCAATATATTGAATTAAACAATTCTGTACTTCGACGCTAAAGCTACAATACGACTTCTGCCACCGCCGTATATAAACGTCTTCTTAACTCATCCAAAGCGTTTATTGCCCCGGGCGTATATATACGCCTTTCCAAAGTATGATTTTTACTGAGCACTGCTATCCATAAAATTATTTCGAGGGATTTGGAATGCAATAAAAGGACCTTGACAGTGTTTGCAAAGGGTTCATTTATTTCAGAGGATTTGTTCATTCCCTTTCTTCTCCTCCCCAATACATCTCATACGAACACCTACGTGGAAAACGGTGGAATTGGGGAGCAAATCGCATAACTTTTAATTGGCAGTTGAGGGTTTAAATATAAGCCGTTCAAATTATCAAGATACGTGTTAAATTTTGTATTTAATTTTGTATACGACAAGCCCATGGGGTCACTGATAATTAGTAAACTTGTTCTTAACTTAGTAATGTTAAATTAATTGTAAAATACGATGTACAGTACATTAATTAGTATATTATATCAGAGTAAATATGTATTTTATTTTTATTATGCCAGAATATATTTTCTTTGTTTACTTTCAGTAAGTAAATAATTTGTTAAATTATCTTTTATTTTCAGTTTTCAATATGCTCGCGCCCCCCTTGTAAAGTTATCACGCCCATCTAGGGAGGCGTGCCCCACAGTTTGAGAAACGCTGCCTTAGAATATCAAATAACATTTTGAGGAATACTCAATTTTCCATTGCTTCTGATTATTTCTGCAAATTAATACATAATTTTTTTTGTTTCAAATAGGCTGCAGATTGGTGTTCTACCATTGTAGACCTATTAAATTCTCTGGAAGATGGTATCTCTTTTTAGTACCATCCTTTAGGGCGGATACCGATCACCGCAGTTAATTTTGACTCCCAGTTTCCTCCACAAAGGGAGGCACCTGAGCTCTGACGATGCTAACATGTACTACGATTTAATTTTGCCGAGAGCAATCAAGACTAACACACACTCTAGGGATCTTTTATATGCCGTATAATTATACTGCATGGCTGCTGTCAATTTTCTGCATCATAAAAATCCACCGACTTGGGCCGGTGTCCAACCTGCAAACTTAGGTGCAGAAGGCCAGCGACTATCCAACCACGCCGACCAGCTGGCTCGATATATAAAATAGTAAATAATTAATAAGAGAATTTTCATCTTCTCTTTTATGGTTTCCATTTTCATATATGTATATTATGAGACGGATATTTATGTTTAAAAACATTGTTCCCAGATAAATAAATTTATATGAAGGTATTTATAATATTTAATTTATTTTTTTATAATACATAAAAATAATTTATCTTAATTCATTTTTGTAAAATATGTTTAAAACTTAAGTTAATTAATTACAGTTTTGAGTGTACGAAATTGCATTTGAAGAAATGTTACTAAACGTTTAATGAGAAAATGGAAATATATCTACATCACTGAAAATTTTTAGTTCAGTTAAAATAAATTTAAAAATATTTTTTCTTTATCTAAAGGATTATTTGAAATGGGATTTACATACAATCATCTTAATTAACATACATAACATTAATTTCTTTACAAAAGTTTTATAGCGTTGGCAATGAATCAATGGAATGAAATTGAATACACAATTTTTTGGAGCATAATTACCGGAAAAATTCCAGACCAAATTAAAGTGTTTACTGCCTGAGGAAAAAAAAATGCCTTAAGGTTTTTTTTAACACGCTAATGATGTAAATTGTTCCCTTACGTTTTAATGAGACGTTTTTTATTTATTTATTTATTTTTGTACCACATAATCCTATCTCAAGTTTATGTGCTTTCAAATGTTCACAGATCGTTTTTTTAAAGAAACAAAAAGGGTTTTTAATTGTTGATTATTGACGATGGAAAATAAAGATTTTTTTGCATCTGTGAACCGGGAAAAAAATGTACTTCATGCGAGCGAATTTTTTTTTTATCATTGACTCAAAAAAAAATATTGTGTCAACAAGGTTAAAGAAAGATGTCACAGTTTTTTTTTTTTTTTTTTTTTTTTTTTTTTGTGCAGTGATTTGCTGATTGTTGTAATTACTTAAAAAATTTGAACAAATCAATGAAAAACTTAAACAGCTTACCTGTCGTGCAAAATGAGACATATACTGTTCAAACTGGGTTTGACGAAAGAAACCCCTTTTGTCTCCAATTTAGGATCCATTTACCTATAAAACATAAATAGAACACAGATATTATTCTTTGTTAGTAAAATAGGAATTACCTCAATATATTTTATGGAAAGGAATTAAAAACATATTTTTCTTGTGTTATTCTGTGATAAAATTAACACTAGAAAGATTGAAACTTAGTATATACCTATACTGTCTAAAAGAAATAACTAAAAAAGAATAACTAATGTATAAATAAATTTCTTTAAAATTGTATAATTTTTAATATTTTTTGTATTATTTACAGTCATATATAACAAATTATTAATAAATATTAACATTAAAAGAAATTTACTTCACTCGGAAAAAATATACTATAAAAAAGTTTAAAAATTTGTGCCAATATATACACCATTGTTTTTCTAATTGAAATTGAAAAGCATTCAAAATGACTTCTTTAGGCAATCAAGTGTTAAATAAAGACTCATATATAACTTCGAAGGAAAAATTATATTAATATTATTTTAAAAATTTATCATTCGCTCTAAATGGGAAACATTTTTGTTATTTTTCTGTGAATTTTTAATTACTTGTACATACAAAAATGTATTGATTTCTCTTCATCGTGAGATTTAGCAAAACAGCTTTTTAATGCACTAATTAATTTCATTTGGCCTTAATATAATTCCTACCGAAGACGTAAGTGCAGCTCAAGGTATCGCACAATCTAAAATATATAATTTATACAATTTTTTTTTAAAAAAAACTGCATTAAAATTGTGCGAATCCCTGCTAAAGAAAGCTGCGGGGTAAAAAGAAAATACTCAATGATTTTTTTTTTTGGTTAAGTCTACTTAAAGGAAAAAAATCCACTACAAACTGTTTCAGTAGAAGAATTATGTAAGGAATTACACTAGTATTTTTTTAATGTGTTGTTGCTAATGCCACATGTCTGACTTTGGCAGATAGAGGCCCACAAAATTGAACACTGCAAAAAAACCCTGTATGACCGTAAAACTTTTATTATTTAACCAATTTAATTAAGGAAAAATAATTTTAAAAGTTTGTAATTATTTTTAAAAAATTGTTCTGCACTTTTAAAATTTTTAATCAAATTAGGGCATAAAATTACATATATTTTACATTACATACTAAAAAAAATTTACATTTCTTAATAAAAAATTGCTAATACATATAAATGTTTCATCCAAAACTATAAAGAGAGAATATTTGAATCTATTATGCACACTCAGCGTCGCACTTAGACATGCGCAACATGTGCAGCTGCAAGGTGTGGCAGAATTCTACAGTGCGGATAAATGTATTTAAATAATAAAAATTTCTCACTATAATATTAAAGTAAAAAAATATTTTTCTGAGCAGGCAATACACAAGTAGTGCTTCAGAAAGTCAGCTGCTGAAAGAATTTTCGCTTTAGAACGGACGCCAAGAGACTTGCAATACCGCCTCTTACTGGGGTTTGGTTTCGCACTGAAACTATAAAATTTAATTTCATATTTCTACTCTTCTGTTTACTTATCAAAATGATTGAAAGTTCTAATTAATTTTTAGAAAGACTTATAGTAAGATTGCGTGCTCTATACTTTAAAATAACTATTTTGTTTTTGTTTTTAAAAAGCTAAAGGAATTTACTTAAGTTAAAGAGACATCAATATTTTTCCATTTAGGAGGTCTCAATCGTTAAATATAATCGTAGTGCTGCCATTCATTGCTAGAAAAAAGAACCAAAATTGAAAAACAGCTCTTATGGGATTAAAAAAATTAAATTTGATTTTTTAAAAATATGTTTAATGTGTGGTTTTTCGGTGTGAAACCAATTAACGTTAATGGATTAACATCATATTGATGGTGTGAAAAGCCTGAACCAATACAATAGGACATTAAAACTAAATCTCTCATTGGTCTGTGTTTTCTCTCTGACATAAACACATCTTACTTATTTAAAATCTGCTTCTAATTATTTAAAAACCTTTTTTTTTTTGTTAAATATATATTTCTCTTGTAATAAATTTTCAATCTTATTTTCCTAGGAATTTTGTTCGAAATGTACATGATTGTAATCTAAACTACATAACTGTACTTAACTATAATGCTAGAATAATTAAAAATTGTTTACATGTCTCACTTTTCATGAAAATTTGAAATGTTATAAATGCTGCAACTCTGTTTATTGTACTGGTTATTTTTTTTTTCAAATTTATGAGTACTTCTGGAATAAGTGGCTATTTACTGCAGCATTTAAAGTGAAAGCTCACATTAAGATATAAGTCTACTCGGTGGCTTAGAGGTAGCATGACCGTCGTGTAATCTCAAAGATTAAAATCTTATTTAAAAAAATTGGAACGCCTTAAAATTTTAGTTATTCAGTATATATATTTTTTTTTTACTTTCTTTTCTCCTGAAATTTGTTTGCACAATTCTAAGAATGTTTTAAATAATTTTAGGGATCGATTTTTTTCAATAACTTAATTAGTTTTGGAGGGGAAAACACAGTAAAATGTTGATAATGATGCTAAAGTTTAACAAAATAAAGTCAATAAATTCTTCATTTTATTTAAACAAAATATTCAGTTTACTGCAAAATGCATCCGTGATTTTGTTACATCATTATATTAAATTGGGGGAAAAGAAATCCATTATTTTTTCGGCAGATGACTGTAACGTCGATATCTCGTGAAGTAACGATCAAACAATTTCAAATTTATGCTCGTTGTCAAGATGACATTTCACATTAAAAATTGTTTGGCTTTTCTTTGTTTGTCCATTCAGTTGTGAGTTACTGGGTGTTAAAAATGGAAGTCAACAAAGGGAAAATTAGGTTCTTATTAAAGATTTTCTTTGATAACGGCGGAAGTGCAAGCCAGGTGGCTGAAACTATGAATGGTGTTTATGGTTCCGATACTGTAACAGCTAATTACGTGCAAGTTTGGTTTCGTTGATTCCGTTCAGGTATTTTTGAAGTTAAAGATGGACCTCGCACAGGCAGGTCCGTCGTCGAAAATCATAGAAATATTCGAAGGTTGACCGGCATATTAGTAGTCGTATCATCGCCCATGAGCTAAAGATTGACCATATGACAGTTTTAAACCATTTGCGCAAAGTTGGATTCAAAAAGAAGCTCCATGTTTGGGTGTTACAACAATTAAAACCAAAAAAAAAATGATGGATCAAATTTCCATCTTTTAAACCTTTGCCAAACGGAATGAAATCGAGCCTTTTCTCAAACGGATGGTAATTGGGGATGAGAAAAGGTTCACATACCACAATATTGAGCGAAAACGATCATGGTCATAGTGCGGTGAAGCAGCTCAAGCCGTGACCAAAACAGGGCTAATGGCCATGGAGGTTCTATTGTGTATTTGGTGGGACTGGAAAGGAATCATTTATTAGGAGTTGTTTCCGCATGGTCAAACACTAAATTCAGATCTCTACTGCCAACAACTGGACCGTTTGAATCTAGCGATTGACCAGAAATAGCCTACAGAAGAGGCTTTGTGTTCCATCAAGACAACGCCAGACCACACACTTCTGTAGTGACTCGTTAGAACCTTTTGGAGCTTGATTGAGAAGTTTTGATTCATCCACCATATAGTCCGGACCTAGCACTAGCGATTAACAACTTTTATCACATTGCAAAAGTTCCGAGTGAAAAGAAATCGGAATCAAGAGAAGATTGTGAAAATATCAATTACTAGATGTTTTCGCCAATAAGGACGAAGACTTCTATGAGAGAGGCATTATGAAGCTACCTTTAAAATGGCAACAAATTATACAACAAAATGGTGCATATTTTACCCAAATAGGACAACCGGAAGTATGTTAAATAAAGTCTTGATTTTCATGCAAAAATAATGGATTTATTTCCCCCCAACCGAATATTTATCACATAGAAGAAAAATGGGTAATTGGTAAATAATTGTGGAAGGAGTAGCATTTTGTAAGCACTAATGTATCAAAAAACACAAACTGTGAAAAATTATTTTAAAGTATAAAGTTCTCAAAAAAAATTATCAACTTAAAATACCCCTTTAAGGCAATACATATGTATTTTTGTTTGAAAAAATAATTTTATTTTCCTATTATTCGAACTCATATTTTAAAAAAAAATATTAATAATTACTTATTATAGAATTATAATTACACAAGAAATCTCAAAGAAAATGTTAAAAAATATTTTTCTCTCATGACCGAAATTTTAAAGTTTTTCGCTTCACGTAATATTGAAATATCTGGTGCAGCACACCAAAGAGGGATCAGTCCAAACTAAATACCATCCTACATCTGACCCTTGAAAGATTACACCTTTGGTGTATTGAAAATAATATGACTGTAAACCTAAAGAAGACTACTTGTCAGTTCTTCACTTTAAATAGACAACCATTCAGTCCCCAATTGGTTTATAACGGTATGCCTGTTCAACAGAGTGATGTTTCAATTTATTTGGGTTGCGCTCTTGATAACAAATTGAAATGGACTAAACATGCTGAGCTTGTTGTTTCTAAGGCAAGAAAGCGTCTCTCCATTCTTAAAAGATTGACCGGAGTTAAATGGGAATGCAATAGGGATACCTTAAATACAACTTACAAGACATATTCAACCAGTTCTAAATTATTGCAATGAGGTGCTAATCTCTGCTTCAGAGAACGTTAGAAAACTTCTTGACACTTTCCATAACCAAGCCCTTCGCATGATCATTGGCGGAGTTAAAACTACTCCAGTTCTTGCTATGCAGTTACTTTGCGACCTTCAGCCATTCACTAATATAATTGAGAAGAATGCTGCTATTCAATAGACTTATTAGACTCCCAAATAATTCATTCTGGCGGGACTATGATTCCGATGGAGGACGTAATCTTAAGACTCAAAAGGGCTTTATTCAATATGTTCGTGAGAACATTCAATATAAAGTCATTAATGATGTGCCCTTTGAATTACTGTCTTTTGCTAACCCACTCGACTACGCAATACTCGACATCAGATTGGACCTGGTTCTGAATGTGAGAAAACGTGATCTAAGTCCAACTGCTCTTCACGCTATAGCTTTGGAAACTATCAATACCCGCTTCCCACCGGAGGAGTGGCTTCACATTTACACAGATGGCTCACTCTTGGACTTTGCCGAAGGTGCTGGCATTGGTGTTTTAGTCACCTCTTCTCCTTCTATTTACATGCCGGCCCTTTGAGCACTCACTTTGATGGTGAGGTTGAGGCGATACATATAGCCCTTCAGCAACTTGCTGTTCGTCTTCCCCCCATTGAAAGAGCTGTAATTCTTTCAGATTCTACTTCTGCCCTTCAGGCTTTGTCCAACTATAATGAGAATAATTGTTTACGTGTGCAGAACTGTAGATAACTCCTGGGAAAGATAAAAGGAAAGAGATCGTCTTTCAATGGGTACCATCCCACTGTGGTCTTTGGGGAAATCAGAGGGCAGACTTTTTGGCAAAAAAGGGAACGGGTATCCTTCAGAACTTTCAAAGAGACCTGACACTTCTTTCTGCCAAACTGGAAATTAAAAGGATTTTTAGGGAATCATTTCGCCTTACAGCTTCTCGTGTTGCTCGTGATAAGCCTTGGAGTACACTATGTAAGAAATCCCACGGTATTTCAAGTTCTCCTCGTGCTGCTGCTGTGGCTAAATTTAGAATTTTAACCGGACATGACTGCCTTTGTGCTCATCTGTTTCGTTTTAATTTAGTGACTTCACCTATCTGCGTTTTGTGTTACACTGGACAAGACATGACTGCCGCTCATTTGGTCGAGTGCTCTGCACTGAATGATCTTAACTGCATTGTAAAAAGGTATTGGAGAGCCCGTTGCCTAATGACCTGATGGTCAATGGCCTGGCATTTGTAAAATAAAAAAAATAAAATATTGAAATATCGTCGGCTGGGTGGCGTGGTTGCTTTTGTCGCCCACCTTCTGTACCCAAGGTTGTGGATTCGACCCCGGCCCAAGTCGATGGATTTTCATGACGCAGAAAATCGACAGCGGGCATGACGTATGATTATACGACATGTAAAAGTTCCCTAGGGGGCGTTCTAGGCAAAATTAAATCGTAGTACAGGTTCGCATAGTCAGAGCTCAGGTGTCTCCATCTAGAGAGGAAACAGGGCGTCTCTCTCAAAATTACTTGCGGTGCTTGGTATCCGCCAGCATGTCACCGCACTAAGAAGAGATACCAGTTTTCGGTGAATGTACTAGGTAGATTGATGAACTCTGTTAATTCCTGTTCATAATCTGCCACTAGAAATAAAAAAAATATTGAAATATTACATTTGGATGAAAAACATATAATAAATAAGAACCGAAATTATGAAATAAACAGTAAAAAATACCTTAATTAAAAAAAATTATACTCCACACATTTCACAAAGAAAACAAAATAAATTATTTTAATGCCTGAGAAATATCGTGCTTTATATATATAACACCTTCATTTTTATAGTTATTATTTTTCTTCTTCAAACAACTTTTTTTTTATCAAAAAGCTTTTTTTAGCTTTTTTATTTTAAAATGAGACCTGGTTGAATTGCATTATTTCTTTGCTTACACTTTTTAATTGAATTTTTTCCAACTTCTAATTTTCAAGTATACAAAAGTGATTTATCAATCAAAAGATATTAATGCAAATAATATTTATTAAATACGATTTGAAAAAAAACCCCGGTATTTTGGTCATTTTGGGGGGTATCGAGTCCTCATAATTCAATTAATAAGTTATTCTTCTTTCACACTAAAAAATAATACTGTATGAAATTAAACAGAGAAAATTTGTTCCTTTTTACCAGTGACATCCGATTTTCAAAACAATTTTCCAATCGTGCATACGTGTGGGTAATTTCATTATTAAATCACAGTCATTTTAAATAAATAGTATTTATTTCGAAATAGTATTCCATTGAAAAAAATGAAGGCTAAATATCTATGTTTTGCCTACAATAAACTTAAATGAAGGGCGTATAGCCTAAAAAAGTAATTTACCTTTATGATAATAAGTACTGGACTAAGTGATACATGTTCATAACTTTGTGTTTTTCAAAAACACGAATATAATATGCTCTTTCTATCCATTATATGACTTCATATGCTCTCATTTACTAAATGTATGGTTTTTTAAAATTAAAATTTTCACTCTAACATGTAAACAAAAATTCAACGCCCTAATTATTGATGATGAATAATATTTCGTCCAAAATGAAGTGTGGTGTTAAATTTATCTTACTTAAATTAAGGAAAATAATATATAATTAGATTTTTTTCCCGAAATATTATTATACATAACTTTCTTTTTCTTTTCCTTTTTTTGAAACATAATAAACCATTATGTTAATAAGAAATCTCGTGTTAAAAACACTTCTTTAATGTACTGTATTAATTAAAATAATGGATTGGTAATTTTTCAAAAAGTGAATCTGTACTTCATCGCGTGCTAATGAGAATGCAAATTTTGATTCTGAACTGAAAGATAGTTGAAGACACCATTGAAATACAAAAAGAAAGAAAAAAAGTAGAAAGAGCTTTTGATGGAAAAGTTAATTTAGGATTTTTTTTTTAGAATAATTTTTTACATTAATTTCTCCATGCATTTTCTTGTGGATTTGTGATAGTCTCTTGTAAAAATTTGCCTGTGTTATTAGATGCTCAGATAAAGTTTTGATGTCTTCTGGCATAGAGATTATCTAAAACGTATTTATTTTGCGACAGCATTTGTTTTTTCGTAATTGTCATTATTAGTATCTATTTGGTGAAAGTACAAAACTTTATTTTAGTTTCCTTTTCGTGAACTTATAGAACTGAAATTAATTGTATAAAAGTTTTTGAAAAAAAAAATGAAAGCAAAGAATATATTAGTCCTTAGATATTATGAACGAAAAAACTATGTTTTTTAAAGATTTAAATGAGTGTAAATTATAATTTAATTATTCATATTCATGCTCAATTAATTGAGCCATATATTAAGACGTGTAGGAAATCTAAAATCTTATTTTTTTGACAATTTGAGACTGTAAAATTTTCAAATTGTATAGATTTTAACCTGTATAAAAATATCTTACTTTAACCTCTAGGGAAATTAGAAGCTCTTTAAACCTATTTTTAAATAATCGTTGAAAATGGGCTACGCCCATTTGAATGACGAAATATGTAAACAAAGTGCTTCGTGTTTACTTAAAAGTTGAACGTTTGATATCAAACAAATCATATATACTTTATTGTATAAAAATTGACCTTTTTATTTATTTTTTTATTTCCTAGCCGATTAGAAGTCTCACTGTATACATTAATATCCATTTATCTCAACATGTAAATTGTGATGTTCGTTGTACCCCTTTTCTGAGGAACTACTATTCACAGGTATGTAAATTTTTATGATATATGTATAATGATGTCTTATATATACTGAGATAAGCCTTTTGTAAAAAACACAAACATTTATTTTTTTACAAATTTTTTATGTGAAAATGGGTCAAATTTCGCAATGTTTGATAAAATATTTCATAAATTATTAAAAATTCAAAATTAGCTAACACATTTATTTCTGTATAATGAAAAAGGCGTACTGTAATTGTATACAATATATTGTCAGTATATATAGAGAAAGAGGTTTCCAACTGCTCTTAAAGACATAAATCTTTGAAAAATTTCAGTATTTTTTTTTCAAAATTTTAAAAATTTACGATACAATTATATAATAAACCAGTTATTCCGAAGCACGAGCTCATTACCAATATTTTTCGGGAATTTTCAGAATGCAGCAAGTAAATTTGAAGGTGCTGCGTTATACTACGATAGCTAAAGCATGGGATGCTACGGCCTCAGTACCGGTCTTCTGGAACTTGTCTCTCGTGTGTTTTATCTTTTCCTATATTACATCCACCCAGATATTTTTACTCCTCTCCAAAATGCAGAATTTTCATAAACACGATGTAATTCCATGATCGGTGTATCCATACTTTTTACTGGTTAATTATTCTTACAATAATAACGTTACATACGATGTCAGTTTAATCAAAAATTTGTATCTCTAAACATTAAAAATGCATTTTTGCAAGAGCCGTATAACATTGTTAATATACATATATGAATTCAGAATAGAGAAATAAAAAAATGCCGAAATATATCATGCTTCGAAGCTCTTAATCCAAACTTCCCCTGTTTCAATATTTGTGACCCAATTTCTAATAATAATTTCATGACCCCGCCATAAAAGAGCAATATACTAAATACAATAGTTATATACTTCAACGTAAAGCTACAATGGAACCTTCGTTATAAACCGTAGAAATTATTAAGATAAGTTTTGAGTTTTTTGTGTAGTTACTTTTAAGTAAGTTACTTTTAATTAAGATGATAAGTATTACACGCTAGATACTTTAAATTTCTAACTTTCTGTACTGAAAACAAAAGCATTCCGTATACTATTACCATTTTCAGCATCCACCTCACGGTGTATGCTTTGACGACAAAATATATATCTCGAGTAAATATAGAAAAGGAATTTTGATTGTCAAATTCTAACATTAAATTTTCTTTTGAAAAACATTGCACTGCAAGGCAAGCCCGTGGGAGTAACTAATAATTATTAAATTTGTTCATAATTTAGTATTGATAAATTAACGATCAAATACATTAAGTAGAACTGATACATTTCTAATTATATTATATCAGTGTAAATAAGTATTATATTTTTATATGTCACAATTTTTTTTTGCTTTATTTCAGTAAATTAATAATTTTTAAGTAATATTTTATTTCCGACTTTGCAAATTTTCTCGCGTCCTCCTCATAAGTTTATCACACAAACCCCAGGGGGCACACCCCACAGTGTGAGAATCACTGTGTTTATCTGTTATAATTTTTTATTAGTTATGACTCTTATAATTACATATATTAACAAGATTATGTATTATGCGACTTTAAAAAAAGGCGAAATAATCACCCATTATGGTCATTCTTGTCTCCTAGGAAAATTCACCAGGGACGAAATATTTCTGCAGTCGGATTTAATGAACTTACTAATTAGAATAATTCAAATAGAATGCTGAACATCTTTACGGAGTGCCTTTGTTTTAAAACTCCCTTAGATGATGCAGTCCAAGATTTCCATGTGGCAATGATCCTTTTTAGACTCGTTTGTCTTAGAACAAAGGAATGCATTAGTTTCCTTTTTCCTGAGTATCCAATCAAGCAAAAAGAGAGTGTATAACACCCTATTAAGTATAGTGAGTTTACGTATTGTCTCATTAACTTAGTAATGAATTAATTAAATTCATTCTGCTTGTTTGCAGATACCACCATTGTAGGTGAATAAACAATGTTTTTCTTATTTTTTTAATTAAAAATAAATTCTCTTTTTGGACTCGTAATGTAATTTGCTCTTTTTTTTCAAAAGTACGCTTTTAACGGTATTAAAAAACTTGGTCTTTGGAATAGTTTTTACTTACAGAAGGAATTTGTTAACTCTTAAAAAAAGAGCCATACTAAGTATTAAGTTTCTTAAGGTATCCGACTATGTTCGGAACCGTGATTTTAAAAAACCGCATAAATGGTTACTTTTCATGATATTTAGTGTCACTTAGGTTAGAATACATGTATAAAATTGTTTTAAGGACATTATGACACAAATAGTTATTTAAATACAATATTTTGTCAAAAAATTAACTTAGAATAACCTGTTTTCAAAATGTGTTCTCCTTTTATTAAAAATGCTTCTATAATAATAATATTTTGCTTATATAAAATAAAGACCTCTCCAGAAAGTCTGAACTAGGAATTTGAAAAATCCATATAAGTTTCAGAGTTACCACCCATTGAAATAATTATCAGCGTTTTTTTCTTAAAATTTCTACCCTCTGTTGTAATAAAATATGGATAAATCCACTTCTAAGTTATATATTTCAAAAATTCTGATTAAGCCTCTGTACAGAGATCTGAGCTTTACGCAGGCAAAATATTATTATAATAGAAGCATTTTTCCTAAAAGGAGAATGTTATGAAAATGGGTCATTCTATGTTCATTTTTTGTCAAAATATTGTACTTAAATAATTTTTTTATTGTAATACCATTCTTAAAATAATTTTATATACATTTTTTAATCTAAGTGCCACTAAATATCATAAATGTTACCTATTTATTCGCTTTTGCAAAATCACGGTTCCGAACGTAGTCGGATACATTAAGGTGCTAAGGACTATGCGTGCGGCAGCAATTTTTTAATAAAATGAAGATAAGGGGATTTTTAATGGTTTTTAGATTTTTGCTTGGTAAAAAGTTTTGAATAAAATATGTTAAAATTTGGAAGAGAAAATGAAATTATAATTAATAAATAAGAAAAAAAAAATTGACAAAAAAATAACATAAACGGGGTCCAACTTGTACCAAAAGCTAATGATGAAATTTTTAATTTTTTCAATTTGATGCGTTCATTCACTATTCTTTTTTGAAATGACCTTCAGGATACGAAATGTTTTATTTTTTGCAAAAACTAGAGCACTTTGTCTCAGTTTTTATATAAAATTTGCTTAATAAAAACAGTGATTATATTCACGTAAGGAACTGTAAATTTTGCAAAAAAAAAAGTGATTGATAAATCTGAAGGTTAAAACGCTTCTACTATTATACAGTACATACACACAAAAATTCAGTTAAATATTTTCAAAACTTTTTGAGCAATCGCTGTTCCTGTTTGAAAATTAATAAAGAGTGTGTAAAACGCATTTTAAAGTATGGCATCTTGCTTAAAGTAATGACATCTGCTTTTATTAAAACAGTTTTAGTTCCTGTTCTAGCAAACAGAAAGTAATAAACTTGGTATTTTAATAAAACTAATAAGATGACCAATATATAAAATAAAATCATAAATAAATTTGTCAACTTTGGCAAAATTAGCAATTTTAGATTAGTCGGATACCTTATATATATATATATATATATATATATATATATAAACATTCATTTTTCTGAATAATTATTTAAATTAATTAAAAGTGATTAAGTTCACTAATGTATCAAATAGTTCTCGATTTGAGTTTGAATTTTAAACATCTTTTAGAGATAATAATACTTTTTTTATAATAATATACATAAAAAAAACTTTTAAATAATTTCGTTTGAAACTCTTGGGAAATGAAATTTTTAACTAAATTTCATTTTATAGCATTGTACGTGAAATGCCTTATATGAACTCTTCGAATTTTTCGGATCAATTCATATATCTTGGATTTTTTTAGTAATTCTGGAACAAGAATCACCATAGGTGCGGGGATGTATTCTCGGGCTGGGCAAGGTCGACTCAGCCTTTCATCCTTTCAAGGGGTCAATAAATGAGTACCAAGCTTGTTTAGGAAATAAAGAATGAGGGATTCGCTTCAGACTGACTACCTGACTGGGAAATTTGCTCATTTACCGCAGTGCCTAAAGGTCACGTAGACTGAGATGGGCAAAGTAGGCCTTGGTCCTCATGGGCTGTTGCGCCACTGAGTTCAGTTTAGAACAATAACTGTAAATGCTCGTTTAATGAAAACTTTCAAAAGTTTTCCTTCTTAGGATAATCAAGACAAAAAAAATTTAAATAATATATTTCTGTGAAATGTCACACAGTTTAGTGAAATATTAGTAGTAAATTGTTCATACAAATATATATATATATATATATATATATATATATATATATATATCTTGCGAAAATTGCATGTTAGTATAGCAAAATGTATACTACGTATGTTTGCTTATAAAAATGAATGGACAAATAATTTACTTTTATATACATAAATATATTTAAAATGTATTCCCACTATAAGCCATACACTCTCCAATAAGCTCAATACTGCTTAGAATCTCCATTTATCACGACTAAAAGAACTCTTGTAAGATTTTTTTCGGATATACTTTCAACACTGAAACTGTATGAAACGGAAATCGATCACAGAAATGCATGGAGCGTGAATTTAAATAAAAGCATTTTAAAAAAAAAATATGAGGAGGAAAAAAATAGTATTTTACGCAGAATCCAGAATACTTTTCTTCATTCTTTGAAACTCTTTCGTGCAACAATAAAATTTGTGACTTTGTTTTTAGATTGTATTACTGAGACTTTTGATTTAATTTCAGTGTTTTTCAGGATGAACACTTGCATGTTCCAACTGCAATGGATGAAGGCATAATTAAGAAATCTATATTATAAATATAAATAAATTTGAACTAATTTTATAAAAAAAAAATGTTTGAAAATGATTTTGCAGAATGTTTCACAATATACAGTGACCACGTCCTTAGAATTAAAAAAAATATTAAATTATGAATATTTCTCTTTTATCAGATCCTAAAGCAAATATGTATCATTACAGTTACATTAATTGAAACTCTATAATTATTTTTAATATGTTACGAAGCTTTCTAATGCATCGATTCCGTCATCCTAGTTTTTAATGTACTTAAATAAATAAAACAAAATATCTGAAGTATAGTTATATACCACCTATTTAATACCTTGTCAATAAAAAAATAGGATTCAAACAATTGTTACTTGTTGACCAATTTAAAGAGTTCTTAAAATTAATTTTCACTTTGCATGAGTCTTATCAATATAATTCTTAATCTAATTCGAAAAGTTTCGTGAAGTTGAGTTTAGTTCTAAGGATATATAGTTTGCGAGATAAGAAAAGAATTTTAAAAAAATCCACGAGAATGTCATTGATTTATTATACATACATTATAGTGGGAAGAACAAATGATTAAATTTGCAGGAAATTTGAAGATATAAATCCTGAAAAATTAGCATTCTCAGGAGGCACAGCAGCAAAAGCAATAATTATCCGAGCATGCATGACAATATGTGCTGTCCATTTCACTGATCTCCAATTTTCTGAGGAATGTACCTATAGAGGATATTTGAAGAAAAATATACTCTTACAATATTAATATTAATTTTGCCACTTTGCGGTGTTTACGAGAAGTATGTACATAAAAATATACAACAAAGTTATTTGCTTAAAAACCATTTTGAAAATGGTACCTTGCCCTTAACCCTTTAGCGAGCGCACATCTAAAATACAATTTTCTGTGATAAAGTACTTGGTAAACGTAATATTCGCATCCTTTATATAAACATTATTTAGTCACAAAAAATATCTAATCGTGGTTTTTTACCTAGGTGGTGGCTAGACGTTATAGCCATTGCGCATTTAGGACATTTAACTTACTTTTCAGGACAGAAAAAATGAATCATATTATAATAAACTCTTTTATGAAAAATTAACATTTATGTAATAATTATGTTTCAATAATCATTAAATACAAATTACAAGTGTAATTTAATAATAATAGAATAATTGTACTACAATGAATATATATATTTATATATATATATATATAAACCGGGTGGGCAAAAGTCCGTAAAAATTTTAAAAATTCATAAAATCCGGAGAAATGAACGAAAAAGAAACTGTTTGCTGGATCAGCATTAGTATGTCACGGGATTTTTTAAGCTAGAAAAAATCGAAAATCATCCGGTAGGTGTCGCTGATGTACGCAAATCAAAGAAACAATGCATACATAATGAACAGAAAACTTTCACAACTTTATTACACCACATGACCACCACCACAGGGGAGAAGACATTCCAGGCGAGTGACAAATCCATCAACGGCAGAGTGCAACACGTCCGGATGTATGGAGGATACTTCTGTGCGGATCGCATCTTTCATTTCCGACAGACTTGATGGACTGGATAAATACACGCGAGATTTCAAATATCCTCACAACCAGAAGTCTACCGGTGTTAAATCTGGAAACCGAGGAGACCATGGGTACCTCCAGCGCCTGCTAACGATTCTGTCTTCCCCGAACGTCTGTATCAGGAATGCCTTAACCGGGTTAGCAGTGTGACTGGTTGCTCCATCCTGCATGAACGTGACATTCGCAATCTGACCTCGTTGAATTAAACATGGCACGACAGTCTCCCGCAGAAGCTTTAGATAACGCTGAGCATTTACCACTTCCGTTATCCATCCATTTACTGGGCACTGCGTTTCAAAGAAGGGTCCTATGATACATGAACCCGTGAAACCACACCATGCTGTCCCTTTTGGGGAATGCAATGGCTTCTGTGTGTACTCATGTGGATTAGAGGTCGCCCAAATGGTACAGTTATGGTTAACGTCACCATGAAGCGAGAAATGTCCTGTTCCATTTTAGAAAGGCCCACTTCGCAAATGCTTCCCTCTATGCGGTATTTGCTGGCAAAAGTTCATGGCACGATTGCAATTTGTATGGGTACAGTTGGAGGATTCGACGAAGAATATTGCGGACAGATGATGGTGGTAAGCCCAAACGTCTGGCAGCTTCACGAGCACTGTTGGTCCCTGAAGCTGCTTCGGATGCAATCACTTCCATTTCGACAGCAATGCAGGGTACACGTGCTTCATTCAAGCATGGTCGTCCGGCTCGTGCTCGATCCTCCAACTTTCCTGTTTCCTCAAAACGTTTAACAAACTTTAAGAGACCTGCAGGTGTTAAAGGGCCTTTTCCACTCTTCACATTTTTCTGAACTAAGAATTTACGCAAGGCAATGGTCGCTGATTCCTCGTTCATGTAAAATAACTTCACCAACAAAGTTTTATCCGGTGCACTGAGCATCCTTGTTCACATTCACAGTATGTAATGGGAAATGAATGTGGATTCTTTGAGAACAAAGGTTTTTATAGCCGTCTAATTTGCATATTTACACCACAGACGCTTGTAATAGCGCCACCTACCGGATGATTTTCGAACTATTTTTTTCTAGCTTAAAAAAATTCCCGTGACATACTAATACTGATCCTGCAAACAGTTTTTATTTTCGTTCATTTCTCCGGATTTTATGAATTTTTAAAGTTTTTACGAACTTTTGCCCACCCCGGTATATATATATATATATATATATATATATATATATATATATATATATATATATATATATATATATATATATATATAAATGGGTTCAATACTTATATATCAAAATCGGGAAGAATTTTACAGACCATATTACAAGATACAATAGACAAATTTAAGGATACTTCTATTAAAAAAAACAGCCATGATGTAATAAAAAAAGTTGATTAACAAGAGGTATTTTCTGTGAATGGGTTCGATTTCGAAGATTTATTTAACTCCATTAAAATAGAAGATATAATTCAGGTACTTTCAGATGCATATGAGAAATATGATTTGAATAATTACATTAGTTTTGAAAAGTTCAATACACTTATTCGTTTTGTAATACAGGAGAACTTCATTTTTTTTATAACAAACTTTACAAACAAATCAAAGGATTGCCTCAGGGTGGCCCAGCCAGTAATAGTCTCGCTAACCTGTATTTACATCACTATGAATCAATTCGAAGAAATGAACCCTCTTGCCCCTTGTTAAGATACATAGATGATTTAATTGTTATAGGTCATGATAGGGAATTTAAACCTAGAATTAATTTTTATCCGGAATACCTAAAATTAATACAGACGAATTTTAACTCAAACAAAGTTGAATTTTTAGATTTAGATTTAACTATTATATTGACAACAAATTATATAGCAATATATATGATAAAAGGGAAGCATTTAAATTCAATGTCATAAAGATACCACACTTCAATACTTGTCTACATATATCAGTATTTAGAAATATAATTTTAAATTTTCTGATGAGAAATAATAATTTAACTACGCACAATATTGATAAATTCAAAAATATCCAGAAATTTATATTATGTTGCATACAAAATGATTATCCCATCAACTTCCTGAGAAAATATATAGATCAGAAATATTTCTTAAAAATATTTTTAAACTCGTAAATGCACAACATTAGGTCCACAAAGTCAGCTTGTTAGTGGTCCAGCTGTGAAGAATTTGTGCATTTTACACACAGGATACATTTTAATACACACTTAGACCAATATTTACACGACTACACTTTAAAATTATTTATGACCAATTAAACATTTTTATATGTCCAATCACACATTTATGACCAATCAAAGGCTTATGACCAATCAAGCAAGTTTTTTACATGTGGTCTGGTTTGCATCTAATGCCAAGTGGTCAAACTCTACTGTTGGATCAAGAATCGTTTGAATTGACATGGCATTGGTTAGATGTTATGAGCAAAATATGACGTGGTAATTGATATATTAAATATGAAAAGTCCTGCTATAAGATATGGATCGTATTCTTGATAGTATACTCTTTGGTGAGTTTTTAATGATTTACTCTATTCATTTGTGCATATACTGTGTTTTTAATTTGAACATTCGGTTTTTAGAAATTTTTTGTTTGAACTTTCGAATTTTTTATTTTGAACTTTTGAATTTTTTAGTTTGAACTTTCGAATTTTTAGTTTGAACTTTCGAATTTTTAGTTTGAACTTTCGAATTTTTAGTTCGAACTTTCGAATTTTTTAGTTCGAACTTTCGAATTTTTAGATTGAATTTTCGGATTTTTGGCTTGAACTTTCGGATTTTTTGGCTTGAACCTTCAGATTTTTTAGCTTGAACTTTCAGATTTTTAGCTTGAACTTTCAGATTTTTTAGCTTGAACTTTCAGATTTTTTAGCTTGAACTTTCAGATTTTTTAGCTTGAACTTTCAGATTTTTAGCTTGAACTTTCAGATTTTTAGCTTGAACTTTCAGATTTTTTGCTTGAACTTTCAGATTTTTTTTTGCTTGAACTTTCAGAATTTTTTAGCTTGAACTTTCGGATTTTTTAGCTTGAAATATTTTTTAGTTTGAACTTTTGATTTTAGATATTTTTTAATTTGAACTTTCGGATCTCAAATATTTTTTAATTTGAACTTTCGGATCACACACACAAATATTTATTTTTCTACGTATACAACTATTTTAAAGATAGGTGCATCATCTTGGGCATTTGATGGTTCTATTATATTATGCGCACTAAGTTGTTTTTAAATTTTAATATTTTAATATTGTAATATCTTTCAGAATGCGATGACCATTAGTTTTATTTTTCAAGTATAATGGTTTAATTTTAACTTTTTATTTTAAAGTATAATAGTTTAATTTTAACTTTTAATTTTTAATTTTTAAAACTTTTTTAAAATTTGGATATTTTCCAATTAATTTACCAAGTTGCAATAGGGGGAAGGTTGGTGCTATCAAACTAGTTTAACCCCACTTATCCATCCTAAGTCCGAGATTGCACTTGGATATTTTATAAATTTTTATTTTATTTTATAATTTTTAATTTTGTTTGAAAACGATGGAATATTATCTTTTATATTCGCCATTGATATTTTGAAGTGTTTTAGTATTATAAGATTCATATATTTCAATTTTTCAATTGCTAATTGTGATTGTTTTTATATATTTAAATATATATATATATATATATATATATATATATATATATATATATATATACTTAGAAAATATATAGAATTAGAATATATATTGAGAACTTGGTATATATCCCCATTTTATATTTTATTTAATTTTAGTTTGAAAAGTTAGAAATACAGTAATATTTTTGAAAATTATATTATAGTTGTTTCAAAAATTTAATGAACTATTTACTGTGGAACTTAATAATATGCAAACGTTTTCTCCGAGCTGAAAAGCTGTTTTTCAGAACATCTGTTTCTGAAAGATTTTCGAATCCTAAGTGAGCATTGGATAGAGCCCTTACCCATATATTAAAGGTTTCTAAAAACCTAAATAAAACCCTTTTTTTATTGTACAATTGCTTAATTGATTCAGATGAGAGAAAAGTATACTAAGACATGTCGAATTTTTCTTCAAATGCCAGAAATTTTATTTATGGTAATCAAAATACAATTTGTAGATTTGCACCGAGAAAAACTGTTTTTAACTGCCCATCAGAGGACATGAAATGCCAATACGGATACCGTGCTGCCATCCGTATTAATTTTTATGCGTCTTAGCGTCAATTAACGCATATAGATAGAATAAATATCACACACCCGCTTTGAGAAAAAATGTTATGTGGTTAGACGTATTAGCCACTGACCGCTAAAAGGGTTAAAACAGCTATACAATGTACCAATGTACCTTAGATGTCAGAGCGTAAAGCCGTTTATCATAAACCCGAAAAAACTTATTACAAATTTGTTCTGCTTCCTTTGTCTTAAAACATTTTAGCAATCCGTATAAAATTAAATTGAATGGTTATTATTTTAATTTCTAACATATACCTCGATGAGTGGGAAAAACTTCAAAGCATGGAGCAGTGGACGTTTTTGATTTCAATTCAAGATAGAAAATTCTCACTACGATAATTGTGAATCAAGTAAAATTAGCAGCGCCACCTCGTATAAATATTCAGAAAAAGAAAAAACAAATCTTGGAATTCAAACAGCTGCTTAAGTAGCGACAAATTCAGCTTCAAGTATGAAGTTTTCTCTTCTACTCATGGAATGCGACGCTGATCACACGAACACAAAACGACTAACTTATTAGATGCGACAACGACCAAGAAGGGATTAAGTGTCCAATACATGAGTGAATCAACCTATGTCACTACAACACTAAAATTTAATTATTTGATTGTAGTGAATGGAGAACAATAACAACTACCAGCCCCTAAATAACTATTGATCAGGTGCTTTCAAGAATAAGTGAGATATCAGAACCTTCTAGACGGAGCAATAATGTAACCTAGTCTTCAAAGGTATAAGTTTTATAAGTTACTATGCGATTAAGTACATAAGTTATATACTTAAGATATAAGTGTTTTCTAATCCGCAAGGCTTATTTTTTTCTCAAGGTAGAATCTTGAAGTTTTTTTAATATACTCTCAAAGGTATGTTCTATAACAGTATGGATTTATATATATATATATATATATATATATATATATATATATATATATATATATATAGGTTTGAGATATCTAGTCATTGTTTTAAAAAATGCTAATGTTAGTATGTATTTAAAAAAATCCTGGTTTACCAGTTTTAGTTAGAAAAATAATTATTAATTGACAACTGCACGCAGGTACTTTTCAAAACGTGTCGCATTTGATTGATGGAGTTCGAGAGTGCCGAGTAGAGACTGGACTACTTGCCAATCCTGGGGGAGGGGGACTTAGCACACGTTTTCTCTCAGCGACAGACACGGGAATTTCTTGCTGAATAAAAATGTTTTGACAGAAGCTTGATGTTCACTTTGTTACAATCGGCTAGTGGTTGTTGGTGTTTGTGGGAGTTCGAGCCAAGATCAGCCATAACCCGTTTCAAACTCAGATTTATTATGCCTTTAACTTAAACCAAACAACTAAAGATAGGAAATACACTAAGTAAATTAATTAGAAGAGCAATCACACGACTTAAGGATACTTAACATATTAGTATAATCTGTTCCACTTACTCTTGCAACACTCTGGATTTCTACGCTAGACTTCACGGTAAACCTCTTAATTGTACGACCTACGGTCGTAATTCTTAGGTTCAATCTTATAACTTATTCTCCCATTATCAATACTTTATCATCCAGTGACTATTCGTCGACTAACTAGCGATTAACATCGCGTACCTAAATCTCAACGCTTAAATATAGCAACCCATTTGTGAATAATTTTATTCTTTGGGAGAAAGCTATTAGTAGAACAACAGTTAAAAGGAACAGATTTACTCCATCAGGATTATTTGAATGTCCACGGATTGGCCCGTGACATCTTGAAACATTACAGCTTAAAGTAGACTGGATGTCCATGAACATGTATTTAGAAATGTTATCTTCAATTTATTCTTAAAAGCAAACATATTTTAAAAATACGGAAAATATTGGACGCCAAGTCATCCAGCTATCGTGAAAATTTCTATAGAGAACTTTCATGGGATTCCTACGAACACTGTTTCTCTCTTTGCTGAAGAAGCCGCTTTACCGTGAGTGAAAGAGATGTTTTGATGGCGAGGAAAAAAAAGAAGGGGAGGATGGAAGCGCACTTCAACATTCGAAAAATAGAAAGTTGTACAGTAATATCTTACATTTGACTAACATGAAATACAATATTGAAGGAACAACATCGAAAAAATTACAAAATCAAATCAATGGAATAAAATGTGGATTATATATATATATATATATACCATAAACCAAAAATATCTCCCAGTAAGAAATAGAGGTCAGTGAAACTATTAGCTTATATTTAAGTATTATAGGAGTGATTGTGAATCGCTTACCAAAACATCTCAGTGAAAAATAGTAGTATATGATATTATACTTTTATACTATATTTTGTGTTAAGTGATACTGTTTGTATTCTGAAAAAGAAAGGTGAGTTATTCTGCATTTGACCAAGGACTTCTCCAGAAACGAGCTTTAGAACAAAACTCACTTTTCTTCGTGTGATAAATAGCCATAAAAATTTTATACAGTAACTTTGATGTATTTTATACAGTAACTTTGATGTATACAGTAACTTTGATGTATATATATATATATATATATATATATATATATATATATATATATATATATATATATATATATATATGACAGGCCCCAGGCCTGCTGGTAAAAATGAGGAGGGGTATCATCTTTATAATATTCCTTTATTACGCTTTCATCATATATAATCTAACATGGCGGACCTTTTGCCGCGCAAACGGGTGTTACCAAATACAACATCGCAGCGATTCATCAGCGATTTCATCAGTATTTAAAAAATGACAAATGGGTGATATATAATGGCATACAGGGTTCCTCGACAACATGTCTGCTTCAACATTTAATTTACCTTTTATATAAACTATCGAATATTCATACTGAGAAAGTTTTAAACTCCACCGAAATAAACGTCCAGTTAAATGTTTTTACTTTTAAGCCATTGTAAAGCAGCATGATCAGTATGTATTGTGAATTTGGATCCATGTAGGTAACAGTGTAATTTATCTAAGGCATCTATAATTGCTAAACACTCTTTTTCTGAAATTGTATAATTTTTCATGTTTAAGTAATTGTCTCGAGTGATAAGCTATGGGGTAAAGTGTTCCATCTGGGTGTTGTTGTTTCAAGACTACACCTATTGATTCTGACTTGCATCACAAAACACATGACATGGAAATTGTGAGTTGTATAATTTAAGTATAGGTTTTGATATTAAACAATTCTTTAACTTTTAAAAAGCTTCTTGACATTCATGTGACCAATTCCAAATTGCATCTTTTTTAAGTAATTTATTTAATGGTACTCTAAGTTTTGCATAATCTTTAATAAATTTTTGATAAACATTGATGGAACCAAGAAATCTTTGGAGCTCTTTCACATCTTTAGGTGGTGCTAATTTTCTAATTGTTTCAATATTTGGATTACTTGGGGAATAATGACCTTGTGTTATTTCATATCCTAAAAATTTTATTTTTCCTGTGCAAACTGACATTTTGATTTTTTAAGTTTAATGTTTTCTTTTTTACAAATTTGAAATATTGTATCTAAATGAGTTAAATGCTCTTCCCAAGATTGTGAGAAAATTATTATATCATCAAAATAGTTTAAAGCAAAAGTTAACTGATATTTTTGTAAAATTTGTCTTATAGTTCTTTGGAAAACAGCTGGGGAATTTTTCCAGCCAAATGGAAGTCTTAACCATTCATAGAGTCCAAAATTAGTTGTGAAAGCCAGTTTCTCTGCGTCTTTTCATGAATTTTAATGTGCCAATAACCACTTGTTAAGTCGAGCGTAGAGAAAAATTTAGCATGAGTTAAATTATCAATTACAAAGTCTATCAGAGGTACAGGGTGGAATCTTTTCGTTTGATTTCATTTAGTTTTCTATAATCGATACATAATCTTGATCTTTTCCCTTCATCCTTTTTGTATGCTAAAGTTACAGGGGCAGCATATGGGCTATGGGAGGGTCTAATAAAACCTGCTTTTAACAATTCTTCTATCTGTGTTTGTATTTCTTTAGATTCTTGTTGACTGTTTCTATAAGGGCGTAAACTTATAGGAAGGTCTGAAATTAAATGAATTCTTTGTGGCTCTAAATTGATACAACCTACATCATACTTATTTTGTGAAAATATGGTTTGAAATTTGTCAAGAAGTTGGGTTAAATCTTCCCATGGCTCACTAGTTTGTTTTGGTACTGTGTCCTCAACAGCCATGGCTGGGTTAAACAATCTTTTCAGATCAGCTTCAGGGCTGTCTGATATTTGATCTAAACCTTTATTATTCTTAACTTTAATATTATCTTCATTATTTGCATTATAGTAGTTCATATCTTGATCATTATTAAGAGTTTTGCACTATGTCCCATGATATGTTCTCAAATCATCAATACACTTATTTACAAATTTAATATTACTTAAATTTTTACCACATTGAAAAATACACATGTTACGAATACTAATGTCAAGCTTAAATAAATGTAAATATTCAAGTCCTAAAATAATATAAGGCAATTTAGTATCAATTACAAACAAATCTATTTGCTTAGATATACATCCAATATTCATATAAACTTTAATTATACCTTTGGGTTGAATAGTCCCACAAGTTTGATTTATTTTTACATTACTATTTTGTATAATTTTTAATGTTTTTTAATTGTTTAGCTAAATTTATTGGAATTAATGACACATTGCTTCCTGTGTCAATTAGAGTACAAAAAGTGCTTGGAACATACCATTGACTCAATAATTAGTTGTCATCCTTGCCTCTGGTTAGTTTCGTTTCTGGGCGAGTAAAGATTATGTCGATTCTGTTGTCTCCCACTGAATCTCATCATGTGCGATTGATGTGGCTGTCCATGATTTCCTCTTGACTGGAATCCTCTGTGTACACTACCGTATGCGTGATTCCATCGGGTATAACTTCCAGTATCTACCGGTTTTCGGTCTGCGCTGTCCGGTGTTACTGCGATTAATTGTCGCATGGTTGAGATCCATTCGCAGGGTGTCGAAATCTTCTTGATAACTAGGAACTTTTGATAGTGCGTGGGACTCGATAATGTCATATGTTCCACAATTGAACTGTCATCATAATTTAGTTTCTTCCCCAACGAAAGTTTTTCCGTAAAAAGGAAATTAATACTTTAGTATCGTTTAGTTTTAATTTGTGAAATTTTCGAATATCCTCTTGTTTCGTCGCATCGAACACCGTCATTAATAGTTCTTTACTTTCTTTGTAAGACTTTTCAAATAATTGGTTTTCATACCAAAATTTTAAATAGACTCCCGTGAGATATCTAGGAATATTTTGCTTCTTCCATTGTTCGTCTTTTTGATATTCCAAACATTGTTGATCAAAACAGTCCAAAAAACTTTTACAACTACTAAACTTATTAAGATCAAATTCAGGAAAAAAGAAGGGTTCTTTGGATGTGTTGACTGGTGACTCCTGCCGGAAAGAGTCGTCCTCCATGGTAGTATCGTTTTCAATGCAGTCGCTCGTTCGAAAAAAATTTGTTGAAGTTCATTCCATTGGTTTCCTCGCGTATTTTGCAATACTTTAAATCATCCTACCGGCTCTTGACAGGCCCCAGGCCTGCTGGTAAAATGAGGAGGGTATCATCTTTATAATATTCCTTTATTACGCTTTCATCATATATAATCTAACATGGCGGATCTTTTGCCGCGCAAACGGGTGTTACCAAATACAACATCGCAGCGAGGAGACACCAGCCAAAGTCCTTCCTTAGTATGCGTTCGCCTTCGTCAGCGCTCGTTGCTCCTTTTAACAGGCTTGTTTACTCATAAATCCTTACGCGATGGTAAAGAGTTCGCTCTATTTCATTTATTACTTCCTTAATTTTGAACCTAAACTTTTCAAACCTGACATATATATAACCATGACATAAAAAAGAGCCAAAGTTTTAAGAGTTGGATAATTTTTAAAAAAACTTTCCCCAAATATTTTACTTTGGAATGCAAATCTAAACACAGGAGACTTTCTGAAATTTTGCAAGAAGTAGACAATATTAATGAAATAGGATGAATATGTGGAATGCCACGGCTTTTAAATTAGGATGAAACTAGTTTCATTTTTGAATAAAAATTAAGTATATCTTGGTTTAATGGTGATTCTGCCTGCGTGGTGACTGATGCTGCTGAGTGGATAACAAAAAAGAAATATTCCCCTACTTACGGATTAATTAACACACACATTTTATAATTATTACTTTCCCTTAAGACCTCAAAACGAAAAAAAATGCAAGCGTTAAAAACATAGAGAGAAACAAAACGGATAACCTCAAAGAAGGGCGTGATGTTTTGTGGTGGTAGCGGAGTGATTCGCCTTGTCTCTCCGCTCAGGAAGGCAGTTATCACATGGAATGGCACAAGCGTTAATAACACAGAGCAGGACTTCTCAAACTTTCAATACTTGCGACCCGATAATTTTAATTTTCATCACTCTCTCCCCGCAAAACAATAAAAATGCATTAAATTCAATAATATTATATTTTGAGGCTAACCCTATAATTCGACTTTAACTTCTTAAGCGCTTCCGGCGTATATAAACGTTTCACTGAGCCAGTGCATTAATTGCGCTGGACGTATATAAAAGTCTTACCAAAGTACGATTTTACTGTGAACTGCTATCCATAAAATTATTCTGAAGGCTTTGGAATGCAATAAAACTAAATTGACAGTATTTGCGAGTGATTTACTTATTTCAGTGGATTTTGCTTATTTATTCATTTACTAATCTTCCTCCCCCAATACACCACATACACTCGCAACGAGTTAAACGGTGATATCGGGGACCGAATTGCGAAATTCTTAAGAGGACTTGGTACCCTAAAAATCACAAACCTATCGGGTTTTTTTCATTTTAATCTTATTCTTTGCATTATTATCTTTCGATTGATATATCACTTGTGCATGTCGGAAAGTTAGAAGTTCACTAAAACTTCATTTGAAAACAAGTTAGGCAATTCAGCCACACCCCTTTTAGAAAAAAAAGCTAAAAAATGCTTTATGATCAAAAATCTATTTTAGAAATAGAAATAATAACTATAAAAAAGAATGTGTAGTATTAAAAGCAGAATATTTCGAGGCAATACAATAATGTAATTTTTATTTCTTGTGAAATGTGAAAAATTTTTAAAATAAGGCATTTTATATTAATAATTTTTATATAATTTCAGTTCTTATTCCTGATATATTTTTCATACAAATGTAATACTTTAATATTATAAGAAGAAAAACAGCTAAAATTTCTGTCGTGACAGAAAAAAATTTTTAACGTTTTCTTGAATTTTCATGGGCAAGTAGTACTCTCTAAAGTTGATCATTTATAAAAATGTGTGGGTTGAAAAAATATGAAAATGCAATTATTTTAAAGAAAAACGTTTAACTAATATCTTAAAGTGGTATTTTAAGTTTAATTAACCTTATAATAATTATTTTTTCAGAATTATAAACTTTAAACCTGTTTTTTCAGTTTGTGTTTTTCGAAACCTCCAGTGCATTCAAAATGCTACTCCTTCAACAATTATTTACCAATCACTTCCATTTTTTCTTGCGTGTTGAAAATAAAGCATGTAATAAAATTAGGGATCCGTTTTGCTATAAACTGAATACTTTAAAAAAAAATAAAAAAGACATGTTGGCTTTTTTGTTGATTTTTAGCCTGTATATCAACATTTTATTTTTTTTCTCGAAAACGAATGAAGTTATTCTAAAATCGATCCCTAAAGTTGTTTAGATCATCTATAAGAGTATTATGAAAAAATTTCAGATCAAAAAATTAATTTTTACAAAAGGAGTAGGATTTTAAAATTTTCCCAATTTTCTTCAAAAAATTAAAATTTTTAAAATTGTGTGAATAATATATGAAAATTTTCATCTTCTTAAATAGAAACATTGTATAAAATGCTAAAATATAATTTTTAAATACATAAATAAAGAAGTTTGCTCAAAGGGTGCCAAGTCCCCTTAATCGACATTGAAATAATTAAATATACACCGGGCAAATTATCAATATAATTGTTAATCTTTGCATATAATTTTATATATAAAGAGCCCACGGGGCTACTGGTAGTTATTAAACTTTCTTAACCCGCGGTCACTCGCGCCTGTTTTTACTTTCGTTGTTGCTCGCGGGGTATAGAGAACACCCTAAACTTATAACACGTGTACTTAAATATGAAAAAAAAAAATTTAAGTCAATTATGATACACATTTATGAATTAAAGGTGTTTTTGTATTATACAAATAAAATTATTAAATTTATTATATACAAATGAGTTTAAATTAATTTAAAATATACCTACAAAATATTCATTTTAAAATACATAATTTTATATTTTTTCATACACCAGAAGTAAAACATATATACCAGCAATAAATATATTTTATAATTAATGATAAGTATAGTACAAAGTAGAAAAATAATAATATTTTAATTATTTTCCAGACATTCAGAGAAGACTATATTCATATGCTTTAAGCACATATTTTTCTTACATTGAAGACGAAAACAATTAGTTTTTACATCTTTTACGCGTTGATAAACAGTGCAGTGCCCCTTTTATCGTAGATATCGTAATATAATCTGAGTCAGTAAAGCTTATTTTGACTATTTTGTTAAGGTTAGGGAGTTCCGATCCCATATCCCTCTGTGGCTGCACAAGTTCCATTCTAATCTTCTCTAATAATCTTAAACATCTCATTTTCTTTTCAGGAAGAACCAAATGATAGACATTGGAAGCATTAATTCTTGCAGCATTTAGAAGATGATAAAATATTCGCAATGGCCAACGGTTACATATTCGCGATACATCATATGTCCTGCACATATCATCAGTGATATCAACACCACCTATTTTATTAAAATTCACAATTTCAAGTTTCATCTTTCCAAGTTTGGTTCTGAAATTACACAGTTATCGAATTCATTTAGTTCCTCCTCAGAATCTATCGATGCAGTATCTAATAGATGACGAAAAAGCTGTTTCTCCCTTTCCCATAGAGTTTTTTTGCCATAATTTCTGGAAAGTGTTTTGAATTTTTTAAGAATGTGTATATATATATATTTTACAATTATTTTATAGTTTTCTATAATTTGTGTACTACAATTATTGAATTTTTAAATAAAATATACATGTATATTAATATATTTTAAAAACAATATAAGCGGAAATATTAACTCAATTGTTCGCGGGGGGTTCTCAGCACCCTAAGTAAACTTTTGAAGGTCATTACATTCCAATTGTCCAAGCGAGAGTGATTGCATCAGGCCTGAAGTTTCAAGGGTTTAAAATGTGCAGCTACAGAAAAAGAATCGTAGTTCTACGCATTCTTTTTAAAAACCTGGGAAAATTTCTTGTGGGTGTCGTATACAAAAAACCCCTCGCTGGTGACCGCGGGTTAACTTAGTATTGTTGAATTAATTATAAAATACACTGAGCAGTACTGATATATTTATAAGTGTAAATGTATATTTTAATTTTTATTATGTGAACATGTATTTTGTTTGTTTACTTACGAAAAATTAATATTTTTAAATAATTTTTTGTTTTCGACTTTTCAATATCTTCGCGGCTCTCTTGTACGGTTATAACGCCCCCTAGGGGTTGCGCCCCACAGTTTGAGATACACGAACATGGAGAGAAATAAACCGTATCACCTCAAGGAGGCGTGATGGGTTGCGGTGGTAACCGCGTGACATTCGTCCGGTCTCATCGCTCAGCGCCTTTATTACATGGAATAGCACTGCGCATCAACCCACGGTGCTGCAAATCAAGAAGCGCCTTTTAAGAACCAATGATGTTTCAGCTAATTTGGGTCAAGCCCCAGCTCTTACTGACGAGATCATTCAGACAGATGCAGTCCATTGCACAGAGGAGGATCTAGAGACACTCCTCGAAGACCTGCTGAAAAACCATAAATCACAGATGTAGAGACTCAAACCAATCAAATTTCTCACCATGGTCATTGTGGGGATAACGTAAAGGGTGTCCCCTCGTGACAACAAACTTGATGTGTTAATTTTTTTAGAAGTGACAACTACTCAATACTCAAAGAGATTCACACCATTACCAATGGAATCGGGGTGCATGAAGTGAAGCATTTAAGTGACCACTGTACGCAGGTAAATTTCAACACGTATCGCATTTTATTGATGGAGTTCGAGAGTGCCGGTTGAACACTGGAAAAGACGTCGAAATCCGGAGGAAAAAATTGTCATCCGTTTTCTCTCATCGACAGGCGTGTGGATTGATTACTGAGTAAAACTGTTTTTAGAAACGCTTGATGTTGACTTGAAAAATAACGAACACAAATCTATCAGAACCCCAAACCATGAATAGAGCCCATTTCTATTTCAAGCCTGGATCAGCAGCGTAAGTGCCGTTCATCCACGTGTATTAAGTAAGTCCACCGAAGTTCTTATGTGGCAGTTGGGATAATTTGTCCTGGCAGGAAGTTGTTTACCCCAACACACATATATAGGGAAGGATATTCATCATACATATATATATATATATATATATATATATATATATATATATATATATATATATATATATATATATACATATATTTATATATACATATATATATTTATATGTACATATTTATAATATATTTATATATACATATATATATATATATATATTTATATATATACATACAGTCCTCTAATACATCCGAATATTTAATCCGAACGGCTCCGCGGAAAATTTTTTACATAGGACGAAAAAATGTGAATATTTATATAAAACAGTGTAAACCTTAATTCAAAACAGTTCTTTATTTAATACATATATTTATATATACAATAAAATGGAATAAACTACATAACATATGTTTAGTATAAAAATTGTACAACAAGATTAAATATATATGTATACAGAATATAATTTATATATTACATTAATATATACACATATCATATTTATATATACAATATACATATATATATATAGCGCAAATAGCTGCGCCGTCTTTATATATCATACATATATCATGCCGCAGTTATGTTGTCATATCAGAAATATTTATATATACAATATACATAAATATATGTATACCTTTATCTAAATGTATAGATAGTTTGTGTAGTGTTTGAGTGTTTACGATTACTCGCCATAACAATCTGTTTACGTACATTTATCACAGATAAACAAAACACACAACAAACTGTTTTCACTGTAGAATATCACACTGTAACACTGTTATTACAGAGACAAAAGCAGACGAGTGCAGAACGAGCGCGGAATGACGGCCAACAGTACGCACACGCAGTAACATGACACATATTTAGGGAGGACATACGCGTCGAGGAGTGGGAGTACAGTCCACGCGGCAAAAAGAGGGCGCGTACGCTCACATGTATAGACACAATAGACCCGTACTCCCGGTTCAAATAGTGACATAATCCGAACAATCACGTAATCCGAACAGGGGTCGGTCCGATATTGTTATTATCGGGACTGTACTGTATATATACATATATTTATATATACATATATATATATACATATCATATTTATATATACAATATACATATATATGTATATATATGTATATATATATGTATACATATATTTATATATACATATATATACACATATTATATTTATATATACAATATACATATATATGTATATATATGTATATATATATATATATATATATATATATGTAATAATTCTCAATCATTTATTATTTAATATTTTGATTTATCTTTAGTCCATTCCTTCAGGACACACGTTTAATTAAAACCCTAGCTATCCGTCTAACGATGGTTTCTTGAACTTCATCCATCCACCCCTAAATAATGTGATTTCCCCTTTGGTATAAAAGCGAGACACTGAAAAATACTGGTATGTTATATCTGTGTCATTTCACCCTGTAGTCGACTGTAGGGCGTTGTGTGTTCGTTTTATTTTTTCTGTGTAATGTCGTCCATTCTCTAAGTTTTTAATATGCCTATGTGTTTCAATATGTGCAAGAAACTGTATTTACTAATCACAAGACTGCCTCATGAATAACATTGAATACGCAACATCAACCTGCATAAAAAACGTGTCTGATATGCTGTAATCCCTCCCCATCGGTCATGCCCTATCCTTTCGTCGTTACTGTGTAATAGCCCAATCGCCACCACAAATTACGTACACTGCTTAACTTTTATTATTTTATATATATATATATATATATATATATATATATATATATATATATATATATATATATATATCACACTGTATCTTTTTTCAGAGTCAATGAAATTTAGTCTATATATCTACTTTTTGTATGAAGTCGCAAATTTCATTTTGCCATGCAGTCGAACCTCTACAATGCGAATTCTTCTATGTAGCGAACTTTTCCTTGGAATCAAGGACATTTCACGATTTTCTTCGAAAAATAGCCTCTCTATAGTGAAGTGAATTTTCTATGCAACAAACTTTTTCCTTTGTGACTCAATTTTTGTTCTTTTTTTCAAGTATTTCTGAAAAAACTTAAGGTTATTTTCTCTTTAACACATTTTATGGTGGTCATAAATCTTGAACTGGCTTTATTTGATCCTAACTCTCCAAAAGCAAGAAAGAAACTAGAAACATCTTCGTTATCCTCTTTCTCCCTCAGGGGAGTTGTTACGCGTCCTCGTGTTCTAATTATAAAATAATGTATGTTTAATATTACTTGTATGCTTTAACTTATAAAATTTCCTTAAAATTCATTAATTTTAGTATAACATTATTTTCTTAATATTGAAAATTCTGTGAATTCATCGATATTATTTCTTTTTTGATTACATAGCAGTTGTTCTGTCTTTCTCTCTTTTTTGATGGGTAAGATATTTAAAATAAACATACATTAATTTTTAAAAAAAGGTATGAATAATTACTTTTTTAATATATTGTGCTTATGAATTTAAAGTTTGTTTTAAGTCGTTTATAAAGTATATTAAAAGATTAAAACCTCTATATAACGAATTTTTAATCTAATGAACTTTTTCCTTAATTTAGTGACTTCGTTATATAGAGGTCCGACTGTATATAGCTTTATTTGATTATTTTAGTCTATAGACTAAATATATTAAGTACTTAACTTAAACTTTAATACGACTATCAGCAATCTTATTTGAAGTTTATTCAAACTTGAATAATGTATTATTCTTTTAGTTTTTTCATTTTATCTTTATGTAAAAGAAACATTTTAACTTGTATACATTGTTTTCAAATTACCTAAATTTCTTTCTTTGTACAATATCAATTGGAATATATTTTTTCCTTGATTCTTATCCGATGACATCTACCGTTATCGATTTTTATAGTATGATTTTTAAGAATAACGTTTCATTTGTTATCTATTTAAATTTATAAAAATTAATCTCAGCGCTATTAAATTATTTACATATTTCTAAGCAAGTAGATGATACCCCATGATACTGTATCATTATAGGGATATAGAAGTTTACTAATTAATTTTAGAGAGAAATAGTTTTAAATATTTTTCAAACTGTTTTAAGTCTATTATCTAATCAAATTGTTATCTAATTTGACTTCAGTTCAGTAATTTATGCAAATATAGGCAAAGTAGTCGCACTGAAACTAACCCTATGAAAATTTAGATCTAATCATTATCGTACTGCAATGGATATTCTGATTTGTACTACGCGTTAGGGCTATTTTCATGTCTATCATTTAGCTTTAATTGATATACATATAGAGATTGCAATATCGTACCAAAAGTTCAATACCGATATTCGGTATTTTTTAGGTGTTAATACCGGAATATCAGTTTTTTAATACCGGTAGTAGAACTTGTAAAAAAAGAAAGCAAACATAGGTGTTTCTTTGTTTTATTTGCCAGTTTTATTAGCGAGTGTAAATATCACAAAAAATAATTTGCAAATTATAAATTATAACGTTATATAAAGAATCACAAACAAGTAAAGGGATATCTCATTTACTTATATCACAAAAAAGTGTAAACATCATTATTCAGTCGGTGTTACTATTACAAATTTTTGAAATGTGATCTTAAGAAACATAATGCATCAATTATACCGTCATTAAGCCTGGAGCGTAATATTGCGCAAAAACTACCAGCTGCCAAAAACACTCTTTCGGCATCTACACTAGTTGGTGGTACTGATAGTGTTGGGGTGGAGCAAGTTAACTATTTTTATCTGGCGGAAGAATAACTGTGTGATTCACCGACGATTGGTTTTTCCGCTTCTCACTCACGCATTCCTTCTACGGGGTCCACTTGCTGACCTGTTGTTGTGTGCTTTTGGTCAGACTTGTTAACTGTGGGCTGTATCCGTAATCGTTTTTTCGTTTGTGTCAAATGATTGTGCTGTCCAAGAGTTTCTGAGTGGAAATAATTTCACAAAAACAACAAGTGGTGGCAAATGTCCGTCGTTCATCTGTGGAATGTGTTAATTGACTTTGTGAACTTTTAAACTTTTTTATCTATCATGGATAAAATAACAGTTCCCGATTTAAGGAACGAACTATTTTATATGGGAGCTTAAATGAAGTCTGAGTTTAGTTTAAATATATTAGACTCTCTAATAATAAACGAAAAACCTCGAGACAGACGCAAAGAAGAAATTGAATGGGAATTAAAACAATTAGACGCCGTATATATAAAGCTATCACTCGCCGATGACCAGGCGTTGCGATTCGCAGAGGAAGACAACGCGAAAGTGCTGTGGGAAAAGATTAGAGAGACTATAATTGGCAAAATTTGAAATTGTGGTAATGGAGAATGAATTATATCCGTTAGGAAACCGTACAGAAACCTGCGAAATCAAAACTAATAAAAACTAAATGGGTTAATAGTTTAAAACAAGATGATGCTAGGAAAAATATAAAATACAAAGCAAGGCTTGTAGCAGCTGTGCTTTTAATCAAATTAAAAACATAGATTATTCAGAGTCGTATTCACCAGTTGTAAATATTGAATCTGTTAGATTGTTCATTGCACTTCCAGCTAAACTAAAACTAAATGTTAATTTCTTTGATGTAAAAACTGCATTCTTATATGGTGATTTAGAAGAGATTGTGTGTATGTGTTACCTCCTCCTGGTTAGAAGAAATTAATTAGATATGAGACAAAGTTTGCAAATTGAAAAAAGAATATTTATGGTTTGCCACAGTCTGGTAGAAACTGGTAAATGAAAATAAAAAGAAAATTAGAAAAGTTTCGTTTAAAACAATAAGCTTCTGATAATTGCGTATTTATTAAAACTAATAATCAACGTGTTCTTATATTATTTATGTATGTAGATGAATTAGCTATTTTTTGTAACAATCATAAAATGTATGAAGATATTGTTAGTAAGATTAAAAATGTATTTCAAGTGGTTGAAAACAAAACTAGTAAGATTTTAGGCACGGACATTGAAAACTTGAAAATGGTTCAAATATAAAATTCAATATTGGTTAAACATAATTTAGAAAATTATAAACGTGTCTGAACTCCAATTGTGAAAGAAGAAGATAAAAATGTTCCCTCTACAAATGAATTTATTGACATTACTATGTATCAGGAATTAATTGGTGAATCCATATATTTAGCTAATAGAATTAAACCTGATATTTTCCTGGTAGCGTCTTTTCTTTAACATGTCCTTTGGATTCTTTGGGACAGAATTAATGTCAACTCTTTTCCAACTCAATCCAAGAAGTGAAGTGTGAATGAAAGATCCAAATGAACAAGCTTTTAAATATCGGAACTTAGAGTAAACGTGATGGCAATGTAGAGCAGTGTATGACAATGTATGGCAATTGATGGTAGTTTGTGGCAGTTGATGGCAGTGTAGGGCAATTGATGACAATGTATGGCAATTTGTGATTATGGATGGAAATTGGCGGTAGTTGGTGTCCAATAGATGAATCGTTTTTCAAGTCTGAATGAGCTTTATGTGACGGTAATTAGAAGTTATAAGTGATTGAGAGAATATATGGAATTCAAGTTGCACACCAGTGCATGCAAATAAAGACAAGATTGAGCATAAGACAATATTGATGGATTTTTCAAACTGCAATAAGGTAGGATTGACTATTTAATTTTAGAATCAAAGATTGAATTAGAATCGAGTTTAGGCGGTTCAGTTATTGATAGTGGTCTGAATTAGATTAAGTTGCTTATTATCTATACATATTGTGTGTTGCGTATTTTTCCATCGTAGATTCTCTCACATTAAACATTATAATTTAATTTGTTAAAGGTTTAAGTAGAATATCTTAATAAAGTCATATTAAGATAATGATTCCTTCTAGTTCTTTCGTCAATCCTACACCTCTAACTCACGCTGACACTCCGAGAGATATTCTCCCAAGGGGGCATCACAGTCTTATTTATTCGAATTTAATCATAATCTAGAAAAGAGATATTACAATTGTGTTAAAAGAGTATTAAGATATTGATGGGCTCAAAAGATAAAAAATATTGTTTTATGAAAACGAATTTGGTATTTTAAATGCTAGTTCAGATGCTAGTTAGTGAAATGCAGAAAATAGAAAATCATTTTTTGGGGGTGTCGTTTTACTTGGTGATTCACTAACTTTATGGAAATTTCGTAAGCAAAAATGCGTTAGTTTATCAACATGTGAAGCAGAGTTAGTTTCTATTTCTAAAATCTGTAAAGAAATAATTTGGACTGTTAATTTGTTAACTCAATTAAAATGTGAACAATTTATAAATAATGCTGTATTTTTAAATTCAGATAGTCAATCAGCAGTTCAGTGGATTAAGGGTACCCGTTCTATCAATAAATCAAGACGTATGAACTTACGTTTTCATTTTATAAATGATTTAATTGAAGATACTGTAATTAAATCAAATATATCCAAAAGGAATTTTGAATTGCAGATTTTCTTACAAAAGCCATGAATGTAGAAGAGTTAGAATATTCATTGCAAAAAAAATTCATTACTCTCTTGATTTTATTACACTATTTTTATTTTTATAAAATTGGAATTGTTTGAAAAAATGTATCACTCGCAGGAGGGGTATGTTGGGTTGAAGCGAGTGTACTATTTTTTCTGCTGGAAGGATAAATGTGTGATCCGCCCAAGCGACGATTTTCAGCTTTTCTTCCACGCATTCTTTCTACGGGTTCCCCTTGCTGACCTGATGCGGTGTGCTTTTGATCAGACTTGTTAGCTGTGTGCAGTATCCGCAATCGTTTTCTCGTTTGTGTTATAAAGCTGTGCTGTCCAAGAATTCCAGAGTGGAAATAATTTCACAAAGAACAGCAGTTAGAAATGCGTGACATACTTTTAAAATGCGCGATATACTCATATAAATAATGAAACCAAACCGAAGTATTAAGAACTGATTTTTTTTGGCTTCTTTAAAGTTATTGTTATTGATTAATATGGGATTTTATTTACGTATATATATAATGAATCTGCAAATAATTTTGAACCCTGAAGTATGATATACAAATACAAAAGTGAATGACATACCAACCGATTTAAAAAATATCGAAATATTACGCACTTTCTTCACAACTACAGCTTTGTTACAAACCATACGAATATCATATTATTGATCCTGCTGATTTTGCGCTTGTGCAGAATCACCTTGAGCTGTAATATGATGGTTTTGGCCTGCCTCCTTTAATGATTCTCATATTTTATCACTTATCTTGATTGTAAGATGTAATTTTGTAATCACCGTGTAATTGATTTCGCCGTTAGGGAGACACAAAAACAAAAACGTATACTGTTTTATTATGCGGGTGATCTCCGAACATTTAGTGAAGAAAGTTTTAAAAATGTCTAGTAAATACCGAAAAACCGGTATTTAAACTTGTGAATACCGGAATTACAAAATTGCTCAAAATGACTCAAAATACCGGTTTGCAATCCCTATATATATAGAATTATGCGGTTGATTAATAGATACATACTTAACAATTATGGTATCTTGTTGTTGTTTCCAATAAAATCTGTCTGACGGTGTCAGATCGTGCCCACGATATTAATCGTCGCTCAAGGGTGGATTGAAACGCCTGTCATTAACCTTAGTTTTGAGCACCACTTAGGTGGCAATGAGATTTCGCTTGGTTCCACCCGAATGCTTGTGGAAAACACCCTGGAGGTGGTCCAGCCCTCCCCCCTTTCTTCACCTTCCATCAATCTTACGAGGGAACTTGCGGTTCGACAGCTATATAGGTACCCACATACCACTAAGTCACTTTACACTTATAAATGTGCATGCCTTCTCCGGGATTCAAGCCCAGTCCCAAGGGCCCAGCATTCAGTGTCAATAATCACTATACCGGATGCTTGGCTTTTTGTATGTTGTGGAATAAAGCAATAAATAAATAAATAAAATTTAAAATTTTTACCTTTTAAAATCATATTGATGGAACATAAGAAATCTTGAACCTATATCACATACCTTTAAAATTAATCCTCTCTTTGGTCTGTGTTTTTATCTCGCTCATAAACGAATTGTTCTAATGGAAAATCTGCTTCTAATTTAAATATCAATCTTTCTTTTGTTAAACATATATTTTACCTGTAATAAGGTTTGTAGTCTTCTTTTCCTTTGAAATTTGTTCGAAATATATGTGTATGAACACACAGTCTAAGTTACATAACTTCTTTTAATTACAATACTAGATTAATTGGAGATCGTTTACATGTCTCACTTTTCATAAAAATTTGAAATGTTATAAATATTACAGCCCTGTTTAAAATACTGCTTTTTTTAAAAAGATTTATGAATACTTTGTAAATAAGTGGCAGTTCAACAGCGACCAAATCACTATGTCAACATACAGGTGACAGTGAGATTTGGTTCTGCCCCACCCCAATTTAGACAGACAATATCCAGGGGTCGGACAAAGGCCTCCCACTTCTCTCTCTATTCCCCCAGCCTCACGAGAGGACTTGCAACTGGACGGCATTTTAGAGTATCCCCATGCCGCAGAGACACTATTTATTTACAAACATCCATACCTTCTCCTGGATTCGAACCCATGCCCTAAGTTATAGCAGTCCGCGCCACCAACCACTTACTTCCCCTCAATCAATACAATTCAATCAATCCTTCCCCCTAAATCAAAACTTACAATGCGAAAAAGGATATTTTTTTTAGTCAATATTATATTTGTTCTATAAAATATATGCTTAATTATAGAAGCCACTCTCTGCTACGTTTTTTTTAATGTATTATTTTATTGCTTATTAATTTCTTCTTACATTAAAGTTTATTTACATTTTATATACTTACAAGTTTTCTAAATCTTTTTTAAAGTATATTTGTCAAACATCATTTTCTTAAATGCTACAATGTGATAATAATAAAAAAATTGGGAGAAATTTATTTTGGACCTTTACAAAAAAGTTCTGCACTACTGTACTTTGTTCATAACAAGGCGATAAATTTCAAGTTTTTGCTCATGTTTAGTTATCACAGAATATACATTCTGTCTTTACGCAATCATTAACCAAGGTAAGAGCAAAAAATTGTGATGCGGAAAAAACTGTTTCTAATGAAGTGTTAAACAAGAAAAATTGTTTTCCACGCTTCGAAAAGGATTCTTGTATCTATGAAGAAAAGAAGATAGAATAAAAATACAAAAAAATACACTACTGCTGCAATTTATTGCTGTATAAGTGCTTCAGAAGTTCTTATACAGTGCTTATGAAAAATGCATACTTCCTTTCATTAAGAAGCAATTCTTCTTCCCAAAAAGGGATGCAAGAATAATTTTAGAGTAGTTATTGATTGCCAGTAAGGTTTCCTCACACAAAGAGGGATAAAATTCTAAACCCTCATTTTCTTTGGTGATTTTTAAGTTTTGAAGAGCCAAAAAAATGACAAAAAATCTTCATGTATGGAGAATAATATAGAGTATAATTCTGCTTTTTTTTGTACACTTGAAATACATATCTGGAAGATTGTATTTTTTCTTTATTATATATTAGACAATGGATTTTAATTTATAAATGTACAATCTCACAAAAGAAAAATAATAAAAGATATGAAAAAAACGATGCTATTTATATTGAGGAATATACAAGACACAATGTCACTGCTCGTAGAAAATAATGGTTATAACAATAACAATAAAAAATTTAAAACAATTAACTGTTAACAATATGTACCACCTCTGTAACAAGAAGGTGAATAAACTATATCTGTAATACCAAAATACTCAACCAAAGTTTGATCGAATAAATACATTGTACCCGGGCTTAAAGTATCTAAAAGTAATGGCTTATGATTACGGAACTACCCATCAGAATGTAACAAACTGTTCATCCGTGGATTGGAACCATCTACGAGATTTTTTGGGGTATAGTCCGATAGGTGCCATTACACGCAATATTCTGCAGTCACAGACGATAAACGTTTTACACTGAATTCATTAGTATAGATGTGGACGCCACAGTAAAAAGTACAGCACGTACTTTGGTTACGGAATTTAAATCAGTCACGCGTGTGCAGCGACGAATTCAAACAGAATGGAATTTCGACCCTCCGACATCAAAATCTACTCACCAGTTGGACAGAACTTTAAAAGAGACGGGAACTTTTTGGTATCTCAAATTGGCAAGTATCCTTAAGTTTTCGTGATAGAAGATAATGTTGATCGCGCACGTGATTCATTTTGTAGGAGTCCTGATAAGTATTAGGCAAAGCCGTAACTACATTACATTTTGTTCGAACACGTCGCTGTACACACGTGACTGATTTAAATTCCGTTAACCAAAGTACGCTCTGCACTTTTTGCTATGGAGTTCACATCTTTACTAATGAAGTCAGAGTAACAAGTTTGTCGTCTATGATTACCGACTAAAATGCGTGCACGTGCAGCCGATCGGACTGGACCAAAACATTTCAGAGATTTTCACACTTTATTACATTCTGATAGGTAGTTCGGTAACACTAAGCCATTACTTTTGGATACTTTAAGCCCATACACCCCGTATTCTTGCTGCATTTTTGACTTGGCTGAGAAACTCAAGTGTGTTATATCCTGTTTTTGTGCAAAAATAAATATATTATTCATACTATTTAGTTCGTATTGATACCAATTTTTATCTTTAGATATCGGTTTTCCGTTTTTTCTTTTTCTTAGAAGAAAACCAAAGAATACATTTTGTATGTATGTGTGAATGGGATATTACAACTATTCTCTTAATGTAGAGATTTAATATGAATTCTCCGCTTTTCGTGAATATATTAAGCTTCTGAATAGCCAAGAAACATACTTGTCGATATGTATTTGTTGTTAACTTGAAAATTAATTTTATCGTTTCTTCTGTTTCTACAATGAGAGAGGTATACTTTACATTTTTAAAATTTTTTTAGAAAGAGCATTTTAAAACCTGTTTGCCTACAATGGGAGTATATGACACATTTTAGGTAATTATAAATGTTATTTTTCTACCGTGCATTTACATCGTATGAAATAAAAGAGCTACATATGTTAGCAACAAATTACGTCAAATGTAATAGATCTCCTCCGCTTCGAATTCGTATTTAAGCAGCTATAGCTGAATAACTCTGGCCCCGAACTCATGTCAGGCGTTGTTTCAGTCGGGTTTTGAGTTCGAGTCCTGAAGCCGTTAGAGTTACCGATTTGAGTATCTGGCTTGGTGTGAACGTTTGGAGAAAGGAATTACAAGTTTGGTGTCTTCATCTGAACTTGAGTTCTATCCTTAATAAAGAGTTTCGTTACCAATAGCCAAGGCACAGCTTCAAATTTAAGAGTTAATAAGCAACCAATAAGGAAGTATGCAAAAAGTAACAACGAACTGCTATAATCCATGGCAATATGCTTTTAGCTTGCTGTTTATCAAGTTTCAATTTGAATATCCTTATATTCTTCTATAAGTTCTTAAATTAAAAAATTTTTACTTTAAACACCCAATTATTTTCCACTAAAACTGAGATTAACTTGATTATATGTATTTAAATTAAAGAAATATTTCATTTTTTTTGTATATTATTTTATTTCTACCATAAAATCCAAAACTTTCTTATTTACAAACAGATCAATATTATATTGTTATAAATATTAAAACTCCGCGCACCCTTTGTCTGTACATTATTGAAGTAACATGATACAACACACACATATGGGGCAAATGTTTTACATTAAAATTTCGGGAATTGTTCCTTTACTTCGTGGAATGAAATTTGAGAATTTGGAAAACGATTCCAAAACACGCTGACGAAAACAGGAAATTTTCTTCTTGTATTTTTGAGAACGAAAGTGGAGTTCTGTGTATAGAAACGTTATTTCCATTGGAAACACTGTCTGCTTACCTGATTTATTAAACATTTATAGAGTAAAAAGATGACGGGAAGTATTTTAAATCAAAACACGATATAGAGAAAAAGTGATTTAGATGCCGAAAAGAGATACGCAAATATTTAATATAGAGTTGGACCTCTGTATAACAAAGTCGCTATTTCCCCCCGAAAAAGTTTGTTATAAGAGAAAATTCGTTATATAGACGTCCATCTTTTAATATACTTTATAAACCACATAAAACAAATTTTAAATTCATTACCACTATATATTTAAAAAAAGTAATTATTCACAACTTTTTGTAAATATATATATATATATATATATATATATATATATATATTATTTATCTATACATATATATAAAAATGAATTGTCTGTTTGAAATTAACAGCTTTTTACTAATGCATTTAAAAGTATATACGGTACTTATATGAAAAATCAATTTTGAAAATTTTTGTCTGTCTGTCTATCTGTCTTTCTGTCAGTCTGTTTGTTCCGACTAATCTCTAAAACGGCTGGACCAATTTTGACATAACTTTCACTGACAGACAGGCTATTTTTATGATAGAAAAAAAAATTAGGGTTCCGCGAAAATAAGATTAAAACCAATGAACTGGTGAACAATATCCGTTTCTAATAGGGGTTGTTTATTTCAATAGGGATTATGTTTACTCAATGGGGATTGTTTTATTTTGCAAGCCTTCTGTCTCGACGTTTCTAGCAGTTATGTCAAACTTTTTTGTTTGACAAGGTTACTAAGACTCGCGATGTTTCCCGTTCATGTCCGATCTTAATGATTTTAACAATCTTCACTTACCCCTTGCTTGCGGCTTCGTTTCACCCTACCCAGTCTACCCATTGACCGTGTCAAAGGTCACGAGTCGCTCTCCCTCCCCCCCTTGCTTGCAGTTTCGTTTCACCCTACTGTTACTAAGACCTGTTTTGAACTGTTGCATCATTCCAATGATTTCATTCTCTCTCAAAAACACTGAGCAACATCAATTTTTCTATAACTTAGACAGCATTTAAACTTAAATCAGGACGTTTTTGGGTTTTACGTCATTTGACTTATCACAAGGCTCCTCATTTAAATAGAGGTAATCCAATTTCATACCTCTATTGTTTATTTCATTGCCAAACACTGCACAAAGCAGTCACAATAAATGTTTGTCTTGCAAGAGTGATTGTACAAGCGTGAGTGTGCGGTGAGGGTGGCGATCGCTGAGCCAACAGGTTGTTTTATTTAGTTAAGTACGCAGGTAGTTGTTTCTAAAATAAATATTTTTAATTAAGTTTTAGGTAAAAATGTGCACTTACACCCTTAAATTAAGTAAGTTTATTCAAAACTGTAAATAACTTCATTTATCCTTTCTTAATATATACACAATATAATAATATTTAATCGAATAATATTTATATTGCGTAATATTTATATTGAAATCAAAGAATAACAATTTCTCAAGTCACAAAGTATTTTCATTTTCTACCGTTCCGTTCTTAATTCAATTTGTTTCGTTACATTTTCACAGTTTCCTAATAATTAGAAATCAATGTTAAACGTCCTTACGTTTTCTTTCATGGAAATATTTCAGTTTCTTATTTACTTTGAAATCGATAAATCCTTATAGGTTATGTTATTTAGTTAAGTACGTAGGTAGTTTCTAAAATAAATATTTTTAATTACGTTTTAGGTGAAAAAGTGCACTTACACCATTTAGCTATACCTAAAAGAAAATTAAATCCTTTTTAATATATATAAATACATTGAATTGAAGTGTGTTTGAAGTTTGAAATTAACAGCTTTTTACTAAATGCATTTAAAAGTATATACGGTACTTATTTAAAAAAAATCAAGTAATTTCTAAAACAGCTAGACCGAACTTGACGGCACTTTCACTGGCAGATAGCTGTTGTTACAAGGAGTAAATTAGGCTACTTTTATTTTAGAAAACAAAATTAAAACCAATAAAATAATGAACAACATCCAATTCAAAAATAGGGATTATTTATTATTACTTTTTTTAATACTCTTTTCTTTACTTTTTGACTGTAAACCTAAAGAAGACTACTTGTCAGTTCTTCACTTTAAATAGACAACCATTCAGTTGCCAATTGGTTTACAACGGTATGCCTGTTCAACAGAGTGATGTTTCAATTTATTTGGGTTGCGCTCTTGATAACAAATTGAAATGGACTAAACATGCTGAGCTTGTTGTTTATAAGGCAAGAAAGCGACTCCATTCTTAAATAATTTACCGGAGTTAAATGGGGATGCAATAGGGATACCTTAAATACAACTTACAAGACATATTCAACCAGTTCTAAATTATTGCAATGAGGTGCTGATCTCTGCCTCAGAGAACGTTAGAAAACTTCTTGACACTTTCCATAACCAAGCCCTTCGCATGATCACTGGCGGAGTTAAAACTGCTCCAGTTCTTGCCATGCAGTTACTTTGCGACCTTCAGCCATTCACTAATATAATTGAGAAGAATGCTGCGCTATTCTCTTCAATAGACTTATTAGACTCCAAAATAATTCATTCTGGCGGGACTATGATTACGATGGAGGACGTAATCTTAAGACTCAAAAGGGCTTTATTCAATATGTTCGTGAGAACATTCAATATAAAGTCATTAATGATGTGCCCTTTGAATTAGTCTTTTGCTAACCCACTCGACTACGCAATACTCGATATAAGATTGGACCTTGTTCTGAATGTGAAAAAACGTGATCTAAGTCCAACTGCTCTTCACGCTATAGCTTTGGAAACTATCAAAACACGCTTCCCACCGGAGGAGTAGCTTCACATTTACACAGATGGCTCACTCTTGGACTTTGCCCAAGGCACTGGCATTGGTGTTTTTAGTCACCTCTTCTCCTTCTATTTACACGCCGGCCCTTTGACAACTCACTTTGATGGTGAGTTTGAAGCTATACATATGGCCCTTCAGCAACTTGCTGTTCGTCTTCCCCCATTGAAAGAGCTGTAATTCTTTCAGATTCTACTTCTGCCCTTTAGGCTTTGTCCAACTATAATGAGAATAATTCTTTACGTGTGCAGAACTGTAGAGAACTCCTGTGAAAGATAAAAGGAAAGATCGTCTTTCAATGGGTACCATCCCACTGTGGTCTTTGGGGAAATGAGAGGGCAGAGTTTTTGGCAAAAAGGGAACGGGTATCCTTCAGAACTTTCGCAGAGACCTGACACTTCATTCTGCCAAATTGGAAATTAAAAGGATTTTTAGGGAATCATTTCGCCTTACAGCTTCTCGTGTTGCTCGTGATAAGCCTTGGAGTACATTATGTAAGAAATCCCACGGTATTCCAAGTTCTCCTCGTGCTGCTGCTGTGGCTAAATTTAGACTTTTAACCGGACATGACTGCCTTTGTGCTCATCTGTTTCGTTTTAATTTAGTGGCTTCACCTATCTGCGTTTTGTGTGACACTGGACAAGACATGACTGCCGCTCATTTGGACGAGTGCTCTGCACTGAATGATCTTAACTGCATTGTAAAAAAGTATTGGAGAGCCCGTTGCCTAATGACCTGATGGTCAATGGCCTGGCATTTGTAAAATAAAAATTAATACTCAAAGACATTCAAAAAGCATTTTTTCATGGAACAAATGCGATGACTCATTTTTAATGAAAAAGAATAATTTATTCTTACTGACTCACTTTTAATTCTGTAAGAACAAAAGATTTCTTTCGTTGCTGTCGCAACCAGAGTTGATATAACCATAAGAACAGAAAAATGCTAATTCTAAAATAGCTATGAGCATTATAAGGATTAATCTATACATATAAATAAAAATGAAGGGTTTGTTTGTAATTTGAAATTAACAGCTTTTTACTAAATGTATTTAAAGTATATACGGTACTTATATCAAAAAATCAATTTTTAAAATTTTTGTCTGTCTGTCTCTCTATTTGTTCCAGCTAATCTTTGAAACAGCTGCACCAATTTTGATGAAACTTTCACTGGCAGATGTTATAAGGAGTATCTTAGGCTACTTTTATTTAAAAAAATAAATTAGGGCTCCACGGAAATAAAATTAAAACCAATGAACAATATCCGATTCAAATAGGATTATTTTTATTCAATAGGGAGTGTTTTTATTCAACAGGGAGTATTTTATTTCGCGAGCTTTCTGTCTGAACGATTTCTAGCAGTTACACTCAGGAACATTGAAAATAGCGACCCAAGAAGGAAGTTAAGTACAATCGCGTAATTTTGCAAATAAGTGCAGCTTAATGTGATATGCAAATGGTCCAAGTTTTGTGCCAATACGCATGCTCATACACGCCACGTTGGCGATACAATCAGGAAGAGGGTGCTATATAAGCCTGCGCAAATTCGAGGATTCATAAACGTGACGATTACCCGCCGATTGTAGGAAGACTTTGGTAAGCGAAACATGCCAGGTAAACGTGCTAGAAGACATTTCTCACAGTTAAGCGAATTTGAGAGAGGTCTGATCATCGGGATGAAAACTGCAGGATGGTCGACGCGTCGTGTTGCTGGCCAGGTGGATCGTTCGGAGTGTGCTGTTAGAAATTGTTGGGAGCAGTGGACACGAGAAGGTACCCACGTGCGGAAAAGCCGGGTCTGGAGCGACCAGGAAGACCACGAGGAGAGAGAATCGAAGGACCGTGCGGCAAGCACTTGTGGATCCCACAGTGACTCGTTTAACGATACGAGCAGACGTAGGTGTAGCAATTGTTCCACAAACAATTTCCAGACACCTTGCAGAAGCAAATCTTAAATGCAAGTGCCATTTCCGTGCACTCCCTTTAACACCGGAACATCGGCAAGTGCGTCTACAGTGGTGCCAAGCCTCATCAATGTGGAAGGAATGTCACAGATTGGCCAAAGGTTGTGTTTAGTGATGATTCCCGGTTTGTTTTGGGGACAGATGATAACCGTGTACGGGTGTGGAGGCGCCCTGGTGAGCGGTACAATTCCCCCAAACTGTTCTACGTCACACTGCCCGCACAGCTGGTGTAATTGTCTGGGAGGCCATATCCTATGATAGCCGGTCCACTTTAATTGTGATGCGGGGAACCTTAACCGGCCAACGTTACGTTGATGATATTCTTTGACCCCACGTAGGACCTTTCATAAATGGTCTCCCTGGGACAATTTTCCAGCAAGATAATGGTCGTCCGCATACAGCAAGAGTTGCTCAAGACTTCCTACGTCATTTTCAGACTCTTCCATGGCCGGCCTGCTCCCCCGATTTGTCCCCTGTAGAGCACGTGTGGGATCAGCTAAAACGGCAGGTGCCATCGTGTCACTCTGTACATGATTTAGAATGGGATGTTCAAGATTTGTGGGCCCATCTGCCTCAGGACTTCTTAAGGTGTCTAATCAACTCAATGCCGTAACCGTGTGGCGGCATGTATTGTAGCTGGAGGTGGTCCATTGCGCTATTGAAGTTGCCGAGTATTTGTGTCGTTGCAAATCCTATATTCGTTTAATTGCCTTGTTTTTGAGATCAAGTGAATCTCTCATCTGTGTCATTATGTGTATTAAATTTCATTTCAATCCGATGATTTCTTCTTGGGTCGCTATTTTCAATGTTCCTGAGTGTATATTAAACCTTTTTGTTTGATTAGGTTGCTGCCACTTGCGACATTTCGCGTCCATGTCCTTTGATCCTAATGATTTTACAGACCTCACCCCATCGACAGTATCAAAGGCCATGCGTCCCTCTCACACTTTGCTTAACAAAAAACAAAGAAAAAAAGTAAAACAAAAAAGAAACATTGATTCACAAAGTAGAAGAATGGCATTATACTTATAGCATAGGTATTTCTTTACGTAGAATATATAATTATTAAGTTTTCGTAAACTCTGCAAATTGAATGAACACTTTTTTTGTTAAATTCTAAGTCGACGAAGTCGCGGATAACATCTATTTAACATAAAATAAATGCATCAGAAAGTAATATTAACGTATTACACATCCAGATACAAATTATTAACGTTATTTTAATGCGTTTATTACACAAAATTTGTAACAATGTGTTAATTTTGCTGAGCAGAAGGAAGGTGTTTTCAAAAATAGATCTAATAAGAGAGTTACGGGGCGTTATAAGTAAAAATAATTACTTTTTTATCCGCTATTATATCTACAGGCTAAAAATTTAGCAAACATCGTTTTTTGTTCAGCTGAGATATGCAAAAAGTTGTTTTTGTTTAGTTTACAATTAACGTAAAATTAACTCATTAAAAACTTCTTTATCCTTCAGTCTGTATTGCTTAAATTTTCAATTCACCTGTGCGAAGAACGGGTATACCAGCTAGCCTTACATATAAAAAAAGAAAGAAAGAAAAAACTGCAGGAAAAGTTTCTTCGCGTTTTTATCCACTTCCTGAAGAATTAAATTTTTTTCTTTGATACTCAACCACTAAGTTTTTGATATTTTCGAGCTAACAGAAACGAAGTTACCAGTACAACTGATCAATACTACAAATGAACGGTTACTAGTCGAAGGACACGAAACTCCCCTGAGGGGGAAAGTAGATATCAAAGATGTTTCCAGTGATCTGGAAAATGGGGATTAAAAGTTAAACTTCTAGGATGAAATTCCGAGAATTCTATTGCTCTCGGTGAGTTAGTCATCTAATAAAACCATTTCAAGGTTTATGACCACCAAAAACTGTGTTAAAATAGAGAACAACTCGAAATGTCCAAAAGTATTTCAAAAGTAGGGGAAAAAATTTGAATCACAAGAGAAAAATTTCGTTATGTAGAAAATGGACTTCGCTATATAGGGGTTATTTTACCAAGAAAATCATGAAATGTTCTTAGATCCAGAAAAAAGTTCGACTGTATTTTATTTTATCTTCGTAAGAAATACAATAGAGAGCGTGCTCTCCTACAGGAAATTTTAAATATATATATTGTATTTATAATCCGGTAGAGCAAAAACCGGTGATAGAGCTGGTCACTGCTGGCGCTAAATTCATTCTTGCTCAAGATCGCATCCACGATGCCAGCTTGTGTGGTCTTGCATTGTCATCCTACAGCACGAAAACATCACCTACTGCTCCGGCAGAAGGGCACACATAAACATACAGGATGTCTTCTCTATAGGTGTGTGCTCTAACATTTCATCTGAAAAAGAGACATGGAGGTATGTGCTTCCACCCAACATTGACCTAGACATTGACACTGCCTAATCCATACACATCTCTCTTTTTACGGATGTGTGATGGATGAAAACTCGTAACAGGTTCTCTCCAAATGAAAATACGCGTATCGCTTTCGAGGCTAAACCTGGACTTATACGCAATTAGAATAGCCCACCATTAACCTCACGTCCAGTGAACAGTTCACGTACCCACTGCAAACTTACGTTCAAGAATCCTCAAACGCATGGTTGATCTTGATACCTACCTGTCAGAGCTTGCAGGGTTGCGGTAGCCGAGTGGTCATGGTATCTGATCATGTTAGGCATGTCATGAGTTCGACCCCAGTACCATTAAAAACCCGCAATGTATGGGAGCGATGCACGTTAAATCTGTATAGAGCTCAAACATCCTCCCGTTGGTGTGGTGTTAGGAGAGGGGTTCCAGCTCAGGTGTCGTTTTCGTCACTTGACCATGGTTCAAAATGACGAGGTGCATTGCCAAAAGCCCTTGTGTAGCTGAACAGTGCGACGTTAACATTCACTCTCTCACTCACTGACTCTTAATTTCTGCTGGAGTTATGGTTCAGTTCCTTCATGCGCATAATGATAATCGACGCTCGTGGTAGTACGTGGCCGTCCTCAAAAGAATCACTTTGATGCCTCATCCGTGGTTTAGGAATTGTTACCTAAGTCAATAAATCACAAACGGTCTTACTTTAAGCCATCTAGACGCTTCTATTTGACTTTGTCCTGTGTCTTGCTCCCAATCACTGTTCTTCGGTCAAATGATGTCTGGAGCTTATTGTTAAAATTTCGCTAAACCAGTTTCTAATCTCTGACATGCAACGACAATTGCTGCCTTGCTCTGCCACACCCATTTCTATGTTCCTCATTAATGACATAGTCTAACTTCATCGCAACTATTTTGTATAATGTAATATCATTCAGAGAGAGAGAAAGAGCTCTTTTACTTACGAACATATTCAAATTTCATTGATATCGACTTATTTTTCAGCGAGTTACCGTAAGTTTTGTGATTTTTCCTTAAGTTATGATACTCAATGTATGTAGACATTGATAACAAAATCCAAAAGAGAAATTCATTAATATATACTCATCGCGTAACGGAGAACATTTGAGGCCCCTTGCAAAGTCAGGTGGCAGTCAGGGTTTGGGGCCTCCCGCAATGCGGGGGTGTACGTTACGTCACTATATATACTTCAATTTCGTTAAGAATATGCAAATATTTGCAAGTCTTACGCAATGATATTTCGAAATGGAAATTCTTCAGTTTTTTGCAGAGAGGAATTGCTGTTTCAATATATATTTACTATAAAACCATGTTTCAATAGCAACATTGGACTGGACCTAATTCTACCGTTTATTATATGCTTTATCCGTCTCCAACATGTAAATTTAAAAAAATTGGAACAAGTACAGAAGATATGAGAAATAAATCTAAACTTTCTGAACTATACAATTAGAATGTTTGGTGAATCATCAATTTTAAAAGCCCTTTTCTGTAGTAATATGTACGAAATATTCTCACCTTTTTCGATTCCTGTTAGATTCATTTTTATTTCATCCATTAATTCATTATTGTAGGTGATATCAACGTATAACATCAAGAGTTATTTTAAATAGGAAAAGAGATAATTTCAATTAAGAGGAAACGAAATTTAAATAGATATTTTTTCGTTAACGTTTCATTCTAAAGCAACGCAAGGTCTAATGACAACATACCGCGTAACACAGAAAGTCTGACCAATAAGACGAGTCAAAAGTTTGTTATTTTTACTTACCGTAACATTCGGCGTATAACGCGCACCTATACTTTCAAGCTGATTTTTTACTTTTAGGTATATTCACCGTATAACGAGCACCCCTTTTTTTACGAAAAAATCTGAAATATTAGTATACATAGACCTTTATTCAATGTATTATCCCAGACTTTTGAATAAATAGTATACTTCTAGAACTAATACTATTTTACCTCATAAGATAAGTAATTTCTTTTAAATAAACAGTATTTTGATACATGTAGAGGTAAAAAAATTTTCTTGCTCATCTCTTTTGTTATATTTAAAACTACCTTTTTTATACCTGGCGTATAACGCGCACCCGGAAGTTTCGATTTTTTTTTGTGTCAAAAGGGCGCGTTATACGCCGGATTTTACGGTCATTAAATTATTTGCAAGACATGATTTAAGGTTTTAAATATATGAAAACAAATATATTTAATATATTTAAACAAATATATAAATATCTTGAAATTAAAAAAAAAAGAAGGCTTTTATTAGAAAGGGTAAAATTTTAACAGTAGTGTATATATGAGAGAGCTGGACCAAGACCCCAAACAGGGCGACGAGAACAAATTTGACGCACCCCCAAAAATGTAATGACACCTCATCGATCCCTCTCATCGTTATAAAACAATAGCGTTGACTTTATCCATCCTAGGGACCCCCTCGAGAGAGCTGGACCAACCCCGTAAGCAGGGGGTTGGTCCCCCGCATCCGACCCGATTTCAAAATAATAGTTTAAAAAACTTCCATCGCTTGTCTCCCCCACTTTTAAAAAACCTCCATTATTGCCAAACCCCGCTCAAAAGAACAAAAACTTATTTTATCATTAAAAATTCGACGCATCTTTTTTGCTGCATTGAAAAAAAAATGGCCCACCAGGTCAGCGATACTGTAACTCCGATTCCAACAGCTGTTTTCGAATTCTAGAACCAGAGTTCCAGCATCACTGACCCGGCCCACCGGCCGACATGGACAATAAGGACACTGCAAACATCCAGGACATAGGACCACAAGTCTCAACCCTCCACTTAATTACCGACGAATGCCACTTCATAAAGCAGCTGACATGTCTCTTTTTGGCTAGGTTAAGGTTCTACAACCATCAACCCGAGTTGGAAAAACCCGGGAGAGGTCGGGATTAGAACCCGGGACCTTGATGTTACGATCCCTGCGCGCAAACCGTTCAGCCATGGGTACCCACTGCAAAAGGAACTTCTAAGTTACTTATGCTGTAAACTCATGACTAAAAAAGCTTAAATACATAACTTTACGCGAGTCATTTTCAATTATAATATAACAGATCAATACAATTTCAAACCGTGTATTTTATTCGATTAAAACACTGCAAAAATGAGTAAACTTAAAAAAAACTAAGAAATACGCATTAATTCATTCTTAAGTAAAGTGTCCAGTTCATGGTGACATCTGACGGCTAAATTTAATTATTTTACGTACGTCATTAGAAAAGTGTTTTTCATCCTACGTCACGCTGCCAAAGGCGGAAGACCGGAATATGATAGCTTGCTCTGTTAAGGAAGTGGTACGGGAATTGAATTGAGTTAAAGAAAACTTTCCTTCTTAATAAACATGAATGATATTGAAACCGAAATCTTTCGCTACAAAATTCTTCTGCAGTATCTGCAGTTGGATGTTTTTAAGCAGCGACGCACAAAACATCTCAGATATAAAGAGTCATTAAGAAACTTACAGAATCAGTTTGAAAAATTGTGAAACTTATAAATGGATAGTTTTTAATAATTCTACAATTATTAAAAAAGTTACTTTTCAAATTTAAACATATGAGCTGGACAAGACTTACCAGTATCTTTGCTACCCAAATACACAAAATACAAAGGTATTATATCGTTGAGTTTCAAATAATCGGATGCCCTGTTCACACACCGCTGGGGTAAGCTGATAACAGAGCCATCTTCTAGTTCAACGATTATTTTTTCTCCATATTTCGTTGATAATCGTTTGATTTCAGAGATAGGGTATTTTTATCAATGTCTAGGTCATACATGCTTTTGAAAGTATCGAATGTACTAAATGCGTTTAGTTTATTTAACAGTTCCATCTTTTTTATTTTTATAAACGAAATCATTTCTTTAAATGTTTTTATTGTTGAAGAGGTAAGCTTCTGAAAATACCAAGTAGTGCCCTTTAATTGAAGCTTTGATTTGTTTCTTTCTTAATGACTGTGTTTCCTCTTTACTGATGCTTATAGAATTAAGTTTTTCCATTTATTTAACGAGCAAAATTTATTTGTCCAATAAGTTACTCATGTTTTGAAAGAAAACTCAATCTTCTCAATATGTAAATAAGGCTTTAATTTACACTTTCCACCTGATAGTACAGATAATAACAAAATTTCGTTCAATTTACCATACGCAAACATAGTTATTGATTCTTCGTTGACTCTTATTGCTTTATTAAGAAGGAGCTCTTTCCCTTTATCTAAACGTATCAATGGAGTTTCATCTATTTTATCACAGGCTAAGAAAATGGTAATTTTCATAAACATATTTTGCGATAGTTTTAAGTTTGAATCTAACAGTTTGGAAGTAAATTCATTGAATTGAAAAGCTTGATAACCCACACCTGTAAATTGTACAAGTCTATCTGTGGTAGCGCAAAAGGTTTTCATATCCACATAATATTTATTAGTACAATCTGTTTCTTTCTTTGGCCATTTTACACTTGAAATTCTTTGGTTGTGAGCAAAATAGCTTTTATTAACTGTATCCCACAGAATGCAATAATAATCTAGGTGTTTTTAATAACGACATCATTTGGGTTTTCCGGTTCTTTTACATTTGAAATGTTTTTATTTCTTGCATCATAACTTCCACCACTTAAAATTAAAGCATTATTCTCAAAATATTGTTTATTTACGGCATGTTTAGCATTTTCAGGATCCTTAAGATTATGAATATTTTCTCCTTTTGCATCATGGTTAATTAAACTAATTTTTTTCAGCTCTTCAACTGTCTCATCTACATATATTTTGGTAGCTGAATCAGAAGCTTCTTCGGGATGTCCCTGATTTCTAATAATTTTATGTTTAGCATCGAAAAAATCATTTTTTAAAGTTAAAGTTCTTTCCTTCAATTTTTTATCAAAATAATTTTTTGTCGCACAATCAGTTAATTCTTCAGGATCTAAAACATTTCTTAAAACCTTTCCTTCCATGTCATAATTCCCATCATTCGTTAATTTGAACCCTATTCCTGGCATTCCAGGAGGTCCTTGTTCAATTTCATCGTCAAAAACTGGATAATATGCAGTCATTTCTTTATTTTAACAAAATTAAATTTTTATAGTCGGACGACTATAGAAACTTTAAAATGGCTCTATACAATTTAGAGTTTTAATGTTTTGATCATGGTAATATCTTGATTTTTGATATTCAAGTAGCACTTCTTACGCTCCTGTAAGATGAAATAGAAAACGTAGTTCTTGGCGGGATTGTTTCTTAACCGCCAGTTGAATTCAATGGTTAAATTATTCGTATCTGTATAGTTTTGATGATGCGCTAGATTAAAGCAAATGATAGGGTATAATTTACCGAAATTGGAATAGTTGACCATGCAGCCTGTTTCCGATGTGATGGTGTTGAGTCCAGATTCTAAAAGAGATGCGTATATTCGATTATAATCCTCTTTCTCAAAGTCCATCATATAACTAACAGTCGGAACCTTTATATTGTTAATCATAAGGTAGCATTCAGTCATATCCAAATTGTCAAGCAACATATTGTTCTCTTTTACATTTCCATATCTATCAGTGTACTGAGGAATCACGTACAAGGATAGGACTCCATCTGAAGTAGCTGTAATGGTATAAAAACCGCTAGAATTTTTCAAGAAAATATTAGATTTAACAATGCTGTGTTGGTTCCAATTTATTTCCACATTCTTATCCGACAACCTTAATTCATTAAATTTTGTGGCAGCGGAGTTTTTTAACCTAACATAAGGAAGCCAGAGAGATAAATCCTCCACAACAACTTTATAGTCTTTGTTTTCGTCTGTATACACTATATTCTTGCTATTATATCTCTGAAATTCAAATTTGACTTGCATCCCCGTAATTACTTTCTTATATTTGCGGAAGAAATCAAATACATATTTTAAAGGGATCCATATAGTTACTGTTTTACTATTTTTAGTAAACTCGCGCCTTTTCGTAAAGCCCTGATTATACTTCTCATTGGTTACTAGGTTTTTGAAAAAATCAGTCATTTTAGTCGCATCTGTCAAAGTTCCATGAAATTTCAAGGGCCTTCTATCAGCATTGTAAGACGTATCCAAGTAGAAGAACATATTGGTGGCTTCCGACGAAGAATAATCAGGTGTAAAGTGTATTAATCCCAACACTTGTAGCATGATTGCGGAATAATTAATGTTCGATTCGATTTCGGTGGTTCCTAATGTAAACCTGCTAGCATTGATCAAACCACCATTCACGAGAGAGAGCTACATTATCTTCCGCTATTGCAGTACCATTATCATTAACAATCCTTAGTTTTTGTTATACATATCCATTAGAGTATAAAATATTGGCGTTGGTGTCTTGAATGAAGAAATTATAAGTGGCATTTTCCATAGAATTATCACTATTTTCATGCCTCACTTCTCTATACTCAAAACTTTCGATGTCATCATCGTAATGATAATCCGTGTTGTCTAATTCGAATATTTTATTCATTTTGTTTATTTATTACTAAAGAAAAAAATTTTCTTGCATCTTCTCAATTTAATAGCAATATTGCTATTAAATCAAATTTAGAGAAACTTTAGTCCTGTTCCATGTTTTTTTCTTCTTTGAAAAATTTCGTTTAATTTATCATGCACAAATGTTTCAGCTCGACCTTCTAATACGGAGCTATTTAACTGATCATGTAGAAAACTAAGAGCTTTTTCTTTTAAGGCAGGTCCGATAGCAGATATTACGTTGGAAAAGAACCCTCTTCCTTGTATCTTCTTACTCTTTCTTTGAAGTCTATGTTTATTCATTTCTTTATTTAGAGCGTAATAAAATTATACTGTACTTCTTGCTTATTTAGCGGAATTAATTCATTCCTGTGATTTGTTATTCTCATTCTGATCCTGTAAACACTGTCCATTCTAACAGGGAAGAAAAGAGGTTTGTCGAATGACTTAATGATTTGACTGCCTGGACGATTACTATTTGTGAAGGAATAGATGACGTCCGAAGAGTTGAAGCCGTTGATATAGGCCCCTTCGATAATATCGCAATGTATATAAATGTTATCATTTCCTCCAGATAAGTCAGCAATGTACTTTCCAATTTGTTCAGGCTCTGCATATACTTTAGGCTCAAAACCTAAAAGCTTATGCAGGTTCTTAGTTTTCGTTAAATCTATTTTGTACTGGTCTTTTAACTTAATAGCAGTTCGTTGTCGTTCCTCGATTATACCAAATAGAATTGGTGGATCGTTTCGAAAAAAATTTTACCATATACCGATTCAGTCCTTTGATTGTATAATTTCCATCTGGTATAGACAAATTTAACCACTGACTACTATCATAGTAAGAAAACTGCTCATCCTTGATATTTTCCCAAGAAACATACATAGAAAAAGACTGAAGGGCTATCTGCTTGAAACTAAAGGGGCGGGCATATTCAATCGTAAAATCTTCTGATTTTTCGGCGGTTTTCGAATCTAATATTAATAACACCATTTATTTATAGAGGACATTTTTTTCGTTGTAGGCACTGGGTTCTTGAGTGAAAGAATATAACACATCTACAACTGATTTACCTTTGTTTCTCTCACTAATGTATTTCATGCAAAAGTAACCACACTTGACGGAAGCAGGGTGTTGTAAAAAGCTTGAGTTGTATCCGATTTCTTTTTTTCCAGAACTCAATAGGTACCTTTTAATGTTAGGAAGGATTCTGTACACATAATCTCCAAAAGGGTCAAAATACTCAACAAAATTGTTTTTAGGATCGTTATAGTAACACACCCAGTGCGTTCCCGGTCCTGTTGCTATGTCCAGATTAATAATGCCGTTTTCAAACTGTCTCATCTTTTTAGGTAACAAATCCGAAGTAAAGACGCCTCTAAACCCTTTTTCATGCTTCATATTTTGTTCAATTACTTCGTTGGATATTCCCAATTTTGATAAACTCCCTTTCCAAAGGGATTTTTTTACAACCAGATCCTGAAATTTTATCTAAAGCTTTCTTGGCTCCCCACCCGGCCGCTCCACTTGCAGCACCTAACGCTAAAGCTTTAGCTCCAGCAATTAATGCAGGAAGGAAAGGAGCTAGAAAAGGGAGAAAACCGCCTGTTTTCTTGAGTTGAGTCTTAGAGATAGTAATACGCTTTCCCTTCCCGATTTGAGTTATTTGAGTTGGAGTCAAATGCATATCATAGTTAGGGGTTTTTGTCTTATCTATTTGCAGAGATACCTCTTCGCCTTTCCGGTACGCAGATTTTAACTTTGCGATCTGATGATCGCTTAAATGTATTTTTGTTTTTACGTAATTACTCATTTATTTAATAAAAAATTTTTGTAGTATAGTTTTACTTGGTCCTTGGTCATAGTTCCTTCTTTCATCAGCGCGTCCAATAAATCAGCGACTTGAGTGCGTAGTTTCTTACTTCTGCTTCCATTGCATAACATGTCAGTGAATCGAGACAAAATTTCTAATTTATCTTCCACACCTTTACCAATATATATTTCTTTTCTTTGTAAGTCCCTTAGTCGATCTCGATAATCCTCTAGCGTAAGCATATGCTCTCGTAAGTAATCAGCCTTACTTAACAACGCATCTTCTCTTTCCTCATCTTTTCTAGTCATTCGAGCAAGCTGACTCATAACGTTTCCTTTTTGACGAGCCATTTTTATGTAAGTATTATTTACTCTTGCAATTACTTCTCGCAATGTGTCCTTGGGCTCATAGTACAATTTGGAGGGTCTCGGAAAATTGTTTTTTTCTAAAAACTCCACATCTAGTTCATTGTCAAAATTATAGATTTCTGCAGGAGGATGTTCAATGGCTGGAGGTATGTTTTCAATTGCTAGAGGAATGTTATCAATAGCATCCGTAATAGTCTTAAAATGCTCTTTTCTACTAATTTCTTGTTGTTGAAGTTGTTCAGTTACAGGTTTGTGGAAGTCAGACAATGATTTCTGGAAACCTAATTCTTGTTCCAGATGGTGTTCGTTGTTTCGTCTAATTTCCGCCTGAAGCTTGAAAACTTTCAAGTCATTTTTAACTTCGTCTCTCAACTTCTTACTTCGCTCTTTTTGTATAGCATTCATTTATTATTACGCAAAAAAGTGTTTTACTGGAAGCAAAAAATAGGGTTTACTGGAAGCAAAATAGGGTTTTACTGGAAGCAAATTTTTTAGACATCAAATAAAGATTATTCCAATTGAAGATTACACAGAAGTTGAAGAATTTTCTGACTCAAATCAGCACTATTTATTACCAAAACACCCTTTTAGACTTTTAATTGCTGGAGCTTCAGGTACTGGTAAAACAAATTTGTTGTTAAATTTCATCTATGACTATCTCGAATTTGATAATTTATTCGTTTGTGCAAAAGATATGTATGAGCCCAAATATGCTAAACTCAAAGAGAAGTACACTATGTTTGATGGCGTGGATTTTGATAAAATATTAGTTAAGTATCCTAAAAAGAAGAAGAAAATTATGCTAGAATTATTTGAAAAATTTGGCAAGAAAGGAACTTTATTCTCCTCCGATACAAAGGAATTTATAACGGTGGACGACTTAGATCCATCTCGTAAAAATGTAGTTGTGTTTGATGATTGTATGACGGATAAAGACCAGAAGAGCATAGAAGATTTTTTCGTCAGAGGTAGGAAGAAAAATGCAACAATCATATACCTTTCTCAATCTTATTACAGAACACCTATTATCATCAGAAGAAACTGCAATTATTTGATATTTTTAATCTCCAACAGAGGGAGATTCAGCAGATTATAAGAGAGATTGATGGTAGTTTGACAAAGAAGAATTCAGTAGGTTGTATAAAAGTGCATGCAACAACCGTATGATTTCTTTATGCTTGATTTAGTTAATCCAGCTCTGAGATATAGAAAGAAATATTTCATCCCTATAAATAAAGATGGAAGAGTATTTGCAGAAGAAAATTTACGTATACAGAAAAAGCTACCACCACTATCATAAAATTAACATCACTATGACCGTTAGCAAGTTCGTCTTGAGTTCATTGGGTTTATCAGCTTTTGTAATGGTTCCTTTAGCTGCTCTGAGCTTAAGCGTCGGTATTGTGGAAGTTATTGATAAAGCCTTGAATATTGTGGAAAGGAAAGAAGAGCACAAACAGTCTTACAAGTTTTACAAACAGTTGCTTAATCTGTACAAAGCTCGAGAGATATCAGAAGAAGAGGTGTACAAGCGAGAGGAAGATTTCGTTAATAACTTAGTTCACCTACCAAGGGAAAAGTACATGAAACAAACCCTACTCAATGGATATGCATACGTAAGCAAATAATTTTTAGCATATAAATAAATGTGTCGAGATAAATTGAAAAAAAAGGGAAAGGTGTTGTTAACACAGCGATTAATAATTTACCGTTTGAAATGCATCTACCAGGACATCAGTTTACTGGTCCAGGAACTCAACTTCTTAAAGGTAAAACTAGATTAAACCCAGACTTAACGCATAAAGAATGGAGCAAACCCATTAATAGGGTCGATGAAGCTGCTTATAAACACGATGTATGTTACATTAAAAATAAAGATACGAAAACGAGAAACGAAGTGTGTGACTCAGACATGATTAAAGAGTTGGATGACATACCTAATCCGACTATTCGGGAGAGGTTGGAGAGAGCAGTTGTGAAGCCTATTATCAAAGCAAAGAAAACATTTGGAATGGGTTCAAAAATATATTGTCTAAAATGTAAAACTCACACTGATAGCAAAAATGTCGAGCATGACACCTCTAAAAACGGTAGGCCTATGATGAAGGGAATGTGTCTAGATTGTGGCTCTAAGAAGTGCCGTTTTTTACCACTGAAGGGGTAACTAAGAAAGGTTACCCCGAAAAAGTTTATGATCCCGAAACAGGATTTTGTGGGATGAACGAACTAAAGAGAAAAACTGGTTTAAGTCAAAAAGAAATTTCAGACTTCTTACACCAACAAGACGTTTACATAAAACATAAACCTCTTATCCATAAATTCAAAAGAAGGAGAATTTACGTCTCGCATATTGACGACCAGTGGCAAGCTGATTCACTGTTTGTCTATAAATTTGCAAAAAGTAAGTATAATGAAGGTACCAAATATTTATTAACTGTTATTGACTATTTCAGCAAATATGCATGGGCTATTCCCATTAAAGATAAATCCTCAAATGAAGTAACTCATGCATTTAAAAAGGTTTTTAAAGAAATAATCCCAGAGAAGATTCAAACAGATAAAGGTTTAGAGTTTATCGGTCAAACAACTCAAAAACTTTTTAGAGAAAATAATATCCAATGGTTTACAACCGAAAATGTTGAAATAAAAGCAGCAATGGTTGAAAGATTCAATCTTACTCTTGGCAATAAAATAAAACTCTATTTATCTGAAAACAACACCGAAAAATACATAGATGTCTTGGATAAATTAGTCCAAAATTACAACAACTCCAAACACAACAGTATAAAAATGACACCTGTTGAAGCCAGTTTGAAAGAGAACAGTGATAAAGTGTACCGTAACTTGTATAAAGAGAAAGTCATACATAAACCTAAATTTCAAGTAGGGGACAAAGTTAGGATATCCATTCATAAATCAACTTTCAGAAGAGGTTATCAAGCAACCTTCACCGAAGAAATATTTGTCATTTCTGAAGTATTAAAAACTGATCCCATTACCTATAGAATCAAAGATTTAAACAATGAGGAGGTTAAAGGCACGTTTTATGAAAATGAACTGGTAAAATACGGTAAGAAGGACAGTATCTACAAGATTGAAAAAATCATCAAAAAGAAAGGGGATAAGTATCTGGTGAAATGGTTGGGCTATCCGAGAGTACCTGGATTGATAAAAAAGATTTTGTACTTTAGCTAATTTTTAATAGCAGCAAAGCTATTAAAAATTTACTTATTGGGAGCCGCTACTTATTGGGGTCATACCTAAGCTCCTCGCCACAATACTGGCAAATGTACCACCCCTCATCGTTTTGTATCACATATTCATGTTTACATCCAGTTTTCATCTTTTTTTATGGATAAAAAGTCCCTCTCGCCTAGTAAGTCCAATTTAAGGCGTTGAAAATAACTCTGCAGATTTCTTCGTTTAGGGTAAGCGTTTTCTTCATTTTAGGCAACTTAAGTGGGGTCTGATAACCTCTTTTCCGTAGCAGATGAAATAGTATGTACTCTTTGCTGATTAAATTTTTCCGCTCTGGAAAAAATTCTTCAAATTTATGGATAAAAGAGAAAAAAGTCAAACAAAAATTCTTCCCAAAAGGTAGATTATACTTCTCTATCCATTGCGTCAGATTCTTTACTCTGTGTTTTATCCTTTGTTGGCTTTTTACGCTTGCATACAAGTCGTAATGGCTGATCGGACGTTTATTGGGGTCATATCGTAGTTCTTCATGACATGCCCAACAAACATACCAACCATAATCATCTTTCGTTACGTCATAGTGCTTACATTCTTCATTTATTTTTAAAGGATCTTTCTCTTTAACCCCAGGAATATTAAAATCATTTAAAGAAATATATTTAGTATATAAATAAGATGGTATCTTTGAAAGAGAAAATCAAAGTCGAGGAAGGGTTTGTATATGTTGTCACAACCTCTTACCTCAAGTCAATTAACATTTATTATATCAATCACACAAAAAACATTACAGAAATACTTGACGAGCTCAATGAAGATCGTCATCCGATTGAACCTCAATACTATTTTGTAGCCCTTTATTCAACCTCAGACGCAAGGGCACTTGAAGCCTCTATTCACAGAAAACTAAACGCGTACAGAGCCGAGGGGGATTTTTTTAAATGTGACTTAGATACCATAAAAGAAGCCTTTGAATCAGAAGAATGTATGTTGGAGCCTTATAATTATGAGAACTAAAGCTATTTTAATGGTTTTAACAATCATTAAAATGAATAAACCTCTTCAATAATTTTAGAACTTAAAAAGAACGATCTATTATATAAATAAGATAAACGAGAAAATGTCATTGAACGATATTTGCTACGAGCAGATTAAAGATAACTTTTACTATGGGTTGTTTGGGGACTTTCGACTGGTGATCGATAAGAACACGGGGTGCTTTAACGCGACAAAGCTTTGTAACAGCGGAGGTAAAAAATTTAAACATTGGTCGATGTTAGAAAAGTCAAAAAGACTATTGAACTATTATGATCTTAAAAGCTGCGGTCGGGATTCTAACCGCAGCTTTTATGAAAGTAAAAGCCGAGGTCGGGATTCTAACCTCGGCTTTTACGAGATTAAAGGAGATAACAATGATGCTCTCAACAAACAGATCACAGGCCAATATGTTCGGCAAGAGCTAATACTTGACATCGCCTCCTGGATCTCAGTCGAGTTCTACGACAGGTGCAACAGAGTCATCCTCAACTACTTTGTGAATGAGTATAAGACGATGGAGAAAAATGAGTTTGAAATGAAGCTTAAGGAGATCGAGGATAAAATGCAAAGTATTGTTCTTGAGAAAGACACTTTCCAACACAAGTTGGAAGTCTCAGTGGAAGATCGTGCCCCACAGCCTGCCAAGAAGAGTAAGCGTGAAAGGTTTGTTCTTAAACGCAACGATGATACCTACCCATACTACGCAATAAGAGCTCAAGACGCCCATGCCAAAACTGCGTTAAAAAAGCAAAGCTCTTGTTATAAGGAGGTCTCTATTCTTTTGGATCTCAGCTGTCACCCCAACTCAAAAACTCTCTATGAGAGAATTAGAGATGAGTTGAAGAAAAAGGGAGTCACTTTTAGTTTGTGTGCCATTTCTTTGGCTGACTCTGCCGTAAATGAAGAAGAGTTAGTAAAAGCCATGAAAGACATAAACGATGAGAAGCGGGACGTCTAGTACGAAAGATTACGTTTTAATAGTACCTCTTCAATATTTTTAGAACTTAAAGAAAAGTATTCATATATAAAAAAGAAATGCAATTTTCAGTTTACGAAAATATTTACACTAATTTGGATAACATCCAAGCTCTGTATTCTAATTCAGGCAGTGAAATGTGTTCATTAGCTTATGTATGTGAAAATTTGACACCAATTCTGGAAAACCTTGGAAACGATCACCCTGAATTATTCGCTGTTGTGAGGGGATTTTTCATTTTGTGCCTTGATCAAATGTATGATATAGTGTTTAGCGAAGAAAACGATGATGTACGAGAGGAGGGTTTAGAAAGTTTAGATGAAGTGCTTAGCGCACTCGATAAGTTAGTCCAATAAGTTTTAATGGTGATATGATCATTAAAATTGAATGGAAAAGATTACAGCCCTCTCAATATTAAAAGGATTTAAAGACAAAAATTGTTATATTAAGAAATAAAAAATGGAAACCGTTCGACAGTTGCAAGACTACTGTCGGGAAAATAACATTCGAGGATACTCGAAACTTAGAAAGTCGGAACTGATTCAGCTTATTCAGAGCCAGCAGAGAGTCTCAGAGAACGTCTTTCAGTTCCATGATGACTTGTTCAGTGAGCCGAAGAAGGAGAGAGAAGCTAAAGTCAAGTGTTGTGACCAGTACTACAAAAAGTCGTACATGGCGAAACACTTGCAATCAAAGAAACATCAGTCATATGAGAAAGCAAACGTATTCTCCTTTGATGCCAGTTTGTTCCCAAAACCAAAGAAGGAACGAACGCCTCAAATAAAGTGTAGTGACTGTGGAACCTATTACAAGCCTGCACTTAAAGGTCACCACCTCCGATCTATAAAACACAGACGAGCAGTGGACCCTAAACCCAAAGCCCCGAACCTAAGAAATCTACCTATCAGTCTTTGAAAAGTTGGTTAATGGATACAGTGAAAACATTCAATAAGACCTTTACCAATTGGCTATTTCCAGAGAAGGCATCAAAACCCAAACAGACACCAGACACGTTTGATTTTGACCATATAGAGGAAATGTCGCTGGTTGAAACATCTTTTCACAGTAGACTTCAAACATGGATTATACGAAACGTAAGAAATTTTAAAGATCCAACTGCATTTCTAGAGCATTGCAGAACAATAGTCATTGACAAAGTGTCTCAACGGATAGGGGTGAAAGTCAACCTTCAGTTGTATTGTGATTATCAAAGGGGGCAAGAAACACAAGAGTTTTCGTTCAAAACTCAAAATCAAATCGTTTTGGAGTCTACCGATCTTGATGAATATTATGACGAGGTTGTGGATAAGTTGAAAAGAGAGATGGAAGAGTTTGAAGCACGAGGGTCAGGATGGCGACTTGTGCAAATAAAGTACCTGGAACTTAGAATCAACAAATATAACCCATTGAGAGGCTCATCATACATCGATTTGCCGAAAAAGATTAAGGATAAAAAAGCCGTCATAAACGTTAAGAATGATGATAACAAGTGCTTCATGTGGTCAGTACTTTCTGCTCTACATCCAGCTGATGATCATGTAGATAGAATCTCTAAATATAAACCATACAAAAATGAGTTAAATTTTGAAGGCATTGAATTTCCTGTAAAGATGGATGACAGAGTATTTAAAAGGTTTGAAAGACTGAATAACGTATCTGTGAACATATATTCATATGAGGGTAAGGACATATATCCCTTGAGAATTACTGCAAAAAAGGCAGATAAGCATATCAATCTGCTTTACATAAAAAGAAAAAATGGAAACAATCATTACTGTTGGATAAAAGATCTGTCCAAATTAATAAGCAGTCAGTTATCTAATCACAATGGAAGAAGATACCCCTGTGAAAGGTGTTTGGTGTTTTTCCACTCTGAGAAAGATCTTCAAGCTCATGAAATGGATTGTAAGAAAAATCAAGTGGTTAAAATAGTAATGCCTGAAGAAAACTCTCGCATAAAATTCAGAAATCACCATAAATCATTACGAACACCTTTTGTAATGTATGCAGATTTTGAGTGTTTGACGACCAAGATAGACACCTGTCAACCTGATGATAGTAGCTCCTACATGCAGAAATACCAAAAGCATGAACCTATGAGTTTCTGTCTTTACATTAAAAGTAAATATGGAGACTATAAACCTCCTATAACCTATAGAGGCCCCAATGCAACGAAAGTATTTTATGACACAGTGAAGTCTGAGGCCTTAGGGATTAAGAAAATCTTCGATAAGAAGCATCCAATCAAAATGACTGCAGAAGATGAAAAGCACTTCCAAAGAAATGATACATGTCATATTTGTGAGCTAAATATTAAGAAATTCTATTCGCCGTATTCTAAACCAGATAACCCGGACTTTGAAAAGGTTAGAGATCACGACCATTTAATTGATCCATCAAAATTTGAAACTAACTATAGAGGTCCAGCTCACAACTTATGTAACTTAATGTACCAAAACCCTTCGTTCGTCCCCGTGTTTATACATAATTTGTCTGGGTATGATTCTCATTTATTCATCAAAGAACTGGGTGGTGATAATGGATGTATTGATGTCATTCCAAACAATGAAGAGAAGTACATTTCCTTCAGTAAAGAGGTCGGGGCGAAAATGGTAGATGTAGGTGAAGGGAAACAGGTTAAGATCCCTGGAATAAAGTTGAGATTCTTAGACTCGTTTAGGTTCATGGCGATGAGCCTCAACAGTTTAGCCAAAAATGTGAAAGAATTCAGAGAAACATCCAAATACTTCCCCGAAGACAAATTAGACCTCGTTACTAGAAAAGGTGTGTATCCATACGATTACATGGACTCCTGGGGAAAGTGAGAAGAAACAAAATTACCCAGCCAAACAGAATTTTACAATAAAATGACTGAGTCTCATATATCTCATGAGGACTATAAACATGCTAAAAATGTATGGAAGGTTTTCAACATCAACACTTTAGGCGAATATTCCGATTTGTATGTAAAGACGGATGTACTGATCCTAGCTGATGTCATGGAGCATTTTAGGGATGTCTGTTTGAAGACCTATAAGCTGGATCCAGCATGGTACTTTACTGCTCCTGGACTATCGTGGGATGATATGTTAAAAAGCACCAAAATCAAATTAGAACTGTTGAATGATTATGATATGGTGCTTATGTTAGAAAAAGGCACCAGAGGGGGTATCTCTCAATGCTGCAACAGATACGGAAAAGCGAACAACAAATATATGAACGATTACGATAAAAGTAAAGAATCGAACTATTTAATGTACCTTGATGCCAATAACTTATACGGATGGGCTATGAGCCAATTTTTACCTTATGGAGGCTTCAAGTGGGTTAGCACTGACATAGATATTATGCAAATTTCTGATAATTCATATAAAGGTTACATCGTAGAATGTGATTTGGAATATCCTGAATATTTGCATAATCTCCATTCTGACCTACCGCTAGGAGCTGAGAACAGAATCCCTGATGGCTCAAAACATGCAAAATTGCTAACGACCTTGTATGATAAAGAACATTATGTGGTTCATTATAGAGTTTTAAAACAATTTTTACAAATGGGGCTGAAACTGAAGAAAGTGCATAGAGTATTAGAATTTAAGCAATATCCTTGGTTGAAGAAATATATAGATTTAAATACGGCAATGAGGACTAAAGCCACCAATGATTTTGAAAAAGATTTTTATAAACTCATGAACAACTCCGTGTTTGGAAAAACAATGGAGAATATTCGAAAAAGGCTTGATATCAGACTCTGTTGTGATGGTACAAAAGTTGAAAAACTAATCGCTAAACCAAATTTTAAAGGAAGAACTATTTTTGATGAAAGTTTAGCCGCTATACATATGAACAAAACTAAAGTACTCTTTAATAAACCCATCTACGTTGGAATTAGTATCTTAGATTTGTCCAAGCATTTAATGTATGACTTCCACTATAATGTGATGAAGCCAAAATACGGTAATCACCTCAAGTTGTTATACATGGATACGGATAGCTTCATTTACGATATCAAAACAGACGATTTTTATGAAGATATGAAAGGAATGATCGACCACTTTGACACGTCAGATTATCAGGAAAATAATAGATATGGACTTCCTCGGGTAAATAAAAAGGTCTTGGGGAAAATGAAGGATGAAAATGCTGGGAAAATCTTGGAGGAATTTGTTGGCTTAAGATCTAAAATGTATGCCTGTAAAACTGAAGTAGATTTGATTAAGAAATCAAAAGGCGTTAAGAAATGTGTTGTGAAAAGAAAGATCTCTTTCGAAGACTACAGAAAATGTTTATTCTCACAAGAACAACAGTACCGAGCCATGAATCTCATTAGAATCACAAAACACGAGATTCATACCATACAAGTAAACAAGATTGCGCTATCAGGAAAAGACGACAAGCGACACATATTACAAGATGGTGTTCACACTTTAGCTTTAGGCCATTACGCAATAATAAAGTGAGAAATAAATTATTTATGTTATAATAAATGGCTGATGAAATAGATTGGAACGAATTCTCTAAAAAACAGCTTACGGAAGAAATTTTGCATGGATTATCGGATTTTGTAAACTGGCGGCATGTTTTTAGGTACTCACCTTTAAGTGAAGCCTCCATAGAAGAATACGCAACTGAAGAAGATTGGTCTATTATTTCCCAATTTCAGAAACTGTCGGAATCTTTCATGGATAAACATGAAAAAGATTTAGAATGGAGTACACTGTGTAGATTTCAGAAAATGTCTGAAGATTTTATGGAAAAACATGTCAACTTGTTAGACTGGGTTGCTGTATCTCATCATCAAACTCTGAGTGAACCATTCATTAGAAAATATCACGAAAAGTTAGATATGGACTTAGTATCATCGTCTCAGAAACTTAGTGAAAACATGATAAGAGAGTATGAAGATCGAGTAAACTGGAGAAATATAACACGGTTCCAATCCTTTGATGAAAATTTTGCTATGAAATTTCATAATAAAATTGACTGGTGCTATCTTTTTAGATACAAGCTGCATATTTTGTCTGATGAGTTCTACTCGCTTCACTACCGAAAAATTACTTGTATATTACTAGCTGCAATATGCAATCGTGGTTCAGTTTTTTTCCCTTTCAATGAACCATAAATTTAGTGGATAAACATATTTTTTTAATACTTCGAAAAGTATTAAAAGATGAAAACAACTTGAGGGTGTTAAGTACGCATGGTGTTTTTGGCACCATTGTTTAAGAAGGAGGTAGATGCGTCCCCCTGCTTACGGGGTTGGTCCAGCTCTCTCGAGGGGGTCCCTAGGATGGATAAAGTCCACGCCATTGTTTTATAACTATGAGAGGGATCGATGAGGTGTCATTACTTTTTTGGGGTGCGTCAAATTTGTTCTTGTCGCCCTGTTTGGGGTCTTGGTCCAGCTCTCTCATATATACACTACTTTTAACAATTACTGATAATTAAATCACTAAGCTTGGAATAATCCTAATACATCGTGATTTAAATTACATTGATTTTGAACTCGTGGTTAGAATTTAGTCCAGCGGTGGCCAACCCAAATGACCTCGCGGGCTACTTTGGAAGAGCTTTACAATCCCGCAGGCCGCATACAAAAATATATATATCTTTATATTAGATTTGGATCAATTACAAACATTTGTTGGAGGGAAAATTTAAAGCATACTGATATATTGTTATTGTTTTCATTGTTTTTCATATATACAAACACACATTTCATATATATATTAATATATATATATATATATATATATATATATATATATAGGATTTTCCCTTTGAAACATTTTATTAAAGGTTGAGTCATATCCTTTTCAGAGGACCATAAATCTCAATTTTATTTATTACTGCATTCCGAAGCAGCGTCATCTAGTGAGTTTTCGTAGCTCCGGCTTGAATAATTTTTCGGCAGAGGCCTACTAACCACTGGTTGTTCAACACGTCGCGTCTTTACCGCATTTTTCGCGCCCTGCGTGCACCACCAGTCCTAACGTCCAAGAATGAGAAAAGGTTTATTTCCCCGTCTTCTAAATGTATAACTCAACTTTCAAATAACCTAATTCATGCATGTCTTTCTCTTTGTAAATATCCCCTTTTGTAAATATTTCCCTTTAACTTTAAATAAATTCTCTTTTACTTTGAAGTATTTGTGTTTATAAATGACTTAGATTCAATTAAAAATTCATTACTCAGCCTTAAGTATTTACCCCTAGACAAACCACCTCGCCAATCTAAAAATCCCACCTTCTGCAGAGTCTGATTTTTATTCGAAGATTTATTCGGACTCCCACATATATATATATATATATATATATATATATATATATATATATATATATATATATATATATATATATATGTATATATATATATATATATATAACACAGATTATTACACAGATAGTGTAACAATAATAATGCAATTATCAGATAATGTTTTATTTGTTTAATTAGTGTGATATATGTGTTTCACAAATCTTTGACTTAGTTTTCGCAAGTCGATCTCAATGCATGTGTATTTGCATATCAAAATTGATGTTGCAGATTTTCGTACGTTAAGTTTGAGCACGATTTATGTTTGATAAATTACAATTTTGGACAAAACAGAGATTTGCAGTAACAGAAGCAATGCGATGAAATAATAACAGTTATAAGAATTATTTTTTTACGAAAAAAAAACGTTTTAAACAAAAATATTATACAAAGCAGGTGAATTTTGTAAAGTTGTAAAGAATCTCGTGGGCCGCAAAATTATTCGAGGCGGGCCACATGCTGTCCTCGGGCCGTGGGGGGGACACCCCTGATTTAGTCTGTTATATACTGGGTTCGATTCCTGCAGCAACTAAGGAAGGATTACACGTATTCGACATATCGTGGCTCAAAAATTTCATGTTGGCATGATGTGAAAATTTAGAGAATTGGGTGCCAAAATAGGCTGCATCTTCGTCACTTAACCATACTTCAAAATTAAGAAGTCAGTGACTAGGTGGAAACCTGAGCCCTTTCCAAACTACCAGAATACGCCAGTGGGCGTAATTAGTGGAAAAGGCTTTGACAGATTTAACGTAAATCAGCCTTATTACACGGTAGGTCTTCAATGGCACTGGGTCCGAGGTCATAACATGGCATTCTCGAGTTTTGGGCCTCAACCACTAACCAAGACAGCCATTTTACAACACATATGATGTTGCGATTTACATTTAAGTGTGTACCATTATATATTGAATTAAAACATTACTTCTTCATCTTTTTGAAACTTTGTGGGCATTCGGGGTTAGTCAAAAGAAGAAAATTAAATGGAGCATTTTTACTTGTAAAATAATGTTTATAAAAGTAGGAAAGAATATTTCAAAAATATTAAATTTTACATACAAATTCATATCTTTCAACAATTGCTCAACTGCTATATATGCAAAATTGTACTTTTTTTAAACAAGCCACTTAATATTTACCAGTTATTAAATACCTTCAAATGCTTCAATCAATTTAATACAAATTGTAATCAGTTTACCTATATCTATAAACACTTCCCATAGTACAAAATGAAATAAACATACTATTCAAGCAAAATATATGTTACCGTTAAAGTATGAAAGCCGTTATTCCATAAAATAAGTAGGTATTTCATGAAATAGCTAGACTAGCCAGGAAAAGTATATGCAATTATTGAATTTTACGCTTTAAGGTCGGAACCATGCTTTTGAAAAAACACATAAATAGATAATTTTCATGATATTTAGTGTCACTTACATTAAAATAAATGTATAAAATTGTTTTATGCACTTTTTGACAAAACCAATTATTTAGATACAATATTTTGGCAAAAATTTACTTAGAATAACCTTTTTTCAAAATGTTCTCCATTTATAAAAAACGCTTCAAAAAATAATATTTTGCTTACATAAAGTAAATACTTTTCCAGAGAGTCTGAACTATTTTTTTTTTCAAAAATTCATATTATTTTCAGAGTTAGAACCAATTGAAATAATTATTGGTGTTTTTGTTCTTAAAATTCCACCCCTCTGTTGTCGTAAAACATGGATAAACCCACTTCTAAGGTATATATTTCAAAAATTCTAGTTGAGCTTCTGTACAGAGGTCTGAGCTATATACAGGCAAAATATTATTATAATAGAAGCATGTTTTACACAAAAGGAGAATATTTTGAAAATATTTCATTCTATATTTATTTTTTGTCAAAATATTTTACTTAAACAATTTTTTATTGTAATAATATTCTCAAAACCGTTTTATACACGTATTCAATCTAAGTGATACTAAGCATCAGAAATAGTATCCCTTTATACGCTTTTGCAAAATCACGGTTCCGAACGAAGGCATTATATAGAACAAAGATTACTTGATCGTTAAAGTATGAAATACGATTAGAGAAAGTTCTTTGATCTGGTTCTAGTTGCTTTTATTCAATTTTGAACCCCAATTCAAAGTGTCATCAAAACAATCCTTGCTCCAACAAATAATGAAAAATAAAGGTATTTCATAAAATTTAAATTAATATCCTCTTAAAATATTGTTTGAAAAAAATTATACAATATTTTTTAAAGCAACAGTTTTTCTTTCTAGCCTGTATTTTTTTTGACAATATTTAAATGTGTATAAATATTTCTGCTGTATATTCTATTTGTCTCTTTCTGTTTAAGATGATAGTTAGAGCAAGCTTTAAAATTGCCTTTTTGGTCAAAATATCGATTTTGTTTTTGTTTTTGGTTTTATGTTAAAATGCAATCTTTTATCTTTGTAAATCTGTTTAAATATTTTTCTACCTTAATTTGAAACCGAGTTACAGCATTACTTAATCATCAGTTTCTCTGACCGGAAATGGTTGTCTGCTAACCGGAAGTGACCCGAAATCTTTGTTTACGTTTCTCTTTCATCGTATATGACATGAAATATTATATAATTAATATACAAATATTTAGTCAGAAATTAAATAGAATTCTTCAAAATAAATATAAATGCATTTGGAAATAAATTTTTCTTTTTTATGTGTAAAACCTGGCAGCAAGTTTGTTGTTTTTAATAAGAACATGTTCGGAAAAAAATTATTATTTGTAAAGCATTTGACAAATTTTATTTAATAACAGAATTAAATTTTATTTACGACTACAATGGTATAGATTGTGATAATCCATTCGCAACGTTTAAGTCTGTAAAAAGAGAGTTTTAACACTCCGCTGGATGCGCGTCGAGAAGTTCCATCAATAGTCGCGTGGCATCTCTCAGATACTTAGGTTAGAATAGGATTTAATTAATTTATTAAGGATTTTGACATTAAAACGTAAAGTGTTTCTTAAACATAAACAAATGTTGCACATTTTGATATAGAAATCCTTAATTTTTGTACGATCTAAAATATTACCTACCTATGAAAATAATGGATTATTCCAAAAGTAATAAATTACAGACAAAAATACCTATCTACTTGTTGCACCCAATTATCCAATGACCGTTAAGTATTGAATGATTCAAATCAAAGGAGCTATGGGGCGCTCCTTCCTTGGGGGGGGCGTGACAATTCTATGAGGGGAGCGCGAGCTTTTGGAAGCATTGCCAAGGTCATTTTATTGCATTCTAAAACCTTCGGAAAAATTTTTATGAATAACAGTGCACAGAAAAGATCATACTTTGGAAATACGTATATTTACGTCAGGGGAATTAATGATTTTGCCTTGTGAGAGGTTTATATAAGCCAATGGCACTTTAGAGGTTAATGTCGGTCTTTAGAGGTAATGAGGTAAAAAAAGTAAGCTAACATGAATTCACATATTGAAAAGTTAAAAAAAAGACTTAAAAGGAAGTTGAGACCTTATTTAGTAACCGCTGAACGAACTAAACTAATTGCCGTGTATAAAAAAGTAATTAAAAATATATTTAATGCTTACAGCATTTTTAATAAATTATTTCGTCTCAAATTTGACTCCCTTATGTACATTCGTATGTTATTCACGTTGTAGTATAATATTTTAAGATAAAATCAGATATTTTTTAATTTAAACAATAAAAAACATCACAACGGTAATGGTTGATTATCACTGTGACACTACCTATTTACATTTTGAGATCCTTTGTTGCAGTCTTCACAGAACAGCCTATAATGTGAAATGTACATGAATTTTTAGGAACAGTATTTCCTCTTCTCAGTTCTTAATGTTGCTTCGCTTGGTTCTTCATCTTGAACGGGGCGTTGCGCATCAGGTATTTCTTTAATCCTTAGTCTAATGAACAAAGCATGTGAATGTTACTCACAGGGCTTCTTAGCACGGCATCCGTTAGATGCATCTCAATTCCAGCAGAAAAGCCATCTTAAAAAATGTTCCAAAATACTTGTTTCGAGTTACTTTAGTATAAAATTGAAAACTACATTATATGTTACAGAAAAACCTGAAAGTCAACGAATAATTAGAAACCCATTAAAAATTAACGTTGTTGGGCTCGCTGCAACTATCAAACTCAAGGGTCCTGCCACCGGAAATGTGAAGTGGTCGACCGCGTTCTTAACATTGAACCTTACAATGAGAGATAAGAGACAGATTGAAGAAGGTTGGGTGCGTTCCCGCTCACCACACACACACAAGTGTGAATGCGACACGAAACTTATTTTTACTATGCATCTCACAGATGCGCACGTCTAACGGAGGGTTAATGGAAATGTGTTCTTCGTAAGAGTTACCAACGCATAACTGTGATTCATCTCAATTCTGTTAGGTTGAGTAAATTATTTGATTTAATAATTCATATTCATTTTATCGAGTCGGTATTTGGTCAAAATTAATCATCTGACAATTGCCTTAACTCCTCTTTTTGAGGAGCGCACATTTTCAAAATTATCTCCCTCATATTCGCAACAGTTCAGTTTGGCCGATGTTTATTCATCGCTAATTTTGTGATTTTATATAACTGACAAATCCTGTTGTTTTGTTCTACTGCTAAGCATGACAATTGAGCTGTTACCCCTCTCTATAAATATCATTACCAACCCAGCATGAGAATTTTAATTATATATCGATTTAATTTCCATCATCTCTTTAGCACAAAGGGTGTTTAAGAATTCTGTTTTAATTTTATTAAAACTGCATACAACGTCAATGAATGAAAGGTTGCAGGTTATCATAAATTGATGATATTCATTACATGATTTGTATAGTGTTTCTTATTTGAAATTATAAGGATTTTAAATAAATAAGAATTTCCCCATCAAATATTCTGAAGAAAAATAATTGTTCTTGTTATCAATCATAGATCAGAATATTTTCGAACTGATTCTGGGGAAAATAAATATAATACTCACAAAATGTTACAGTCAAACGTTTTTATTTTATAATATGTTATTTTCCGTACATAGACTAAACACAAATTGGCAGATATTTTTCTTTCGAATTCGATAGAAGTTCCTCTTTATGATGATAGATGGCGGGGGAGTTCCTTTTCTGTTACACAGTACAATCACGTCGCAGCAACGGAGTGTATGATTGACTATTTTATAAATGTGTAAGATTGCATTTCTTCTCAAAATGTGATACACTTAGTCGAAAAGAATTAGAACTTTATTCCGGAGACACTTCGAAAGCACTTAAGAAAAATCAGGCGAAAGAGCGTTGCAAAATATTTCCTAAAATGCAATACCCCCAAAAGACGGAACATTTCTATCTCACAATCCAATAAATATTATTAATTTAAAATTTCGTTTTTACAGAAACGTTGAATGGGAATTATTTTGAAAACATTTTCTGAAGCAATGGCTTCTGAAGGCTGTTAATGTATATGATGTTGGTTTTTTAAATATTTGAATGATATATAAGCATTTGAATAATAAATTCTGCAAAAAAAGTATTTTAAAAAGCAACTCTAGATTCTCTCTCTCTCTTTCCACTGAAGCCACAACTGCGGCTTGGCTATAGAGAAATATTGCCACTTAGCTACCATACTTTGTATGAACTCCGGCCAAGAATTGACCAGAAAATAAAATTGATTGAAACTTAAATTGCCCTGAAAATACATACATAGCATTTTTCAGTTTTTCTCTAACGAGATATTTTGTAGCGTTTACATCAATTTCTACAATTTCTGTATCAGTCCTTGTAGAATTTTCAGCGTTGATCCATTACCTACATCAAACTTTTACCATAAAGCAACATAAATACAATGCGAAAATGTATCAATATGGTTTTGGAATGAATTTGCGATTGCATTTAGGAATACATGATTATACGACTTTTAGAATGTTTTCATTAGTGTTTTGTATATTCATATGTAAACATTGTTTCTAAAAGTTCCTCTAAAAACTGGACAATTTTTTTTCTAAACAGCCAAAAAAAACTGTTTTTAAACATGACATTTATATATTTTTATGAGTATAACAAGCTTCGCTTGCAACGAAAAAGGGCATCACGTTTGACTTATCTTTATGTACCTTTTACTGAGAAATTTTGAATATTAAAGCTTTAAGAGTAAAAACCTTTTGAAGCTTTGAAAGTGCTTCCCAGGTTTAAAAGGTCGGCATTTACATTTTTATCGGTCTAAGTGAGCGTCACATGTCAGCTGATTATTTTAAGATTTTTTGACATACTTTTAATTCATAAAATAGCAAATATGTTAGATTACTGGAAAGGTCATGAATTAGACACTTTAGAAACATGAAAATCTATAATATGAAGATTTTTTAACATACTGACTTCTCTAAATTTTTAAAATATTTCATCAATCCTTCTTTCTCACCTTTTTCAGCAATATTTATATTTTCTGAGATTCTCACTACATTTAGTTTTTAATCTGCACATGCATTTTTACATACCTATTTTTATGCATAATTTTTCTACTAAGTCAAGAGCTTAGTTATAGTGTAAAGCAGTGTTTCTCAAACGGTGGAGGCGTGACCCTAGGGTGGAGTGAACATATTGAAAAGTCGACAGCAAAAAGTTTTTTCTTAAAAAAAAATTATTAATTTACTGAAAGTAAACAAATAAAATGCATTCTGACAGAATAAAAAATAAAACACACATTTACACTTATATAATACTAGAGGACTCGACAGACGTTGTCCTGTACACACATCTTCAATTCAAAATAAAAGATTTTTGAATATATTCGATACTGCGATCGTAGCGCAGTCTACCGGATCCAATGTAAAACATTCCAAGATCAACAATTTACAAATAAAAAAATTAATTAAATAAACATTTCTAAACCGAATTATAAATCTAAACCATTCTCGAGTCCACTGGAACAGACAAAAATTTTCATCAAAATCGGTCCAGCCGTTTAGGAGGAGTTCAGTTACATACACACGCACAAAAGAATTACATATATAAATATTATTTGAAAAGATATTAATTAAAACCGCTAAAAAGCGTGAATCGTCTGCATTTTTGTAGCAATAAAGACCGAGTTTGACCAGTTTGGCTGAAAATCAATTTTTGATGCCAACTTACGTCTTTTTCAATTCCTACTATTAGCTCACGATCCCCATACATATTTTATTTGTTTGTTTGTTTATTTATTTATTTATCTTGGTGAAATTTTCAATCGTTAATAAAATACATTTTAAAGCACTCAATTGAGCTAAAATATAATGTAAATGATTATTTTGGATGACAATACGATAATTTAATTATAATTAATAAAAATTAATTGATTAAAGATAATTATATAAAAAAATTACAAATACAACCTCGTTGACGACTTATGTCAAAATTTGAAAAGGTTTTTTTCTAACGTGTTAAAGCATTCAGTTGAAAGGAAATTTTATATACACGATTGTTTGGATGACAATACGATACTTTAATGACAATTAATAAAAAATTAATTACCACTTAATGTTGTGATTCGGTCATATATATATACATATTTATATTAATTGCAACTATTTAATAAAAAGTAGCTAAAATAAATTTTTTCTTGGTTGATCTAAGTAGGAATTGATATAATTTTTTTTATATTACTTGTTTATAACAAAAGCGTTGTTACAACAACGCAGATGAATGTTGAGTTGTATTTTTTGAATGTTTTTAATAATTATCTTTTTAACTAATTGCGATATCGGACCGAATTGTGAATCTAAACCATTCTCGAATTTACTTGAACCCACACAAAAAGTTTCATCGAAATCGGTCCAGCCGTTTAGGAGGAGTTTAGTGACATACACACGCGCAGAAGATTTTTATATATAAAGATGTAGCAGTACTGCACAACTTTATAATTAGTTTAACCATACTAAGTTAAGAACAAGTTTAATAAATACCAGGGACCACATGGACTTGTAATATATAAAATAAAATACAAAAATTAACACTTATCTTGATAATTTGTATGGTTTAAAATTAATCGCTTAGCTGCAGATTAATATTTATGCTATTTGCTCTCTAATGCCACCGTTTTCCATGTAGGCGCGCATATGTGATGCAGGGGGGTGGGAAAGAAAAGGAGTAAATAAGGAAATCCTCTGAAATAAGTAAATTCTCCACAAAATACTGTTAAGGTCCTTTTTATTGTATTTTAAAATCTTCGGAATAATTTTATGGATATCAGAGCACAGAAAAGATACATACGTCTGGGGCAATTAACGCTTTGGCTGGGTGAAACGTTTATATACCTCGGTTGGCACTTAAGAGGTTAAATACGCATTGTAGCTTTAGCGTCAAAGTTTAGTATTATTGAATCCAATACATTTTTATTGTATTGAGGGAGCGCGATGAAAATTATGATTAAATAATGGGTCGCAAGTACTGAAAGTTTGAGAAGCACTGGGGTAAAGCACGATTCAAAAAAGAAACAAATAACCATAGAATTTGATACTTGACTTAGAAACTCTACTTTGAAGTGTAATTAATGTTATTCTGGTAGATAAAATGCAATCAGAGTTAGGTAACTGTGTATCTCTCGATATTTATAATTAATTTTCAAAATTCCAACACGTATACCGTTTCATTCAATTCAATTCTTAAGAACGTGTCACTAAGAATGTGAACAGGGTTTAAATTTTGAATTGAATTTTAACTACAATTTCAAACAATTTTTATTTCTCGCATGTAGTAATAATTCTTATTTATAATTACTGCCGTTTCCTACATTAACGAAGATGTTATGGATTTATACAGACATTTAGTAAAATACTTAATCCTTATATGAAAAGTGAGATATTTTATTAAAATCTATGTATGTAGGGGGTAGAATATGAGTAGGATTTCACGTTTTCTTTAATCAAATTATATCTCTCCTTCCTCGCTTGAATTGAAAAGTAAAGAGAGGAGAAATTTAATTTCATTTCACTCCTTAATTAATACCGACATTCATTACATTCATTTGCCTACGATGAGTTTTCAATTCACATTTCGTCCTTTAGAAAATGTTTTGCTCAACGCTATTTATTGATTAGAGAGAAGAATATTTACTCAAAAATAAACTCCTTATTTAATTAGCTCACACGGAATTCTGTCTTGATTAGTAATGCATTTAACAGTACCTTGACGTATTATTGTTGTGATATCAATATTTTGTAACAGCACTTAATATTATTAGTCGCAAATTATTTTTTTAGCAGAAGCACTTAGTAAAGCATCATTCACCAGAGTGAAAATACTCCTAAAAACATACAAGTAAGAAACACAAACACGTAGTACAACATCATTTGTCAGAGTGAATATACTGTTTACAAACATACAAGTAAACAAACACAAAGACGCAGGAATAAAACATGTGAATTCGATACACACACACACACACACACACACATATATATATATATATATATATATATATATATATATATATATATATATATATATGTATATATATATATATATCACATTAATTAAAACTCCGTATGGTCACCGTAGTAGAATAGTCCCAACGTAAGCCCATGCGTGTCGTAAAAGGCGACTAAAATGAGCAGAAGTCCAACCTCTCAGGGCTCTGCAACCTTCAATTATGACAAGTGCAATTATAGAAATTAGTTCAAACCTAGATATTTGCCTTACACATACAAATATCGCTAATTCCGCCTGCACCTTTGTGCTCTCAGATTGTATATTTTCTCTTGGGGCCATCAAGGAAGAAAAAATTAGGATCACACCCAAGAAATCAATTCACTTATATTCTACCTTGGTGCTTTGGGCAAATCATGTGCCCTCCAGTGGATCCCTGCTCCTGTTGATATCGAAGGGAACGGGATGGCCGATTCCATTGCCAATGAAGCCAGAAAACTTGAGCCTGTAACTTCATCTACTATGATCTTTGATCCCAACGCAGTGGCAAACAAAAACTCTGTTTAAACCCAAGAAAACAAATTATCGCTGCCAGAATTGAATTATAGCCGAGAAATTACACCAACAATAACTAGACTAAGAACAAAGCATTTTAAGGGTATGAAGATTCTGCCTGATGGTTCCAGAACATATGTTGAATGTAGGCACTGCCCAGGGACGTAACTGAATCCCAGGCACATTTTTAGCTTTTGTTCCATTGTTTATGGCTTTTTTTAAAATAGACAATAACTGTAGCATGCGCATTCTATATTCGGAATGAGCCATGGTTGTTGCCACTGCAGTGATTCACGCCTTTGGCAATATTTGACTAAATGTTTGTATTTACAACATCTGCACTTTGTCATGCATGGCAACAACAACAACAGTAATTGAAAATTAGTCAGAAGAAAGGTTTCGTGTAGCTGTGATCTCAATTATTTCAATATTTATCATAAGAACTGATACCTGGACATGCTCCAAGATACGCAGCTTCTATTAATTTATACCTTCTGCAGAGGACACAGTTAGTGGTAGAAATCATTCTGAATACGTTCAGGTAACCAGTAAGGCAGTCATATTCGTTTTAGATACGAAACGCGACAACTGCGTGGAATCTTGGAAATTCTGACATCTTTTCAAGAGTTTTATAGCAGTTTTATCTTTAGTTTGTTCAAAAGGCTAACCTTCATAGCTTTACTCAAGTTTTTTGTACTTATATGCAGTAAATTATTTAAATACTTACCAATTATTGGAATTATGTGTTAATGATTCAGTTTTTCTGAGCTTTCGCTTACACATATTGGCGATATAATAAATAATTTTATAGTTGTTTCTAAGATAAGTTATGTCCGTCGTTGATATCACATTAGAAAAGTAAGAGGTGCAAAGTAAATAATGTGTAAGGCATAAAAATAATCATAGATCTCGAAAATCAATTCATCATATGAAGACCAACAATACGATGACATCCAATGTTTCATCTCCAGCAACCTTTCTTGCCTATTTTCATCTGCATGACGGGATCACACCTTTCACGATAAATTTTATTTTTATTTAAAAAAAATTTTGTGTTTTGTCATTCATTGGAAACTTCTGGATACTCATTATTCAGTAAAAAGGATAGGATCCAGCCAACGCAATATATAATAAAAAGAAAATGTTTATAAAATTAACAATATTGGTAATTTTTTTTCTTTATTATATAAAGAACCAGTATCTCATGATATTAAAAAAGCATTGTCATCTACTTATAATGTTACTAATTTATATAAGCCATGGGGGTATACTTCAGCGGGTTATCTGGGTATTGCCTTTTCTGACCAACCACAATAATTACCGTTATTTAATATGGCGTTGAATTATACAATTTTATTTATTTCATCACTATTTTATTTCAACAGAGCAACGAGCTACAAGTATTTTCATAGCCTAAAGTGTAGGTAAAAGCGTAATGTTCTAAATTCAGTGTAGCTGATTAGTGTTTTTCAGAATTTGTTATGAGTTAAAATGTTGATTATAACATTCTCAATGGCGACTTTGGTATTTTTTTGGCAATTTTAGAATGCTATTGAACCAACTACAAGGATACTAAAAATAGAACCATTAAGGCTTTTACTTTAAGAAAAAATCTTGGGAAAAATATTATCGAACTAAATAAAAACAAAATAACCAAAACTTTGTGTGTACCCCCTATACTTATTTTCAACAATACATTTTGTTGAACTTCATTGAATATGGAAAAATATTAAAAATCATTTGGTGTAGGTTTATTTTGAATTCTTTGTGATATTTTTTCACTGTACATTTTAAAATCAAATTCCGATATCAGCGTTTCAATTAAGATTTTACTTAAAACGAAGATTAAAAGAAAAATTTTTTTGTTATTCAAAAGAAATGGTAAATTAAAATTCTTATTTAATTCTTATGCATGTTAATGAAATGAAAACCTCATTAAATAATTAAAATTCATTATTGCAGACTATTTCGTTAGATTTTATAAAACGTTCTACTTAAAAATAACTTCGTTTTGCGATTTTGTATTTGTGTTATCTAAGATCTTATTACCTCTAGTTATGTTCGCATTTGGTACAGCAATCGTCGTCTTAAGAGACGAAGTTCACTTAGCTAAGCTAAAAGCAAAGGGTGGTTGCATAATGAAGAATAATGTCTCTTGTCCGCTGTACTGATGTTGTTACGACGTTTTAACATCGGATCTTTTTTAAGTCCGAATTATCTCCACACACCAACAAGGACACCCAATAACAAGAATATCCTAGAAGCTTGCTTAAGAGATTATCCATAAAGCCCCGAGCGACGCGTTACAGATCTATACTGATAGCAGCGTGGGTGTAGGCGCAGTCTCGGGTTATGGACATTTCATCAAAAAAGGGAAATTGAATTAGGATCTGTAAGAGAAATTCTGACTACTGATCGTGGCCGCGGTAGCCGAGTGGTATAGGCATCTGATCGTGGCTGGCTTTGTCACGAGTTCGAGCCCAGTACCACTAAAGACCCGCCGTGTAGGGCAGCGATGCACGCTAAATCTGTCGAAAGCTGAAACGTCCTCCCGTTGGTGTGGTGTGGTAGTTAGGAGAGGGGGTGCCAGCTCAGGTGTCGTCCACGTCACTTGACCATGGTTCAAAATTACGTGGTCCGTCGCCAAAAGCCCTCGTGTAGCTGAACAGCGCGACGTTAATCTTCACTCACTCACTGACTACCGATCAGTATTTCGAGCAGAGCTCTTAGCTATTGAGGAGGCTTTGAACTTTTGCTTTACTGAGAGTGCCAATGCAGATATTTAGATATTGAGTGATAGCCGAAGCTCTATTCAGCATCTATCTGAATGATGGAGGCATGGTGACAAACATAATTCTCAGCTATTAAATATCTTGAGTGCCAATGCTAAGATATTTTTCAGTGGGTACCGTTGCACTTGAATATTTACGGGAATGGCCTGTGAGGGTAGCCATAAAGATTCTACGCATGGTGGCTACCTTGCTTTTTCAGAAATTGGTACCCGGGTCAAAGAGATATAAGTTTCTCTTGGAGACATACCCCTGTACATGAGTGTATGAAGGATATCGTCCTGAAGCTGATTTGCTTGGGACAAGCAGCATGCTAGATGAAACTACCTTGCTAGGCTTCGCAGTGGACATACTCGGGCTCAACGATATGTGGTGACTCTTAAAGTTTATCCTCTTGGTCCGAATTGCAATATGACCCAAGCCGCTCCTGCCCACATCTTGGCTTGTACTGATTTCCATGAGAGCCAGCTGCTCTAAAAACCTACTACAGTTTTTCATTGTTTGAAAATGCACCAGTTTATGGACTTGATCTAAATGTTTCTGTCAATATAGTGGGATAAGGACCAACAAGATCTTATTAAACATTTTTATTTCTAACTTATTATTCTCTTCCGTTTTCATCCCCAACTAAAAGTAAATTTTCTATATTTATGTGTGAAATTATATCCCCACTTATGCAGTTATCATTCAGTCCCACCTATCGTATATAAGTTTCGGTATTACTCGAATTCCTGCATCTTAAATATTATCAATAATTCTTTTGTAACTAATATCACAAGGGGATTCGAGCTTATTTTTTCAAATTTACGGCTCCTAATTAAAATACACAGTTTAGTTGGTAAACGTAAACTCGAGGAAATTTCAGTTGAGTAGTGATACTGCATTGAATAATTTCTGCTCGATTGGGAAAGAAAAACAAATGTGTTTTTGAATATAACATTAATTTATAGTTTTTACAGATCGTTATCGATTGCGTATTTGATATATTTTTGTATTCTTTTTCTCATATCAATGTTTGTGTGTGTATTGGAGTGTAATAAGATCACAGAAAATTAATTTTTAATTATCTAAATGTTTGTGCTGCATTTACAAGCCTAAAGAGTTAAAAAACTATTTTTCTGTTTCCAAAACCAAATAACATATTAATATAGAATATAAATTTCTTTTTTTTTTTTCTTTTCAAGAAGTTCTAAGAACTCCAATTCGATTCCTAAAAGGTATTTCAAGTTTGTTTTTACTGTAACTAGAATATGATAACCGAAAATTTCAAAAACTCAATACAAATCCCAGTTTTTTCCTATATCTATGAAATACCTAAATAATTATTCAGCTAAAACAATTTTCCATATTTAAGGTTGACTTCTAATGGTGCAATGTTATAAGCGTTTATAATGTTTTTTATGTGTAGCCCTTTTTCTAAAAATATATATTACTTTAATGAGAAATCTGCATTACAGAAGATTGCTTTTTAAAAGGCAACTAAAATTAACTCTTTTGCTGCTTTGATTGAGCCACAACGATTCTATGATAGTGAAATCTGATAAATCACCGAAAGTTGCTCACTGAAAGTAATAAATGGGAGCCATTAATTTTAATGGTGAATCTGGGAAAGATAATAATGGGGCGAGTTGAACACGAATGTTTCTCTCTATTAAGTAATGAATCTTCTTCGAAGACAAATACTTAATCATTTTTTAGTATTTTAGTAACACACAAGTTTTCTTCTTTCACTGTAATGAATTATTCTCAATATCATATTCTTGAGTAAGTAATGTATGAATTTGCTTAAGATTATATTAATTTGGATGTTCAAAAGATGGAACACACAATAAATTTTTTTCACACGAAAAATAACTGTAATTTTATAGTGAATTATTGTTCCTACGCACATAAACACTTCATCTCACTTTATATTTGTAAGATCTAGAAGTCTGTTTCATAAAGATATTTTTTAACAGGAAATATGAAATCTCATAACATTGTAAGACATGAATAATGGAGTGTAATAAATGAAATAAGTAAAAGGCACTGATTATTTTAATACGGATTGATTGATTGAATATTAACTTCGCACTGTTCAGCTACACGAGGGCTTTCGGCGACGGACTACGTAATTTTGAACCATGGTCAAGTGACGCGGAAGACACCTGAGCTGGTACCCCTCTCATAACTACTACACCACACCAAAGGAAGGACGTTTCAGCTCTCGACAGATATAACATGCAACGCTGCCCTACACGGCGGGTGCTCAATGGTCCTCCATGATCAAGGCCAGCCATGATCCGTTTCCTTAACCACTCGGCTACCGCGGCCACTATTTTAATACGGAACAAAATACATAAAGTTATTTTCGTCATTTCAGTGTGGAACAGTGATTCCCGACCTTTTTTTGTTGTTGTTGTTGCTATGATACACTTTTAACAATTTCAAAATTTGGTTGCACACTAACAATAAAATAAGTTTAAAATAGATGATTTCTTTTCTGTTATACACTACATAAAATAGTTTATAATAATAATTTTCATTGTTAAATAAAATATTGTGTACGATAAACACATCAACATATTTATTGAGTAATTAATTACAAATTAATTTATGAATATAATTAATGCGAAATTTAACTTGATGATTTTTGGTCACTTCGTTTATAATGGATTATATAAATGATAATGCCACTCTCATTTCGTCATCTAAATTTTAAAGTCTAGATCTTATTTTCATTTGAATATTTTTATCAAGTGCTGAAAACTCGAATTTACGCAAATAAGATGTAGAAAATTGTAACAATATTTTTAAAGCATTTTGGCTATTATCAGAGATAATCACCTATAATTTTAATCCAAAATGAACTGGCTCTTCCGAATGTTTTGAACTTAAATTATTACACAGCGAATTTTGGCGTTTCCTTTTCAATCAAAATTGATTTATATTCGGATGTATACGTTCACAAATGGGTTACAAGCCGAATCAAATTTTTTGTATCCCTCTAATAACGAAAGGATAAGTTAAATTTATCCCGAATACACTCATATTATTTCTATATAACGGTCGAAAAAGTTTCGGTTTCAAATTTTATTTTTTTTTCTCAGAGTATAATTACTAATTTTTAAAAAAAAATGTTGGCACACGAAAGTACCACGCTACAGTGGATGAGAATCATGTAGATTCACAAGACTTAGAACACTTATAAAGGAATAGATGTTTTTCTAATAACGGGTGGTTGTTTAAGAAGATTTTTTTTTCTATTATGAACATTTATTTAATTTGTATTGTATATTTATATCATTTTGTTATTTATTATTCTTAAAGCATTTTAATTTTTTTAAAAAAAATATGTCTTATTTTATTTTTTTCTTTAATTCCTTTAATTTTTATTTATGATTTTCAACGCACATTCTTATTAAATTAATATTTTATTATTATCTCTTAATAAAAGTAGCACAAAATATTTTCAAAATAAAACATATAAACTAATAATATTTTATTAATTTTTCTTTATATGCAAGTGTATATTTTTGATGCATCTAGTGATTATCTCAACGTATGCTCAAAGTTAAAATTAACACTTCTTTTGTCTTCAAAATATTTTTTGTAATGAACTATTTATTTCATTGCTTTAAATTTTTTAATTTATTATTTAGAATTCTTAATGAATTTTATGCTCATTTTTTTATTTTCAATAGTAATTTTTCCTCTTTTATTTCTCTTTTTAACTAAATATGTATTTATCAAAAATAAGGTCTGTTTGTTATCGTTCTATTTAAAATATTTTTTTTTTAACTTTTGTTGAAAACAAACACATCCCGACAAAATACCTTAGGGTGTTAAATTTAAGTAATTCACATTTGCTGAAGTTTTAAAGTTATTATTTGCAGATTGATTCAAGAAATTCTTTTTTTTTAATTTATTTCCAAGGTAAATGATATATCACTTCGTAAGTAAATAATAAAATTTTAATTGAACTAAAGGAAATGTGATAGGTAGCGACAATAATAATTTCTCTAAAAATGTATAAGGAAGTGTCTAGCTCATTCTCGTTACTTATTTTCCTTTCAAATTACCAAACATATGTTTTTGCTTCATTTATATTTTAAAAGGACCTTTTCATATAATTTAATTTACTAATATTTTATACTTCAAATATTTAGTAATCAAATGATATAGTAAATAATGTATCAATATATGCATTAATATGGAAACAGTAAATAAATCTGAATAAACTATTATTTTCTGCAATGGATCCTAAGGAAATACCATATCGTATTATGAGTTTAACTTGCATGTTAAGCAATTTTCTTATCCTAAGAATTAAATTACTGTTTTATATATTTAATCATGTATATTTATATAAAATTTAATATATATATATATATATATATATATATATATATATATATATATATATATATGTTTATTCTTTGCATTAGTAAGTCGAATTGTTTAGTCTTAGAGGAATATTTTGTATGCTTATATGCGTGTAAATAAAATTATAGTTCAATGCCTTTAATTTTATGCATATGTATTTAAAAGGTTTTGTTTTTTTTTAACTTTCATGATTAAAGCTAAATATATATCGTCGGCCTAGTTATCAGACTGCGTAACTCCACCGGTGTAACTAATTTGATATAGGAGTGCAACGTGCCAAACGCTTTTTGGCGCGATTCCTTAATGCGTTTGTTTTGTCTACGCCATGCCTCAGTGCACGCTCCGCTTATAATTTATTCCTCGATCATAAAATAAATCAACAGAAAGTAATATTAATGAATTACACTTCCAGAAAAAAATTATTTAACTATTTTAATCGAACATTACACAAAATTTGTAACAATGTGTTACTTTTGCTGAGCAGAGACCCCGCGAAAAAAAACCCAGACAAAAAGCTAACACTAATATACGCTATCCCCATGGCAACCACATTGCCGCACGATAAAAATATCAAAGTAAACCATGTTGTTATATTATCGTCTATCTTTGCGAACATAAACAACAACTTGGCGCCTAGCCCTACTGTATCAAATTAGCATCCCAGATGGAGTTACGCAGTTTGATAATTAGACCGACGATATATATATAAATAACACCAAATCAATTTTATGATATATATTTTTCTTTTAGTATATTAAATGGTATGCGATGTATTTGATTGAAAAGTTTAAAGTCCCTAAAACGGTGTGTCAAAAAACATGTAGTTTCTTACAAAAAGGGAAAACAAAACAAACAAAAAAACAGTAGTGAAAAGAAATAACTGAATTGGGTGATTCTGCTCAGGTCACACATTTTTATATAAATTATGTCAGAAAAATGTTTATATTTATAAAATAAAAGAAAGATTTTAAAGAATTTAGAAGCCTATCAATCAAATATAAAATAAAATTACTCCCTAAAAATAAAAAATGCAGCAATTGGCATGCATAAAATACTTTCGAAAGAAGAATTTTTCAATTGGTTATACGTATTTAATGTTCATTGCAGGTATATTAGTAATACATACAGCCGTATACTGTTGCGAATTTTTTTTAAATTTCTATCAGTGAGTTACACATACGATAAAAACTAATTTCTGCAGCTTAGCTTATGAAGCAGGAGATATACTTTATAAAAATTCACAACTAATTGGATAAATTAAATGAAATACATGAATGGATAGGAAAAATTGCAAATCGCATATTCAGTGGGCCTGGCCGATCTACGTTAATGATCCATGTCGGATGGCTCTCATACACTCATGAATTATGAGGCAAGGGAAGTAAATGACAGAATTAACAATGATCACATCTCTGCACGATATGGAACCAATTAGCGAAGCTGTCAATCAATTCAAGAGTATCGACGACACGTTCCAAAGACGTTGAGTGATCAAACTTAAAATAGCAGTTTGGCTTGTCATCGCATCACAACTATCCACCAGCATTCATTTACAGTGCACCGCCGGTAACAAAGATGTTTGAAAGAAAAGAATACGAGGCGATTGAGAAATGCCAATGCAATCAAGAGAACTTCAGCATGTGGGTTCTTTTGGTAGACGGTCAAGAAGACTTAGCACTATAATTCTATTGAACTGGTGTAGTAAGCGCAGTTTTGACCAAATATCCCACATCGTCCAAGTCCATTGTTCAAAAATTATCTACTAGAAGTATGCATTAACAGAACCTACTAAGAACCTATGAAACTACCCCTTGACTTAATAAAATTGCTCCGTTTCGGCAATCCTGTCCTGCCAGATCTATGGGCACCATAAAATAGTGCAGAGTTTGTTTCTTCGATAAATTGTGCTTTTTTATGGAAAGAGTCATTGCGTACAATTCTAAGGTTAACACAGTGCTTCTCAAACTTTCAACATCGTTGACCCAGTTTTCATTAGTAATTTTTTTCTATCACGGCCACTCCGTACAATAACTATATATTGAATTCAATAATGTACTTTAATGCTAAAGCTACAAAGTAACTTTAATTATAAACCGTAAAATTATCAAGATAGGTATTACATTTATATTTAATTATGTCCGTGACAAATCCTTGGGAGAGTCACTAGTAATTATTAAACTTCTTCTTAACTTAGTATTGATAAATCAATTATGAAATACATTAAGCAGTACTGATATATTTATATGTATATTACATTAATGTAAATGTGTATTTTATTTTTTATGCCAGAATGCGCTTTGTTAGGCGTCCTTTTAGTAAATTAATAATTTTCTTAAATCTTTTATTTTCGTCTTTTCAATATGCTCGCCCTCCCCACGTAGGGTTATCACGCACCTCCAAGGTAGGTGCGCCCCAAAGTTTGAGAAACACTGGATTAAAATGAAGGCATGCTCAATCTCAGCGCAATTCTAGAAAGAGTGAGTGCCTATTATCATCTCACTTTTCAGGAATACTAGGGATATTGTGGATGAATTCCATAATTTAAAACCTCTGTCAGGTGACGAAGACGAAGCCTGGTCTTCCACCTTACTTTTAAAACTTTCACTTCAATATTGCAATTTTAGAAGACGTAGTTCTGTGCAACAACACGGAATAATTGCATGGAGGTGCTATTTTCCAAAAAAAATTCATCACTGTCTCTTTTTGCTGTTTTTACTGCGGACCCAAATGCTTCCTTACTAATTGATGTTTACTGATATTTCACTTATGAAACACATCTGGAAGTAATTTGCCGTTGTTTGAGTTCAGAGGCTAAATTGTCCCAAATGATTGAAAAGGAATGCTCAAACATTTCTCAGAACCCTCTTCGCTTGCTCATTAATCCTGTTACTGACTGTATCGGAACCCATGTTGCTGCCTATTGGCTGCGATATTATAATATCATGTTGTTTCATAATATCATGTTGTTTCATAATATCATGTTGTTCATTATAATATCATAATATCCGTTTCTTTGCCAATTTTCATCGCCTTCTACATACTCATTCATGCTGTGGTGGTTTCAGTGTGTGAATTTGTCACAATGTTACTCAGGATATTACTCAGGAATTTGCTGATTTAATAAATATATTGTGCATAATAAAACAAATATATTATGAAGTTTCTCTTAGTAATTTTAGCAATGATCTTTTCCTAAGTTTTTAGCTAATTTTCTAGATGTATTTTATTGTTTAAACAGAATTCTTTTTACACAGACTAAAAACTTGTCTGTATATTTTTGGTATATAATCAACTGCACAAACGTATTTAGAGCATTCCTCGTCCTATTTTATTTCATAAAATTTCTGTATCATATAGAACATTTACTATGTATTTTTTTTACTACTTGAAAGAAATGAGCAAAATATTTATTTCCTGAGAAATTTAGTATCTAAAATCCTCCATACACCATGATTTCTCCTTGCTGTAAATTTCCCATCTACACTAGATAAGAAAAGAATGGACAAAATGGGATCTTAACGCATATATATAGGAATGGTAAATAATTCCCGCTATAAGTACGAATGAAGAGAAATAGAAGAGGAGTAAAAAGGAATCTATTCCAGCACGATTGTGCACTCCATTCCACTGATTTCATTTCTGCCCAATGAAGATCCTTATTTGGAGAAGACAACATGTCTTCGAGAGCAATGGAGAAAGAAAGATTCATTTATAAACATTTTCCCCTTTCTTCTTACATTCGCCCCTGTTTTGTTTACCTATGAAACATTTTTTCTTTCCTTTTCAAGTAAAAAGGGTATCTAAAATCTTCAAGAATATCTGCTTGAAGAGAATTGTATGTCATGTTAATAATATGTATAATTAATACATCTGGGTTATTATTTGTGACATGTGTCGTATTAATGCTATAGCATTCTGTCATCAATAAGAGAATAACGTTATCTTCTTTTCCCCCCATAAATCTTATTTTATATTTCTGTGCTTGTGCAGCATAAATAAATACATCCTATAAACGGGATATCTGTGAATTACTAAGTATTGGTCGCACCGTATTGAAGAAAGTACACCAGTGCTTCTGAAACTTTCATTATTTGCAACCCAATATCCCAGTGTTTCTCAAACTGTGGGGCGCGCCCCGTGATAACCCTGCGAGGGGGGAGGGGCGCGAGCATATTGAAAATAAAATGTTTAAAAAAATAATTTTTTGGGATGAAGTAAAACAAAATGCTTTCTGACATAATAAACAATACACATTTGCACTGACATAATTTATATATATCATTAGGTGATCATCAAAAATAAAAGATTCCACTTCAAACGCTCGTTAGCTATCTTTGATCCTATAACCAAATAAAAAAAAACATTTTGTCTGCTTTGCTGTAATCCCACGATGAGAGATTTTTTTATTACGTTTCTTTTAACCTCTAAAATACTACTTTTGATTATCATATATTTGACCTTAAAACTTACTGGTATGTTTCATTCCGTCTCTTTTTCTTTTAGGAAAGTTCTAAATAATATTTTTCACATATGAATGGGTTTTTTGATATACTAGCTGTTATACCCGTTCTTTGCACGGATGAATTGAAAAATTAAACAATACAGATTGAAGGATAAATAAGTTTTTAATGAGTTAATTCTACGTGAATTGCATATTAAACAAAATAAAAGCTTTTTGCATATCTCAGCTGAATAACCCCTATTTTTTAAATTTTAAGTCTATAGATCTAATAGCTGATAAAAAGGATTTTTTTTATCTATAACTTCCGGTAACTCTTTTGTGGGTCAATTTTTAAAAAACACCTTCCTAAGCTGATCTCTGCTCAGAAAAAGTAACACATTGTTACAAATTTTGTGTAATGACTACTTAAAATAGTATAAATAATTTATATCTGGAAGTGTAATACATTAATATTGCTTTCTGTTGTATTTATTTTATGTTAAAATTGTAATCAGCCTCCCACTCCACCTGTTCAAGCTTTAGCTGTTCCTTGTGCATGGTGTAGACAAAACAAAATGCAAAATTTTACTTCACACATAAAATATAGATATATGCTGTCGCGGGCTATTTTGCAGATGGCAGAATTTTTTCCTACTTACTTGAAAATTATCGTTATGTTTTTTGGACACTTCACACAATATCTTTATGAATTATAGCCTATGTGTTATTCTGATGTATAAGCGATATTATTGTAATTTTTTTAAAAAATCCATGAAGTTGTTTTTGAGTGACAGAGTACCAAACATCCACACAAAATTTCACGTTTCTAATATTAGTAAGGATGGATAAGCATATTAAGAACTTTGAAGGATTATTTGTTCTGAAACATCATATAATACAAATGAAAAACGTTTTACACAATTATTCTTTAGAACTGGCATAGATATTTTTATATTGAACACACTTTTAATTTGGGAGCGGTCGCATATAAGTTGCAGAGTCAACCCAGGCTCACGAAATCATTAATTCTGGGAAAACTGTTTATTCGTTAACAGTGACCTTGACAGTATCCTCCTATTATACAGTCTTAATGGGAACTAAACTGAATTTGTCACAAATATGCCTCTTTTTTGAGAGTGGAAAACGCATTTTTATAATCAAAGTACTTGTTTTGATCGAGTTCCCTGCGCGACCACTTTTGTTGAAAAATATTTTCTATGAACATGCTATACTTTCTCATATGAGCAACTTTGTGGTTTTGATTGTTGTGTGGTACGAATTATTATGGTTTATAAATGAAAATTAGCAGAATATAAAAAATTGGCATCTGAGATTTTTATTGAAGGAAGTTGAAACTGAACAAGCAATTGAAGAACCTGCAGAAATAATGCATATTAGACAAAAAAGCGAAAGTAAGGATGAGAAAAGCCATGAACATGAAACGTCTGAGGTGAATTTAAATTTTTAAATGCTGCCTAAAAGAACTCTATGAAGAAAACTATGAAGTTATAAATGTAGCACTTCGCCTTGTCAAAAAAAAGCACAAGGAAGGAAAATTCAAAATGCTATTTGAAGATCATCAAACGAAATCACAACTACAACAACGTGAACAAAATATGACAGTTTTACTAGAAAATAACGTTCCTGTATTGTTGGCGAAAGGTGTCTGTGATGTATGTCCTTTATTAAGGTCATGCCCATTTTGGACATCTTCCTAAGTTTTATTGGATTTTTTCTCAAATTATCAAAGAAAAATTCAAAAGTCCTTGACCGTAAGTAAGTATATGTTTTCTTAATTAAATTATTCACTGGAATTTTGTAATTTTTTTCGTATATAGTAAACATATATATAAAATAAATTATAGTTTAAAAACAAACTAAAAAACACTCTTGTATAGTGAATCGAACTAAAAAGTTAAAAAAAAATTTAATATATATTACTTGAAAGTATCATATACAAAATTTAATGAAGAGTGTTTTTTTCCAGGTATAGAAGTTTAAGTTGGCATTACTTTCCAAGATGGCGATCGATTTAACAGCTGTCAAGTGATTTATTCTTAGTTTGGTTTGGCAATTCAGCAAAACGATCATCAAGCAAGGCGTAGATTCGTCGAATGGGCCCAAAACGAGATTGCCGTTGTTCCTGATTTTCATAAGCGAATTTTGTTTAGCGATGAAGCGCACTTCTGGTTGAATGGCTACGTCAACAAACAAACTGCCGCATTTGGAGTGAAGCTGATCCACAAGTGTATGTCGAAACTCCATTGCATCCAGAAAAACTGACTGTTTGGTGCGCTTTATGGGCTGAGGGAATCATTGGTACGTACTTCTTCAAAAACGATGAAAGCCACAACGTTACAGGAGCCATGATTACTAACTTTTTCATTCCTGAATTGAACAATCATGATGCTTAGGAGCTGTCGTTGCAACAAGACGGCGCAACATGTCACACAGCTCGTGCAACAATCGATTTATTGAAAGACACGTTTGGTGACCGCCTAATTTCACGTTTTGGACCTGTGAATTGGCCTCCAAGATCTTGTGATTTAACACCGCTAGACTATTTTCTGTGGGGTTATATAAAGTCATTGGTCTATGCGGATAAGCCACAAACGCTTGACCATTTGGAAAACAACATTCGCCGTGTTATTGCCGATAAAAGGCCACAAATGTTGGAAAAAGTCATTGAAAATTGGACGTCCAGATTGGACTACATCTGAGCCAGCCGTGGCAGTGATATGCCAGAAATCATATTTAAAATGTAATGCTAGAAGATTATCTTTCGAATAAAAAAAATCATGTCAATGGAATAATACATCGTTGTTTTATTGCAATTTAAAGTTCTATACCTCTAAAAAAACACCCTTTACTTGCCTTGCCAATTTGTACGGATTATAATTATGATCCTATTGTAGCTTTAGCGCCCCTCCCCCCAAAGTGCATTATTATTGCATTCAATAATAATGGGGGGGGACGTAAAAAAATTATGTTTTAAAATTGGATCGCAAGTAGTGAAAGTTTGAGAACCTCTGCAATATCCAGTTATAATTTTCATTGTGCCGCCCTCCGGATAACAACTATGCATTCAATTCAATGATACTTTAATTTGAGGCTAAAGCTACAACACAACTTTAACCTCTTAGTTACTACTGACGTATATAAACGTCTCATTCAGCCAAAGAGTTAGCTGCATCAAACTTACATATATGTCTTTCAATAGTACGATCTTTTTTGTGTGTACTGCTTTCCATAAAATTATTTCTTAGGTTTTGGAATGCGAAAAAAGGACTTTTACAGTGTTTGCGAAGAATTTATTTATTTCAGAGGATTTGCTAATTTATGCCTTTTCTCCGCCCCCCCCTTACTTCACTTACGCGTACCTACCAGGAAAACGGTGGTATCGAGAAGTGAATAACGAAACTTTTAATCGGCAGTGAAGGGATTAATTATAAACTGTTCAAATTATGAAGATAAGTATTATTTTTTGTATATAATTATGTCTAAGACAAATTGATGGAGTCACTGGTAATTATTAAACTTGCTCTTAATTTATTATTGGTAATAAAATATAAAATGCATCGTGCAGTACTGGAACATTTATAAGTATATTATACCAGTGTAAATGTGTATTTTATTTTTTATTATGTTAGAATGTATTTTGTTTGCTTACTTTCAATAAATTAATGATTTTTTTTTAAAAAAATAATCTTCTGTTATCGACTTTTCAGTTTGCTCACGCCCCTTTCGTAGAGTTATCACGCCCCGTTAGGGGTGCGAGCCCCACAGTTTGAGAAACGCTGATGTAAATGAATTATATATATATATATATATATATATATATATATATATATATATATATATATACTCAGTCGGACCTCTATATAAAGAAGTTGTTAAATGAATGAGAAAAGTTCGTTATATAGAGGTTCACATTTTAATAATCTTTATAAACCACATAAAACAAATTTTAAATGCATAAACAATTATATATTAAGAAAGTAAATATTCGCATTTTTTTAAAAATTAATGTATGATTATTTTACTTATCATACCCATCAAAAAAGAAAGAAAGAAAAACATGAAGGAAAACAAGAAAAAATAATGTTGAAGAATTCACTGTATTTTCAATATTAAGGAAATAATTTTACATAAAATTTAAAGAATTTTAAGGGCATTTTATAATTTAAAGCATACATTATTTTATAATTAGATCTCAAGGACCCGGGACAACTCCACTGAGGGTGAAATATCATATCGAAAACGTTTCTAGTGAACTGAGCAACGCGTGTTAAAGGTTGAAATTCTTGAATGAAACGTCCAAAAACTATATTTCTCTCGGCGAGTTAGAATTTAATAAAACCAGTTCAAGATTCATGACCACCATAAAATGTGTTAAAGATAGAATAACCTGAAAATTTTTCAGAAATATTTAAAAAAAGGGAAATCAAAAATTGAATCACAAAAGAAAAAGTTAGTTATACGGAAAGTACACTTCGCTATAATGAAGTTATTTTACAAAGGAAATCGTGAAATGTTCAAGGTTCCAGGAAAAAGGTTCGCTACATAGAAAAATTCGCAATATAGAGGTTCGATTTACTGATGAAAGGCACATAATTGAACAAGAGATAATATATACTATTTTATGACAAAGTGTTTTCGAAAGAAAAAATTTCCTTGGGTTTATTTGATATTTATTCCGAATATAATGAATTTCTTCAAGAATTTGTGTTCATTTTCTTTAGGTTTATTATTTAAATTAGCTACAAGGCTTCCACCACATATAGTTGAAAGAAGTATTGCACATACGTTAATATGAGCTCTACTAGACATTACAGTACATACTTTTATCTATTTTTAATTAATTTTTAATTAACATTTCTAAACGAAACCTTTTGACTGAGCGTGGGAATAACGAAACAAATTACCTAAAAACGGGATTGTTCTGCGAGAAATAGAATTTTCGGTCTTGTTAAGTTTAAATGGAATGATACAATTTCGGATAACTTAAAATATCATATGTAACCAAATATACAAGGTATACTTTTGTACGAGTAAAATATAACTTTATGGAAGTAGCTCTATATTCAGGATTAAACTAAGCATGACGGCGTACAGTTTTTATTTGCTGAAAGCCTTAAAAATATATATCCGTATGTATGAGAAACCTTTAAAAGCTCTTAACTACTTTTTTCTTATTTCTGCATTAATATACCATGAATCAAAAAGTGGTGTCATATGTTTGTGCTTGTATTTTTTTACGAATGAGTTTTCTTAATTAGGGAATATATTAACGAATTTTATATTTTCACACAGTCTTTTAATTATTCAATGACTTTTTTTATTGGAATATAACGATCGAAGCCCCCCGTTCTTATTCGAAATAATTTATATTATAAAATTAGATAAAAACATGTATGTTTAAATTTAACAAAAAATATGAAAAAAAAACTTATCTACATCTGACAAATATCAGTAGATGTTATAGATATGTACTGAAAAAGGAGAGATGTTCATTATCAATAATATATTTCCATACACTTTCAAATGGCGAGTTAGATCGGCGTAATTCAGAAATATAGTCGCAGAATCCTTCTGATCAGATGATGATTTGCAGGAACGTATACAGAACGTTCATAGAACTATTTTGTCCAAAGGGTTCTATTGGGAAGATATCCAGCGATTGCGCACCTTCAGTGGAGTTTCCCAGAAGCACTAAGAGAAACAGCAGAAAGGTAAGGCATAAGACTATAATAAATCCTCATACGTTCGGAACCGTGATTTTGCAAAAGCGTATAAATGGATAATATTTATGATATTTAGTGTCACTTAGATTAGAAAATGTATATAAAATCGTTTCAAGAATAGTATTACAATAAAAAATTATCTAAGTACAATATTTTGACAAAAAATGAACATAGAATGTCGTATTTTCAAAATATTCTCCTTTTGTGAAAAATGCTTCTGTTATAATAATATTTTGTCTGTATGTAGCTTAAGCCTCTGTGCAGAGGCTCAACTAGAATTTTTGAAATATATAAATTAGAAGTGGGTTTATCCATGTTTTACGGCAACAGAGGGGAGAAATTTTAAGAAAAAAATGCCCATAATTATTTAAATGAATTGTAACTCTGAAAATAATGTGTATTTTTCAAAAAATCATTGCCGAGCATCTGTACAGAGGTCTGAGCTATATACAGGCAACATATTAATATAATAGAAGCATTTTTCACAAAAGGTAAATATTTTGAATAAAAGTTATTCTAAGTTACTTTTCTGCCGAAATATTGTACTTAAATAATTTTTTTGTCAAAATGTCCTTAAAACAATCTTATACGTGTATTATAATTTAAGTGACACTAATATCATGAAAATTATCCATTTGTGCGTCTTTTTAAAGTAACGGTTACGAACGTAGTCGGATATCTTAAACCCAAATACAGTATCCGACTGCAATATATCTTTCAGATATTGATGTTTCTTGTGAAAACTTTCGGTTAAAGCTATATTTAATAATTTTGTGATCCAGACAAAGCTTCTCATTATTTTCGAATCAAAATTTCATATGTACTGAAATCAAGTTTTATCGCATCTGTTGACTCATATGAAAGAATGATGTTTGGGTTAAAAACGTTTTTGTTCGGTTTTTAAAATTGATTTGATTATTCTGACGATATTTTTATAATTTATGATGGGAAACAGGAGAAGAACTTATACTAAATCTCGAAAATATTTTTAATAAATCTGACAAATTTGAGACTAAAATAACTTTTCTATATTGAATACCAATAAAATAGTCCCCATGAACCACTGATATTATACATAAATAAATAAAACAATGTATAAAAAATAGACACTCTTAAAAGTCAAATCCAAGGAGTTATATAACAATATGAAAGCTGCTTTTCAGACAAAATATGGGAAAAAAATTAGGGCTAGAGGAATTCAAGAGCATACATGACTTAGCATTCTGTCATAGTGTTCTATTTTTTTAAACTTTTAACAAGAGAAAAAAAAGGTTTTCAATAGTCTCGTCACGACAGTTAGTATGGTTATATAATTTAGAAAAAAAGCAGATTAATAAAGTGTTATATCGAATGCTTCTTTTTTTTAGTACAGCTGCGCATACACCGTAAGTTTCATATTACTTTCATTACAGCTAAATTGTGTTATTATACTATTTTTAGCAAAGTTATACGTAGACCAGCGTTTCTTAAACTGTAGAGCGCGCCCCTTAGGGGGCGTGATGAATCTAGAGGGGGACGTGAGCATATTAAAAAGTCGAAAGGAAAACATTATTTTAAAAAAATTATTAATTTCCTGTAAATAAAAAACAAATGCATTCCGACGTAATAAAAAATACACAATTACTCTAATATAATATGCTTATAAATGTATCAGTCTATAGAATGTATTTTGTAATTAATTTAACAGTACTAAGTTTGTACTAAGTAACAGTACTACAAGTTTGATAAATACCAGTGACCTTATGGGTTTGTATTAAAACTTATCTTGATAATTTGTACGGTTTATAATTAATTCCTTAATTACCGAGCCAAACTTACGCGAATCACTTCCAATGCCATCGTTTTCCACTTAGATGTTCATATGGGATGTTTTTTTCGGAGGGGGGGGGAGAAAAGGGATAAATAAGCGAATCCTTTGAAATAAGCAAATCCTTCGCCTAAGTAAGTCCTTTTATTGCATTCCAAGGCCTTCGGAATAATTTTATGAACATAAGTGCACATAAAAGATCTTACTTTGGAAAGACGTATATATACGTCGAGACAATTAATTTTTTGTCTGAGAGAGACGTTTATATACGCCGGTGGCACTTAAGAGGCTAAAATCGTATTGAAGTTTTAGAGTCAAACTGTAGTGTTATTGAATTCAATACATTGTTATTGTTTGGAGGTGAGAGGGGGGGCGCAATGAAACTTATGATTGAATATTGAGTCACGAATATTGAAAGTTTGAGAAGCACTGACTTAGACCATAACATGCTACGTTCAGTAAAATTTTCATCATGTACATTAAGAGGACCCGGTACCCTTTGAGAAAACTTTTTTTATTTATGCCTTTAAGAATTATATTTTATCATTTCGTATAGTGTTTCTATTCAATAAAACAGTATTAGGTGTAATTTTGTACATATTATTCCCTCAATTTTAAAAACTTTAATTTTTTTAAAAAAATTTGGAAAATTTTAAAATCCTACTCCTTTTGTGTTTATTAAAATTTTGGCATGAATATTTTTTGTAACATTCTTAAGAATATTTTAAACAACTTTAGGGATCGATTTTGCAATAACTTAATTAGTTTTGGAGAAAAAAAATAAAATGTTCTTAGATATGCTGAAATTCAACAAAAACCCCAATATCTTCTACATTTTAATTTTTTTAAAAAAAAAAGTATTCAGTTTATAGCAAAATGGATCCTTAATTTTGTTACATGCATGATATAACACACAGAGAAAAAATTAAAAAGATTGGTCAATAATTGTGGAAGGAGTAGCATTTTGAATGCACTAATGTAGCTAAAAAACACAAGCTGAGAAAAACCATTTTAAAGTTTATACTTTTGAAAAAATAATTATTATAAGCTTAAATAAGCTTAAAATACCATTTTAAAACATTATTTTTAAAAAATAATTGCATTTTCATGTTATTTTAACCCATATTTTCTATAAATGATACATTTTTACACAGTAATAATTGCACATAAATATCAAGAAAACTCGAACAAAACGTTAAAAAAATTTTCTGTTATAACAGAAATTTTAAAATCTTTTCCTTCACATAATATTTAAATAATATATTTGTATGAAAAACATATGATAAACAAGAACTGAAATTATGAAATTATTAATATAAAATGCCTAAATTATAAATATTTGCATGCACACATTTTACAAAAAAAAAATTATATTACAGTAATTACCTTAGAAATATCCTGATTCATATGTAACTCCTTCCCTTTTTTTAATTAATCTCTCTCTTTTTAAAATAGCTTTTTTTATCAATTTGCGTGCATGTTGGTATTTCGTGTTTTTCCGTCTGATTCGGAATAATCTTTTACGAGATTCGAGCATCACACCAAGATCATGCGAACATTTCCCCAAAGGTATATTTAATGCTTTTTGGGTCTCTCTGACAGTACGTAGAGTGCCTTTGTTGAATTCACAAATCGCTTCAAGTACGGCATTTTTCACTCTGGTTTTACACACAAATATTTCTTTGGGACACTTCGACCAAATCATGTTGTGTAAGCTTTCATTAGTGTTTTGAGTTCCACAATTAATGCACCGTTCTAAAAGTTCATTTGAAGCAAGTCGTTGATAAATAGAAAGGATGTGTGGCAAAAAACTTTCATTCATTGGAGTCCCAACATGTTCTTTATGCAGACCTGGATTTTGTCCTTTTGCTTTTGTGGACTGGTAAAAACACCATGAGTCAGCACCGATTGGACATTTCGAATGCTGAGGTGTTTGGTCTGTCGAAATGCTGTGATGTAACGTAGCATATATTGCTTTTTTCATGGCAGGAACATTGCCTTTGTTTTGTACTATGGCTTTTTGGTAGTATAAAGTTAACTTTTTAATTGTTGCCTTTTTCAATGTACCATGGCCTTTTCCTCCTAATGAAATGCCACGGGCTCTCAATTCCTTCACAGCATTTCGTAGACCAGTGCCCAACCTTTTACTGACATGATTAATGCACTCCTCTTTTGTTTTATTTCAAATTTATCCCCATACACAATTTTCTGTTAGATACTTGAAGGTTTTACAATCTCCATCAGACAATAATGTGGAATAAGGAAATCCCATTTCTTGGGATCTTTCCCAGATGATCAATGCTGCCTCCATTTCCATCGAAGTTGATGAGCCATAATGATTAACATCGCAATCCTTCCTATGACCTTCAAACCAAATGTCATACTCTGCACTTGATTCTCCCAGTTCTCTTTTGGCCACAGAACAGTTGCGACATACCTTACACATGACTCCACAGTCAATTACATAGCCTGTAAGTATATCAATAACACAAGCTATGCCAATCAAAGATGTATGCCCACGTATCAACCAGCTACCATCAAATGAAACACTTATTTTAACAACGGGAACATCAGTTGGTGGTTCGTATGCCTTTCTCACTTCTCTATGTACTTCGCTCTGCAAAGTCTCTGCAGAAATACCGTAGGCTGTGTGAAGAAGTTTAATGCATTTGCTATATGTTCTCGATGAAAAAGGATATACATTTACTGCCATACAATACCTTGCCTTTCATTAGACGTTTCTACAGCAAAACGTTTTCAGCGCAAGAACTGCAGGTTAAATTTAACACATAGGAAAATCCTACCTTGTTTCCAAGTGCAAGCTTTAAAGTTTGTTTGTCACAGTCTGTTTACACACACTGTGTCATTTTAGTTTCATAAACATTTTGCCGATTTGCTTAAAGTTCACAATAATAAAATTTCCCACTTCAGAATGTCCAGTCTTTTCAGTACTTAATAACTGCTTAATTCTGATGTTAGGATCAAGTATATTTTCTTCTGTGACACATGTATTTACAGAATCACTACACCAACGTTTGCTGTTCATTTGAGCAGAATGATTTCGGCGTTTTACTCGTGGCATTTTTAAGAGAAACCTTCAAGAGATAGAAAGAAAGATAATACAATTCTCAGCAGTTTCAGTAACAACCTTGAAGAGACCGCAAGCAGTAAAAGTCTTTAAAAAGACTGCAAGTAAACGCAAGTAAAACTAGTACGATAACTGCAAAACAAACGAAAAAGATGCGCCATCAACAATAACAAATACATTGTAGTTAAAGTTGTAGTCACTAAAAAGTACGGTAAAGCTTTACAGTTAAGGTTAGAATAAAATAAAATTTATTTTTGAAAATAATTGATAAAAAATAGCTTAAAATCACTAACACCTCAAAAAAGGGGGCGTGGTCGAATTTCCAAATTTGTTTGTTTACATTTTTCAAATGAAATTTTTTCTAATTTCTAATTTTGAGGCATACAAAAGTGATATATCAATCGAAAGGTAATCGTTCAAAGAATATAACTAAATAAAATAACGGAATTGGTACCATAGAATCTTGTCGTATAACACGCGCCTATAGTTTTATGCTCAATTTTTTTTTAATTTTCAGGTATATTTGTTGTATAAAGCGCACCCCCTTCTTATGATTGAACATCAAATGTTTGTATGATATGATCCTGAGTTTTAAAATAATTTCTTCAAGGTATTAGCCTAGACTTTTAACAGAAATAGTGTACTTTTAGATCTGCAACACCTCCCCCAATAAGTTCATTAAGTGTGCCACTCCGTTTAAATAAACAGTATTTCGATCTGTGTAGAAGACTAATTTTTTATATGCTTATCTTTTTTTTTATTTTAGAAACTATTATTTTTAAACCAGGCGTATACGCACACCCGTAAATTTCAATCATATTTTTTTGTGTTAAAAGTGCGTGTTATGAGTCGATTTCTACGGTTATTAAAAATAATTTGTAATAAGAGGTACAAATCATACAGTATATTATCTATAATCCATTTAATTATGTGTTTAACATCTTGCGCCTACCAGATTGCTCTTTTTAGTATCCCTAGAAATCCCAGATTTCTGAGAATACTGACGTCGTTAGGACGGGCATTTCATTCTTCCTTTTTACGCTGACTAAAGCACACATTCCTTAAATTTCCTTTTTTTTAAAGTTTTAATTACTATATTTTTTGTTTATTTTTACTTTTGCTTACCAATATGGCACTGTCGTTAGATTTCAAAAAAGTTATACTAAATGAGCGTACTTGCTGGAAACCAATGAATACTACAGTACTTCTGATACGGATTTATCTATTTGTGATGAAGAAGATAAAGGAATGCAACAAAAATGACTGTACACTTATGTAACGCAGATTGAAAGGCTTTTTGTTCCATAAGGAATGTTTCCAGAAATTTCGCAAATAAATTTGTAATTTCACTGTTCCTATTTTTGACAAGATTTTCTACCCCAGACATTATTTTGTGATTTAACTTTGTAATGTTATACATTTCCATTAATAGAAAACTACTTTATTATGTTTCATGTGCTGGTTACACTCTTTGTGTGTACCTAAATAGGCCATACATCTACATGAGGACACAATGGGATTTTTCCCTTAACATAGCATTGATCCACTAGTGGTTACAGGGCATGAAAGGGGTTAAGCTTGATAAAATTAATCAACATGGAATACTACACAAAAATATTCCTTTCATTGATATATAAAACGATATTATGATATAAATCTGTTATACTTTTGCAATTGAAGTTACAAAAGTTAATTACGAGAGATTTAAAAGATGAAAAAAAATAAAACTTCAAATCTAGTTATAAAGAGTAACATGCCCTTCACTCACAACAAAAATAACAAAAAGACATTTATAAATATCCGTTTATGTTTAATAAACGTACAAGTAGGTAGACATAAGACTCATAAACACATTACATAAAATTCTTAAATAATCTTATGTATATTTCATTTTATTATGATACTAAATTTCTTCAGAAAATCCAAAAGAGTTCCTTTCGTTTATCTGGAAAAATATATGAATAAATTTATGAAAACTTTAAAATTTATATTGCTTCTAATAAATGACAGTCACACAGAAAAGATGACAAAACTATTTGGAAGAAACTTATAAAACAATGGAAATCTCCATATTGCAAATAGAAGCGGATGAAGGCATCTTAGTTTTGTATTAACTAAAACGTGGGAAATTATTTATTAATGGAAGCTTGCCACCATTGTCCACGGAGACATGTGTCTAGCCCAAATAAGTATCTTTATTGGGCTAAAATCAAATCAGAGCAGTGAAGGACGTGCAGGAATATAATGGATTAGGCTTGTTAACTTTTCTTCCATATTGCTTCTTTCTCTGTTGTAGTACACTAAGAATATTTATCGTATATGGTACTTATGTATTGATACAGGCTTTATACAAGTATTCCCTCTTGCGATGATGGAAGACGAATAAAGCTAAAATATCGTACATAATGACTGTAGAAATATAAACTACAAGGCTACGTCTCGTTTGAAAGCCGAGTTCAGTTCGTATAATTGACAAATGCAAAACAGGTTTGTGGCCAATGAAATACAAGCCGCATTGGGGAGTTGATGGATGTTAAATTTATCAAGGCTTAAAATAGTCATTTGAGTGTGATATGGAAATTTTGAAGTGCTTTCGAAGTGAGGGTTGCCAGCTCACGTATCATCCTCGTTACTCGACCTTGACTTGAAACTACGAAACTACAAGTGAAGCTTCGAAATATGGCGGTTTTAACAGTCAATAAGTTTATTTCAATATTTCAATGAAAAAAAAGGGTATAGAATATCTTACTTAGGTTCATTATTTCTCTTTCGAGTTTGAAGGGTATCCCAAGAAATTGAGTTCTTTGATTATTCAGTGTAAGATTAATAACATGAGAACAGTTAGTTATTGTGTCCGAGATTTGGTATTGTTGTGAAAGGTGGAACCGCATCTTGTTTGGTCAGTGGTTTTTCAAAAACAGAACCTTCGGAGTTACCGAAACATGCTTAAAGAAAACCATTTTACAACTTTTCATAAAATAAAATAAAGTATCAAAATTTTTTATAAATAAATTTTATTTGCATTTATAACTTTTCGTTTTAACCATAGTGTAGTGTTTTAACTTGCATATGTATTAGTTGGTTTAAGTATATGCCTAATTCCTCAAGGACAGATAATGATTTATATTAATGAGTTCACATCCAAAAATAATTTCGATCAGAATTCCAAGAGCCTATTTTGTTAAAGAACCATACCAAGACATAAGTATTGAAAATAAAAACAACTAAAATACTAACTAAATATACATAATTCAGTCATATTATTATGACCTTCTATTCAATATCCATAATAGCTTCATTTTGTACCTAACATAGGATTTAATCTATGTGGAGGGGAATAGACACGAATGAGTGAAAATTTTCATGGAGATATTTCACTATGATAATTGCAAAACATCAAAATCATTCGTCAAGCTTCCGAGAATTAATACTTTGTTGCCCGATATGCAGATTCAGTTCAACATATGTCCATAAAATTTCAGATCTGGAAACTTTGAAGACCATAGTAGTAGGTGGAAGCTATCCACATTCTCGAACAATTCACAGCCAATTTTGGCCACATGCCGCGTGGTATGGTTCTAATGAAAAAATATATCTTTCACATAATACATTTTGGAAATGTAGGAGAGCACTTGACTAAATATGATGAGTAAATATACATCTCTAGAGCAATTATTGAACCCAAATCATGCCAAGAAAGTAAGAACTAGACCAGTAGTGCCCAAATTTTGTATCAATGCGGACTGGTCAATGTTTGATAATTTTACCGTAGGAAGAGGGGGCGTCGATAGTTTATATTTTAGATAGCTTTGATTTAACAATTTTAATTTAATTGTATTTAAATATGCCATCAGAATAAACTATAGTTACACCCAAAATGAACATGAAGTGATTTAACATGAGGTATAAAGTTTTTTTCCATGGAAAGTCGCACAATTCACGGTCATACGGTAAACAAAATGGAAGCGTAGTAAACAACAATATATAAAAGTGAAATAAATTAATGTTCCTTGGGCATCTCGGTACCATTAGATCCACGGAATGATATCGGCCTGCGGCTCGGAGATTGAAGACCAGTGGTCTTCAAACTTTATCAAATCACAGAACCACAAGAACTTGAAGAGGTTTTCGTGAAATCTCTAGAACTGGAAAGTGTTGTCGTGGAACCTCATTCCACTATCATACTTAGAAGAATATACCTTTAAGATATCTGACTACGTTCGGAACCGGGACTTTGCAAAAGCGTATAAATGGATAATATTTATGATATTTAGTGTCACTTAGATTAGAAAATGTAACTAAAATTGTTTTAAGTAAAATGGTATTACAGTAAAAAATTATTTAAGTACACTAATGTGTCAAAAAATCAACATAGAATGACCAATTTTCAATATATTCTCCTTTAGTGAAAATTACTTCTATAATAATACTATTTCGCCTGTATATAGCTCAGACCTCTGTACAGAGGCTCAACTAGAGTTTTTGAAATATAAAACTTAGAAGTAGGTTTATCCATGTTTTACGACAACAGATGGGAGACATTTTAAGAAAAAAAACGCTGAGGATTTTTTTAAATGTTTGTAACTCTGAAAATAATGTGAATTTTTCAAAATAAATAGTCCCGACTCTCTGGAGAACCCTTTACTTTATATAAGCAAAATATTATTATGTTAGATGCATTTTTCATAAAAGGAGAACATTTTGAAAAAGGGTTATTCAAAGTTAATTTTTTTGCCAAAATATTGTATTAAATAGTTTTTTTTTTGTCAAAATATCCTTAAAAAAATTTTATACATGTATTCTAATCTAAGTGTTACTAAATATCATGAAAATTATCCATTTATGCGTCTTTTTTAAAATCATGGTTCCGAACGTAGTCCTTAAATAATATTTAAAAGTAGATCAATATGTTATAGGTATACTTTATATACAGACAATAAAACAGAAGTTTCGCATTTATTATTAAAAAAAAATTATCTAATTTTTTAACATAATATACTCATTAATAATATCAATTTGCGATCCAAGGATCACCTACCCGTTTATTATAGTTTGTAACTGGTACATGTGGCTGCTTTTTTTTTCACACAAATTGTCTATGTCTATTGAAATTATCTGCAGTCGCATTTAATTTTCTTCATTTTGATTTGTTTTTATACTTTGTATTTGTAGCCATTTACATTGAGAAACATATTTCACTTAAACTCAATGATCTGAATGACATTAAAATGTTTATAGACATTAATATGAGTAAGAAAAATTGTGTATTTGTCTTGAATTTACAACATAAAATTTAGGAGCTGTCCATGCTTCAATTCTGATTTAAACGTCGAATCTGTTGTTAAGTTGTTTTCTCTCCTTCATTATAGGGTTTTTTTACAATTGCAAAATGGTGCATTTACCAGTAGAAAATTATTTATTTATGCAAGACACTGCGTAAATTAAAGAGTATAAAATTATCTCGAACTCAAGATAATAAACAATAAATATTCACAATCTAGTGGGAAACATATATATAAAGATAAACAATTTAATATTCTTTTATTAAAATTTAACAAAAGTTTAAAAAATGTTGAAAAATAAAGTATATTATATATAAGTAAAATTTTCAGTTTTAATGAACACGATGAGTTTTAGATACTAGCAACTATACAAACTTCAAAGAAAGAAGTTTGCATAGATATTTATTAATTTATATTCGATTTTTTCTATGACTCGTGGAACCCCTAGGTATGCCTTGTGGAACCCCATGGCTCCATGTAACACAGTTTGAAGACCACTGCTCTATACCATTACATATATCCTTAACACTATTGACATGTAACAATTATTTAACTAAGTGTATTTTCTGCTGTTTACCAGCGAATAATCCAGGTCTCGTGTTGATCTGACTAGTTTAAAAAAGCAACATTTTTCTTAGTTCTTTGTTTTTATTGTAATGCGAATTCTTACAAGGAATACCTATCAACGTCAGTGCTGTAATCAGACGTTGGCTACTGAGGCTCAATCCAATAACGCGCATTGCAAGCTATCCACGATAATTTTCTTGTTCTTTGCTCATTTACTTGAACTCTCTTCTTGTAACGAAAGTAGATTGCCGATGTGTCGGCAGGCGTCATTCTTCTCTCCCATTAATATTCCATGACACTCCACAGTTTACATGCTGGTACTGCAGATCACGCTAAGCTAATTCTTTATTTCATTGGGTAGGTACAACATTCGAAGATTTTGCGAAAGTTGTTGTTCTGTCATTTTTTCCGCTCTACGCTTGATAACCGATGAATCATGCCCTTTTTAAGGACTAATTTTTTAATAAATCCCTTATGACGAATTTTGTTATACTACCACAATCTCTGCAATGATTTGTTTAAATGCTACAAAAACATGTTTGTCCGATTGGACTCGAAGGGATTTGCTTTCTTCAACATACTGGGAATGTGATAGTTCAGAGCTATATTCACGTGGCACTCAAAAGGAATATGAATTTTATATTGACGTCGGGCATCGTAATTTTGAATCACGATTAGGTGATGAGGACGACACTTGCGATAGCACCCTCCTCTTCAAACTACCACACCATGCCAATTGGAGGACTTTTACAGATATAAGATACATTGATCCCCTCTGCATGGCAGGATTTCATGATAAGATTCGAACCGGGACATCCCGGCTAAAAAATCATGGCCACAAGAGATAGGCTAAATCAGCCATCCTAATAGTTCGTGATGACATCATATACATTTACAGTAGATGTAATATATAAATATATATATATATATATATATATATATATATATATATATATATATATATATATATATATATATATATATATATATATATATATATGACATTTAAAAATGCTACCTGAATCATTCAACAAATGTGTGATTTCAATAAAATAAATTTCATGTCCTTTCAGAGCAATTACCTTATAAATAAACGATGAGTGAAGTAAAATGAAAAAAAAATAATTGTTTTATTTTTTCCTCCTTAAATTAAGGTTAATAGTGTTTTTTGATTAAATGTGCTATACATAATTAATCACTACTAAAAATTACATATCATGCACATTTTATTTTATATATTTAGTATTCAAAATTTATATTAATTTTTTTTTCATTTAACTTCATGAAAACTAAATTTTTTAAAATTATTTTTATAAATATTCGATACTATATATTTGTTTTTTATACGTACATTATGTTTCTCTTCGTTATTTTTTGCTTATATTTTGTTTCGAGTTAAATGGTTTTTGAAAAATTAAAAATAAGAGCAATACGAATAACATAAAAAAACCCATTAAACATCTGTTAATGAGTATTTAAAAGAATAAAAAAAGGTTTTGAAAGTCTGCACTGTTAAATTTACTGAATAAGCGAAATATATGTTGTTAAAGACAAAAAGAAGGATTTAAAATTATTTGGAAATGGTGCATTTTGTTGGAATTGCATTCATTTTAAACAATGTACTGCAGAAACATCCGCAATAAAAACTACACACGTTTTGTTTCTTCCTTTTTTTCCTTTTAATGAAAAAAATTCCTCATATGTAGCTAGAAATTCGTTTAAAAAACTAAAACTCTAAAATGCAATTTCATTCTGCAAAAAATAATTTAATGCGATTAAATTACACATTTATTTCATCGAATAAAGTATCAATTGAAGTCAATTTTTAAATTCAATGTATTACTGTTTGTTTGAGTAAGCATTTTAATTTCAGTACAGAATATTCTTAAATGTATGGTTCAAAAGCAAACATAAAACGTATATGTTTTATATTTTAACACCGAGTAAAAATTGGAAAAAGAGTTATAAATTACGGAAATTTCAATGCATACAAACACTGAAGGTGATTTTTTTAAAAAGAAAAACAAAATATTTTTAAGTATATAACGTAATCTCCCTGCATACTAACAAAAATTGTTGCATGCATCATAGCGCAAGAATTCTAAAAGTTGAAACCACAGTGTAATATGTAATCTTTAATATTTATTACTGTTTTTAAGGTATCCGACTACGTTCGGAACCGTGATTTTACATAAGCGTATAAATGGATAATATTTATGATATTTAATGTCACTTAGATTAGAAAATATAGATAAAATTGTTTTAAGAATAGTATTACAATAACAATTATTTAAGTACAATATTTTGAAAAAAAATGAACATAGAATGACCCATTTATTAAAGATTCTCCTTTTGCGAAAACTGCTTCTATTATAACAATATTTTGCCTGTATATATCTCAGACCTTTGTACAGAGAATCAACTAGAATTTTTGAAATAAATAACATAGTAGTGGGTTGATCCATGTTTTACGACAACAGAGGGGAGAAATTTTAAGAAAAAAAACGCCGATTATTATTTCAATTGGTTGTAACCCTGAAAATGTCAATTTTTCAAAATTCATAGTTGAACCTCTATACAGAGGTCTGAGCTATATGCAGGTTAAAATATTATTATAATATAAACATTTTTGACAAAATGAGAACATTTTGAAAAAGGTTATTCTAAGTTAATTTTTATATATACGAAATATTGTATTTAAATAAAATTTTTTTGTCAAATGTCCTTAAAACAATTTTATACATGTATTCTACATGTATTTATTCATTTATGCGCTTTTTTTAAAATCACAGTTCCGAACGTAGTCGGATACCTTAATTATTGTTCAATTGCCGGTTATTATTAACCAACTTCTTCCTTCAAAGCAGGCTTCAGATAGCCATCACCTATGTCAGCTGCAAAATCCATTAGTGTATCATTTAACACGTGGATCCGTTATACATGCGTGTAAAGAAATGTCAGCCATTGTAAGTGGGAAATGGAAGAAATTGAGTATTATGCGTTCTGAGTGACATGTCGATTTATGGTACATCTACGTGGCTTTCGGCATGCAGTGACTAACAATGGAGATGGGCAAACTGGGCTTTGTCCTGTAAGAATCAGTCGTGTTGGGGCAGAGTTCGAGATTGACATGTGAATGGTCGTGTTCTTTCCAATCTGAAATCGTAGGTAATTGAAGGGGCATGAGACAATTGCGCCCGGGAGGATTAAGAATACGGATTAGGCAGTGGAGAGGAAATCGGACAAACGACAGGAGCAAAAAAAAAAGAGAAAGCGAACTTTTGTTTATCTGTTTTGGTGGAACTTGAACGTTACAAGACCAGGTGGAAAGAGTCTACCCGACAGCAGTACTACAAAGTATCCATTAGCTATAAAGAGGAGACAAACATGACTTCATAATTTACGATTAAAACTATAAATTAAAAATAGTTTTACTAAAGCTGTGTGAACTATTTCACTACCTAGAAATTTTATTTAACTTGTAGTCACTACGTTGCCAGCCACATATGTAACTTACAACAGAGCCAAAAGCAGGCCAGCATGATATTGATATGATTCTTGCTCTTGCATTATCTCTCCCATATATTAAATTTTTTGGTACTGTAATTATTTCGTTTCCAATACATGTATGTCATATCTACCGAGGTCTGCCCCCATCCCACTACTTATTTCTTGATGTGTGTGTTATTTTCTATATATAGAACGTATATACAGAATTAAATATATTTAATTATTAATAATGAAATAATAAGATACCCATGATATATTTACAGAAAGAGAGAATTAAGAAAGAGTTCATACAAAGTTTTGGTTATAATTTGGTACTACATCATATCGCCTTTTTATGTTTTTGCATTTGCTGAAATTCTTCAAAATATATAGCATTAATTCCTATGTGTATATAAATGAATTTTTTTTTTACTTTCAAAGCAAAATATATATTATTAATATATTTTCTTAATTCTTCAATATTTTAAACGGAAGTTAATACAATTTTTTAAAGAAGTATTGTCTCGTCCAATTTATAATAAAACAAATCAATGAAAATAATTCACAACCACACAAATCTCCACGTCATAAATCGTTTTTTTTATTTCACACTGTTGCCATTCACCCAATTCCAGAAATCTTTTTCGTTACAAAATCGCTTCAATATAAGTTGGCGTGGTTGTGATATGAATATTTGTTAAATACGCGTTAAGTATAAAGCATTTGGAGAAATGTGTATTAGTTTCAATATTACTTGAATTTAAGGGAGGTATTTCATGGGCATTATGTTATATTAGATTATAGAACAACTATTCATGAAAATCAAACAGTGTAATTTTAATTATTGAAAAGAGAAGATTCTAGATAATATCGAAGAGATAAGGCATTGATCTTCGTTAGTATTTAATTATTTAAAGAGTGAAACAGAGGAAGTTCAGTTTAAGGGCATATTTGTCTTAATTCTACGTTGTCAGCATTGTAATTAATTACTAACCAATAAATTAAATACTTCACTTATAATTTATTGAACAACTCAAAGGACTTGTCAAATATGCGTGTTTTTATTTGGTGTTCCTTCTATCAATTTTCAAGGACTCAGTATGTTTTAGAAACTTATTATTTGAAACATTTTCCTTTAAACATTTAAGAAATATTTCAAAAAATGTGTTTTTTTACGTGTAAAGTTAAAATCAGATTTAGCATTACTTTAAAGAGGGTGGAATGCAACATAAAATTTACAAGAAAAAAAAGTTTGGTTAAAATAAACATTATAACAATAATAAATTACGATGTTCAATTTAAAAAGGTGTCACAGAAAATAATACTAATGAAAAAGCATTTTCTATTTGAAAAAAAATTATTTTCAGTTAGTTCCTATATTCTTTTAGAGCAACAAATATGCAACTAAGAAAAGTGACTGAAATAGATTTAAAGTAAAAAAAAAAGTTTCTTAAAAACAAGCTTTTTTGTATTTAAATGCTCTAAAAAGAATAAAATAAACTTTTCTTTTAAAATATTTTTGCTATCAATTTATAACGTCATTGCACAATTTATGATATAAAAGATTGTCGCGAGATTTAACTACACGTATTTCCTTAGTTTGAAAATTTTAAAAATTAAAATCAATCAAATCAAGTTATTTAATTTTCTTGTTTATTTACACAAATCTAGCGACAAGCTTTTATATCATACATTGTGCAATGATGTTATAAGTAGAGGGCAAAAAAAATTAAGTTTATTTTATTCTTTTTAGAGTATTTTAAAAAAAAAACTTTTTTTACTTAAAATTTATTTTTGACTTTTTAGTTATCGCTGGACATGTTTCTCAGTCTATTCATCTCATTCAACACATCATTGTTGCAAGGTCGTCTGCCGGTTAATTTTGAACAGGCTAGCTCAGGGGTACTCAATCTTTTTCTCGCTGGGCCATGTACATGTCATAGATATTTCACTCGAACCGCAACAAGAGGATAATGGGGAACAGGAAAAAACTTTGTAAGACCAAAACAACATTGGACAAAGCAAAATTAATCAAAATATTAAAAATCATATATATATTTTTTTTTGCTTTTACTATAATACTATATTAAACACGAAAAAAATAAAAGTTTTTTTATATAAACATAATTTTAAACCAATTTTTTTCAATTTTTGTGCAGAATTTAGATAATACTGTTCTACAAACAAAAAAAAAAGGTTTGTGCTATTATCTTCAAAAATAACGAAGTTTTTAAATGTTTTATTAAAATTTTGTGTTTTTTGTGAAAAATCGTACGAAAAAAAAATTTTGGTATTTTATTTTTTAAATGACTGATATTCTAAAAGAGAAAAACCTGAACATTTTTAATGCTGAATATCGATTCATTAAAATGAAAAAAAAAATCATACGAAATGATTAAGAAATCATTTTCATGAAAATGCATTTTAGAAAAAATCGTAATAAAATAGAAAATATCATTATTTTTTAAAAATAATTACACCGTATAGTGACGAAATAAATGATCTTTCCGATTAAGTAATTAACTTTTTGTCTCAGTTTGACAAAAAGAAAAAGATGGGTTTTTAAAAAACGTCGAAAAATCGGAACTTCTTTAAGCTCAATCCCATAAGATGCTAGGCAGAATAAAAAGATAACAGGGGTAAAAGGTTTTTAATTATATATATATATATAATATATTTTTAACTAACTGCGATATTGTAATATAAATCAACAAAACATACATTGCCTTACAAAATCTATCTATATACAAAATTTAAGCTCAATCGGTTGAAGACATCAGCTTCAAAATTGAGTTGCAAAATTTCAACCCGAACATTTCACATTGCAAGTTAAATAACAGCTTGTAAAAACAGGAAAGAACGTGGAAATTTAAATTTGATCAAGAGAAATAATTTTTGAAGAAACATTAAATTGATTTAAAGTAAATTTAAAAACTGCTAGCTCCTGAGAATCGAACCTGGGGTAATTCACTTGAAGTCTGCCTCGCGACCCTCTAGGCCACGAGGACTCATGGAAAGAGCTGAAGTAATCTTCTAACATGCGTAATAATTGTTGTGTAATATATTTTTAACTAACTGAGATACTGAAATAAAATATTTAAAACATGCATTGTCATCCAAATTAAACGTGTATAAAAATTTCAGCTTAATCGGTTGAAGACATCAGCTTCAAAATTGAGTTGCAAGATTTTACTCGAACATTTTACATTGCAAGTTAAATAGAAGCTTGTGTGCAAACTTATTTTTTTTTTAAAGAAAAATAACTATTTTCATTATTTATTTTGCTTTTTTGCTTCATATTTCTCTTAATTTTGCTAAATATGACAACTAAAGATTATGACCAATACATTTTTCTTGTGGCCTGTATTTAAATTCAAAGCTATCCTCAAATGACTGTCATTTTGAATAATGAGTGCTTTAAACTTTCCTTGCGACACAGTTTAAGAGAGCAAGTGCCAGTTGGGATATTATCAATACGCTACAATATTATTTCGAAGTCACGAAGGTATGGGAAAATCGTTCGTATGGATGCAGAGTGACACTAACTCAAATCAACCAATCTGCAAATTGAATAAATGTTTAGTAGGAGTTTATTTTGTGTTAGAAGAATAATTCTATGTGCTCTACAGTCGAACAGATCCGACCTTCTCATTTCTATTATCAAAGGCAAGATATTGAAAATGTCTAATACTCTTGGCAGGATGTAGACGATCTTCTACGTAAAGTTTTCTAAAACATAGCGATACTTATGCTTATTGTATCAAATATGTTGCAACCAATAATAGCCAATTTTAGCTCCTTCTAACCCTGAAATGAAGTAATAAAGAACGTGCAAAATACAGAAGCAGCTGAGAACGGTGGTAGCATAGAAGAAAAGGAGTTCGACAGAGTTTTTTGTCAAGAGCAACAGAATAAATTAATTAATGCTATATTATCGCTAGAAAAAACAAATTCCTCTCTTCGAACATTAAAAATAGATTTGCGGACCTATAGATTAAATCTATCTCTCTCTCTCTCTCATATGCCTAAAAAATGCCACCTAAAATTCATTAAAACCGTCGGAAAGTTTACACTTAATTTGATGACTCAAAAATTTAGCACTAGGTGGCATTATCTTTTATTAACACTGGTTGAATATACTCCCCATGGAGAGGCAAAGACACTCGATGACAACTATTGCTACCAAATTTTACGGTGCAGGCGTAAAGTAGAACTGTCATCTTGACAACAGTCAGCTGGAGATGTTAATTAAAATTAACTAAACTACTATTAGTACCACATGGGGAGGCATATCAACTGAAGTCATAGTTTTGAATAAATATCTTAAATGCAACGCTCAAATCCTTCTCCATTAGTAATACACTTTCCTCCCCAGGAAAGAGAGGAGGGGTGGTTGGTCTGTTTTGTAAATTGTAATTACCAATGATTGGTATACAGGCACTTACCAAGTGGAAGGTTGCGAATTGGCTTACAGCTCAGTTGTCTATTGTGTAATAAGACAAATCACACTGCACCAGAAGTAGAATGAAATCAGTATGCGCATGTTAAATCAACAATTATAATAACGGGAACTGAAAACCGAAGGAAATAAGTCAGAATTCCATGTTTAATATTCTGTTATTATTTACACGGTCAAGAAAATTGAGAATGTCATCTAAGAAAACTTAAAAAAAACACTTCATAGATATTTTCTTTCATAGTTTTGTTTAATTATTTCGAATAAATATTTTCATATGTAAATTTTATGACTTAAATTATACTGATGTTATACCAATACTGATATTAAATCAAATTTGTTAATTTCTCAAGATTTTTAATTAGTGTACAGATTTTTAATTAAAAGATATATATATATATATATATATATATATATATATATATATATATATATATATATATATATATATAGTATAATAAAATAAAAGTAAAGAATAACTAGAACCCACAGTACGTATATATATATAAATATATTATTGAGAACATTTAAAAATCCCCATGCACCACAAAGTATCACATGGTGACATACAGAAGTAAGCATGAAGAACATATCGCGAAGGAATTTAAGGCCATGAAATATTACAATACAAACATCCAAGCCTTCTCCGGGATTCGAAATCAGGCCCTACGGCACCGCAGTCAGAGTCACTAACCACTATACCGGAGGAGCGGCTGAAAGCTATATGACCATCAGATTCCTCATTACTAAAAGTCAGAATCTTGTTTTATTTCTAGTTCCTTTCACTTTAATTTTTGTAAAGTTTAATTGTAGAGCCCGCAGTATTTGCTCTAAATCTTTAAGAAATATTTTCTGTTCTTCGTTGTTAGTTTATTTTCTCTTAGGTGCATTGCTCAGTTTTAAGCATATGATATATTACTTCAAAATGATTTAGTCTTTTGTATAAGTATCCTTCAATTTTTGCAGTAAATTCATGTGACGTCATAATCACAGGAAAAAATGCACACAAGTACGTGGTTTTAGCTAATCAGCTCTAAAACTACTCTGGTGCAAACTTTTGCTACATGCACGGACTTTTTTTAGAAAAAGTGCATTATCTTCAACAAAAATGACACACACATAAGTAAACAAAATACATTTGACTTAAAATATACGTTTAATGGAATAATATATATATATATATATATATATATATATATATATATATATATTTTAATCTTCAAACAATTTTATTCCTTTTTTCTTATTCAATTAAGAATCTTTGCCTAGTTATAAAATTTTTAAAATTAAATCTAAATTTTATATGGATACAATCAAGTCTACGGTCAGCTTTTAATTCAGTGGAGAACATGTTGTTGTTGCTTATCCTCGAAAGGTCTGAAATAAGTGAGATCAGCTCTAGAAGATTTTTGAACAATAAAAATTGTCTAATAATAAAGGGACCGAAGTTTAAATCCTTCTCTCTCTTAAAAAGTCTGATGTAACCCAGAATGTAATCTGATAATGATAGATGGTCACAGCATTTATTTCAAGTGGAATGGATTTTGTTGTCACTGTTAAATGAAAGACATTTAAGGTGGACACTTGTTAATGTGGAAGCCACTATCATATCGATAACACCGTTCTAAATTTAGCTCTTTGAATTTATGAGTAAACCCAAAGCAACTGATAATTGAGCCACTTTCCACTGAATGACTTTAAGCTACCATATATATTGTATAATCGCTCTATAAATATATTGGAAAAGAGCGACTTAGATCAGTGCTTCTCAAATTTTCAATAATTGCGACCCAATATTCAATCATAATTTTCATCGCCCCCCATACAATAAAAATATATTGAATTTAATTATACTAAACTTTGCTGCTAAAGCTAGAATACCACTTAAACCTCTTAAGTGTCCCCAGCGCACACAAACGTTTCACTCAGCCGAAGCATTGTTTTCTCCGGACGTATATGTACGTCTTTTCGAAGTATGATCTTTTCTGTACACTACTATCCATAAAATTATTCCGAAAGCTATGAAATGCAATAAAAGAAACTTGACAGTGTGTCCGGTGGCATTGGAAGCGATTTGTTTAACATTTAATCGACATTTAAGGGATTAATTATAAACCGAGCACTTCATCAAGTGTTATTTTTTGCTTATAAATTTATATACGACAGGATAATTGGGTCACTGGGAATCATTATACTTGGTCTTAATTTAATAATGTTAAATTAGTTATCAAACAAATTAAGTAGTACTGATATATTTGTATAATTACAGTGTAAATGTTATATTATTTTTTATTCAGTCAGAATGTATGTTGTTTACTTTCAGTCAATTAGTATTTTTTTTTAAATATAATCTTTTGTTTTGTATTTATGATCACGCCTCCCTCGTAGAGTTATCACGCCCCTCCCCCACAGTTTGAGAAACGCTGACTTTGATACGAATGTGTAATATTACTTTTTTAACATTATTTAAATCGAATGAAAATTAAAAATTATGATTTCACTCACATAGAGAGATTATAGGTTTACAATTAAAATCAATCTTAGCAAAATCAAACGTATTTTTAAAACGAAAGATGAAAAAAACTATCAGCTGATCAATTTTCATTGATATCTAAAATAGTAGCCTTTAGAGTAGCGAACAAAACAAACGAAATAGTTAACCAACTATATCTATTGCTGGAGTAATTGTTATTTAAGAGGATAAAATACAGCCGTTAAAATTAACCAATATTATTTTCGTAATGAAAAACAAAAAGGAAATATTTCCAGTGGGTTAAACCAATTATCTACATTCCTGTCTCAAGTTAAAACATCCAACATGAAATTCAGGTTCAAATTAAGATTTTTATTTCACCGAAGTACGGTAAATAGCACACACTACCACGAAATCTTGTAATAAGAAGCGTCGGATATAAATAGCTAACATCGCCGAAAGCATATTTACGAGGCCCAGGCAATGCGATATTGCTTCTTTTTCATACTTTGCAGCTCAACATACAAGTTATAGTCAAATTACCTGTTCCAGATATTTTTCCGGAAGAATTCAAGGAGTTTTAATGAAATCTTGCTGCAAGTGATATTGAATTTCGAGTTTAAGTTATTGTTCGCTGGTAAAGGCTTAGAAGCTTATTGTTTGGAATCAAAATTTTCTAGTGTTTTTTGCTCGAGTGAAAATGAAGGATCATGTTTTGAATGATGATGATAGCTTAGTTCAAGTAAGTTTGTATATTTAACTATCACATTAGCGTCTATTTCGCATATTTATCTTTATATACAGCGTGATTTAAAACTTTTCGTTCAAATATTGTCTGGAATTAGTGAATACGCCTGAAAACCGATTTCAAATAGAAATGTATGTCCTCAAATGTATGAATGCATATGTACCAGCTGATTCAAAAATGTTGTTGCAATTTTCAGATTGTCAAAAATTTTTATTGAATTAAGTTATATTTGCATGAAATTTTCAATTTGTTTCCTTTAGTATAATATACTTTAGTAAACATTTAGGCTAAGACAAAAGAGTTTTTTCGTCTATTTTGGGGGGTATTTTCCTACTTCCTCCTTGATTGTTTTTGAAGATCTTGTAATATTCTTACTTTATGTCTATTTAATGATTTTTTTAAGAATCCCCATAAAAAAGTAATTGCAATTAATGCAGTCGAGGGATGGTGGTAGCCATTTCTGAGGAGGAAGAAAATTTATTTTCTCATATGTCAGCCATTTTATAGTTGATTTTTATTATGACTTGGTGCAGAATCTTGGGGGAAAATAAAGTTTCATTCAGGGTAAAAACGTTTAATTCCTTTTTTTTTATCATGTGATTTACAACTTTATACTCTAAACCATAATCTCATCAATTTTAACATTTGGTTTCTACAGAAAATGGTTTTGTTGAGATTAGAGAGGACGATAACACATGACGGCCAACTTAACTGTGGCAAAACATCTGCGTCTTTGAGACGTTTTTCGATTTAAAATATTGTATCTTCGTTATGACAGTTGTAAATGACAGATTAAGCGATACTTCATCCAACATTATACATGTTTCGTATCAACCTTTGCGTAACATTAAATACAGGGGCTAAGAAAGTGTTCTTCATTTTCTATGGTGTTTGCAGACATTTGGTAACAAACTCGTTTATTCACTTTTTAACAGCTAATTTTCTTTATCTGTTGACCAATTGTTGATTTTGATATCTGTAGTTTCTTTGGTAAAGTACTTTGAGGCAAAGTATTTTCTACAGTGATAAGTCTTTTCAGCTTTTTCTTCTTTTTCTCCAAGGACTTCCTTTCCTTCACATTATTTTTCCCTCCAACTTTCGATTACCAACCAAATTTTATTTTCCCCCCGATGTTTAGATAGTAATCCGTTAGAAAAAAATGTTCTTTTTTAGATTTTTAAATGGTTTTTTATAACTGAAATTGAGAGCAACAACCCTTCAAAAGCTTAAAAATTTTGGGAGTTTGAAGATCCAATTTCGGAATCGTAATTTACTCTCCCTTATTAAAATAGTTAGATTGGTAATTTAGACGCTTCATTTATAAAATATAATTGACAGAAAAGGGATTAAAATTTCACATAAATGGTTAAGATACTTTTCAAATTGGTCACACTAATTTTGAATCAACCTGTAGAGAGCGCTGTGTGTACCAAAGCAGGGTACCGACAACTCTCGACCTAGGTTGACGGACAACTCCCGCTGTCATCATTGTATGAATTGACTTACTAGTGATGAGATGATTCACTTTACGCACAAAGAGCTAGCGGATATTCATCGTGCATATGGGGCAACAAGTGAAAGCGGTTACCGAACTAAGCAAGTTTACGGTGACCCATATCACAACACAAGGACAAGGCAAAATTAGATGGTAGCATGTATTCATCGCGTTCTGGACGAACGTTGCTCATTGCGTAGCAGCAAGCATGATACGAGGAGATGACAAGTGACTAAGACAATCAATGTTGAAGAACATTCCTACATACCCTCGAAGATGAGCTTAATACCAGCACATGAACTATTACTTAGCATCTTGGGGTCATTCGTTTAGTAGTGTGGCGAACACTGGGCAAGAAAATTGTACATTCTTACCATCTGCAAAGGGTATAGTTACTGAAGCCTAACTATTATCTGAAAAGGGGGAATTTACGTAATGATTCAAGCAGAAAGTTGTTGTGGACCCCAGTTTTCCTACTCTTGACATTTTTGAATCAGCGTCATTCAGTCGTGAAGGTGTGTTCAAAGCGCACAATTCACATGTTTGTACTAACGACCATGTGCATAATATAAAAGGTCACGCTGCATAACATTGTTTGTGCCGTAAATGAGTGGATTGGAATCATTGGTGACTGTTTGTTGAGAACTTATTTTCTACTCTTCCTATTGAACGGTCGGAAATACCTGACATTTCTCGAGGCACTGTTCCCGACTTTTCTGGATTCTGTTCCTGAGCATATCTGCCGAGATATGAGCTTTTGACATGACGGGGCCCCATCCTATAGAACAATAACCGTACGTGATTACCTGAACTGTATATTTGGAACTTTATGAATCTTCATAGTTCAACCGATCACTTAGCCACTAATGTCATCGGATTTATTTTCATTGGATTTCTGTTCCTGAGAGTCTATTCAAACTATGTGTTCGAGACACCATTCGACAGAGAAATGGACCTTGTTTCTTTAATAGTAGCCGCAGTAGGCATTGCCAACGATAACTCAAGGCTTTTTAAAAATGTTCGAGGGTCATTGCAAGTACTCTGTGAAACCGGTGCTCGTGTAAGAGGTCGCAGTTTTGAGATCCTTCTGCAAAACTGTATTTCACCCTGTTGAAAGAAAGTCACATCCGTTACCACTTAAGTGTACTGTTTCCTTATGTTTACTTTACTTGTCCATTTTGTTCATGCTTATGACGTTTACGGACATGCTTTAACTTATATGAAATCGGTTTCTTGATGGAATTTCTACCTCCCACGATTTTTGAATGATGTTTTAAATCAATCTGTGTATCACCTTGTATATTAAACACCCTGTACGTAATCACCCTGCTGAAAAGCGACTATCACTCATTCATCACAATATTTCCTGAACTATAAGACCTCCCTGCTCGAAATTTGGCAGGAACGTTCCTTTTGTTAACCCTCTAACTGGACACCTTCCTCCTGAAAAGTTATTCCGAAAGCGTTTAACTCTTATTTTGCGATTCCCTTCAAAAATGCAACAGAATTTTTTCCTTTCCCCTTTTAGAACTTGGGTGGTCGAACGGGAAAATTTTACGACCCAGTTCGGTCGCTTTGAAAAGTAAGAACCAAGAGATCAATCGTTTACAGCTAGCTGTTAAGTTTTGCCTTGGGCAATCTTCTTTGAAAGCGTAGATATCCTCTCTTGATCAATCCTCTTTGAAAAAGATACAGTGTTTCTTTCTCCTATATGTTCAGTCACAGTAAAATTAAAAACGAAATGAAAGGTAAAAAAAAGAGGAAAAAATGAAATAAATAGTATGTTAGAAGTTGAAAAATAATTATATTTTCTTCAAAGAAAATTTATTTTTCTGTCATTTTTTAAAAATTAAAATATATATATATATATATATATATATATATATATATATATATATATATATATATATTTGGTATTGCGATTTGAACCAGAAAAAAGAATCCTGTATTCATTTTTGAATATGAGAGTAAGAAAACGCGCTCACTTTCCTGTTTTTTAAAAAAGTAATGAGGTAAAAAGAGCAAAGGCCCTATCTCATTTTTAAACAATAACAGAATAAATATTACATGCAATGATTATATTTATGAAATAAAACCGATCTTTCTCTATTCAGTTATATTTTTAATTTAAAATAGCATAAAAAAGGATTTCAATACTTTTAATTTATTTTAATTAAAATCATATAAAAGATATTTTTATGTTAACTGAATATTTTTCGGAAAAAGTTTAAATTTTCCTTCCTAGTGTTCTCCTTTTCGAACTTCTTGTATTAAATAAAAATTCCTTTTCTACATCGGCATTTGTGATGGGCATAACACACATTCAGTCAATAATTTTTAATTTTAATGGGGGATATACTTCTTCAAATGCGCATGACAGTACTTCTAACCATTTTCTACTCAATTTAAATTTCTTATCTTTCTGTTTCTTTTATTACAAGGAAAAATGTCACACATCGATAACTACATTTTCACACAATTCAGTCATTACAAATTCTATTGTGTGAGAAAAGTTCTCCCTAATTAATCTTGTCTTTCAAAACAGTACACTAAAAAAAAATTTTGTTCAGTGAAGTTAACCGACAGTTTCACAATGTATTCATACCAAATTTTAAAAACAAATTTAACACTTGGAAATGTATCCTGTATTAAATTTTTCAGTATACACAAATATTTCCTGCTGTAGGGAAGATATAGTATGAGATATGGTGTGCGGTTGTGAAAGAATGTTTTCGTACGCGTGTAGATTATTTTTGAAAATTTAAATATCACTGAAGCTGATCATATAACTGCAAATGAGCCTTATTTTAATGTGTGCTGGTATCAAAGTAAAACACTTTACAATATTAAACGGCCTATGGAATTATACTCAATATCAAACTATTCGCAAAATGGCTTACAACTTCTATTCAAAATTGTAAAGAAACTGAAAAATATAAATATATCTTACTGCAGTCAAAAATATTCATAATATGTAAGTATCCTGTTGCTCCACTTATTTCTGTACATTTTAAAAACTGTAGCTGAATGCAATTTTTTATATTTATAAACGAGGCATAACAGCTCACACAGTCGTAAAAGTGTCCTTATCATTTTTAAATATACTACTATAAAACGTATATGGATTGTAAGATCAGTTGTAAAATCCTAAAAGCTTTTAGAGGAGCTAAAAACATGTAATTTTGGACTGATCGAATTTTTAATATAATACACACAAATATACATGTTATTAAGCAAATACATTTGAAAAATCAAACTTCCTTCTGAAATAAACGTAATTGAAAGAAAAATGTTTAATTGCAAATGAGTGGAAATACATGTTTATCTAAGGGGTATCCCCAAAGTGAGGTAATCCTCAAACTTAAGACTCAAACTCAGAAGCTCAACAATCCATGAGGGCCAGGAACTACTGTGTCCATCATAATACACGTGACCATTGGACGCTGAGGTGCATGAACAGATGTCCCGATTTGGTGGTCTGTCTGAAGAGAGACCTTCAGTGTTTAAGACCCGAAGCAAGCTTGGTACTCATTTATCGACCCAATGTAGCGGGGATGAAAGGCAGAGTCGACCTTGCGCAGCCCGTTAATAGAACACCAGACCTGTGGTGTGGAAGCACTATACACTTTCACTCAATCCTATGAGTTGAGTCGAGTTAATATTCACGTCGCACTGTTCAGCTACACGAGGGCTTTTGGCGACGGACCTCGTAATTTTGAACCATGGTCAAGTGACGTGGACGACACCTGAGCTGGCACCCTCCTCTCCTAACTACCACACCAACGGGAGGATGTTTCAGCTCTCGACAGATTTAACGTGCATCTCTGCCCTACACGGCGGGTCTTTAGTGGTACTGGGATCGAACTCATGACATGCCTGTCATGGTTGGATACCTTAACCACTGGGCTACCGCAGCCCCACTCAATCCTATTCAGTGAAAAATAAAATTTAATGTTAGAATCTTATATAAATCCCTAATGAATGAAGGAGTCCAAACTTTTTTTTTTCATGTAAACTGTTTAGACGGAAATGGTTAATTATGAACATTTCACAAGTTCCATAAATGAAAATTAACCGTTATAGTTTACATAAATTTTTAAGGGTGCAAAAGGTGTATTTCGGCTGCACGAATTAATTTGAAAAGGAATACGGTTACGAAAAAGTAGTACAAATCTATCTAAAGTAGGGTTGGTTACCTTACATATTGTCAAACACAACAATGTATTGGAAGCCAATTCCACGATTCGTTGTTATAAAAATGTATGGACAATTACAAGATTTATTTTGCATTTGTAATTTATGTATATATAATTTTTCCTGGGAGCTTTAAAAGCTAGAGCGGCATCCATCAAAACCGCGGTTCTCTCTCTGTTTTTCCAGATCGCCCCTGACTAAGCCGGCTCTGCCATAGTAAGCGAAAATGCCGGATTTTGTTTGTCAAAATCATTTTATAGCAGACTGCATTTTTCATGTATTTTAGATGGTCGTTTTATATTTTCTACATCAATATCTTAATGTCTGAATTTAAAATTACATAAAATTCTTGACATTCGCATCAATGACCATGATAATTTTGATTAGTGTATGAATGTGTCATCCAACGATTACATGACTAATATTAACACACACATTATTTTAACCATTTAATTGATATCAAGTATAACATAACGCACACAAATTTTCTAAACTTTAAAATAAATATTTCGAAAACTACTTCAGATATACTCAAAATTTTTTATTCCTACGCTTTATAGCTTCTCAGTTTTTCTTCTCTATGTAAGAATTTATTATAATTGTATATATTCATCAATTTTTTTTAGTATATTTTTTGCTCTTAGCATGCGGGTTTCAACCGAATTGTATGAAATCTTCGAAATATATTAAATGAATGATTGAATATTAACGTCGCACTGTTCAGCTACACGAGGGCTTTTGGCGACAGACCACGTAATTTTGAACCATGGTCAAGTGACGTGGACGACACCTGAGCTGGCACCCCCCTCTCCTAACTACCCTACCACACGAACGGGAGTACGTTTCAGCTCTCGACAGATTTAACGTGCATCACTGCCCTACACGGCGGGTCTTTAGTGGTACTGGGCTCGAACTCATGACAAAACAAGCCACGTTCCGATACCTATACCACTCGGCTACCGCGGCCGAAATATATTAAAAGATACCAAAGAAGCTATATAATAAAATTTGAAATTTTTATTATACTCAAACAATTGCTAAAATTTATGGTAAATAATTTTTAACTGCGCGATGCATTTTTTTCGAAATTTCAAATGGAATTTCTAACATAAAATTTATAGCTTTATATAATGTCGAGATTTCAAAATATATCCAGATTTTAATTACTTATTCAGTTAGCCTTTAAAAAAGATAAATGTTGAGGTATTTTGTATAAATAGATATTTTTGAACAATATATAATTCGAATGTTTTTCAATAGCTCGAATTTAAAATTGGTTTTTATGTTTATTTATATGCATAAATGTCTACTGTAAATGTTTCCGTATATTTTTGATTACCATTTATTCAAACATTCAAGTTATAAAAAAAATGTGTGAAAATCTTCATTCATGTTGTCTTTGATGTAAACTGAAGTTCAAGCACTTAAAATTCAAATATAATTCGGTGTATTTTAACAATATATAACCAGGCACTGTACTTAAACTTCCCTGAACACTTAGGCTTTGAAATCTAAAAAAAAAAAAATAATAATAAATCTTAATTAGTTTTTTTTTTCGTTATTATTTTTATCAAAGTGTAAGAAAATGTTTCAAATGATTTGATGAAGTTTAAATTTATTCATTTTTAGTGGTTGGAAAATTGAAAAGGTTCCAAATTTTAAAGAGTTTGATGTTTTATTAATTTTTTCGGTATCTTATAATAAAATAATCATGTTTCAAAAACTGAAAGCTTTGAATAAGAAAAATGAAGCGAAAGAGAATATACTTAAAAAAAGATATAATTTGTCTAACTATATAAAATAGCAGATTGCCCTGACACGCCCCAACTTGTTACAGTTTGAAATTAATATGAAACCAAAAGGGAATTGTAACATATTTTACTTATGCGTTGGGACTTTTGGAAACTTTTAAAATACAAGCTAGCAAAGAAACACACACTTCTTGGGTTGTAAAGAAATTTCTCCCCGATTTTTTACGATTGGGGGGTCAAAACACGGGGTTCCCTGCGAGCCATAAAACTCCTGCTGTGTTGCTTCCTCCGTCCCTCATTATCTTTCAAGATGTTAAACCTTAAAAGGGGGAAAGGATTTCAGAAAAGTGCGGCTAATCCGCTTTTGAAAACGTTACTTGAAGGCAGAAAAATTCGTGCAGTCCATTTTCGAAGCCTCTCTAGTAGGGCGGAAACATCCGTTCTGTCCAGTTGGAGGGTTAAGTAGAGATTATCTAAGAACGAATTTGGTGGAAATCCACGACCAAAATAAAGGATAGCTGTCATGTACTTCATAGACAAAGAAATTCCGTTTGGGACTATTATAGATTATCAAACTTTAAATAAACTTTAAATTTTGCGAAATATTTCTTCTGTTAAGTAGACATCCATTAAGAACCGGTTTTTCTAAAATCACCCGCCAAGAGTGTTACGGGGCGTTATACATAATACAATTATCATTTTTGATTTTTTCCGCTTTCAAAGAGGACATTTGGGAGACATTCTTGCTGTACTGGGGTTAGATATCTGCAAATAACTACCTACAGGAGCTGAGGAGGTGTTGGGGACAACAAAATTCCCTTTTTGAAGTATTAGACGTAGACACTTGAATTTAGTAAACATTTTTATATGCTCAGTAGAGATCCACTAAGAAGGGATTTTACAGCAATCAACTCCCAAGGGAGTTTGAGGGAGATAAGGGGACATTACAGATGTTTAAAAATTCTGGTTTGAAACAATTAGGAATAGGGACTTGGAATCCTGCAATCATGTTTCTTTTATTGACCTGCTAAAAATAGGGTTTAAGAAAATCAAATTTGAGAGAGGTGCTACACAGGTGATCAATTTTAAAAACTCAAGTTCTGTACCTTTTAATTCAAGAGTTGAGGGTGATATGAATATTTTTGAATACACTCAAACACTTAATCATTTAAAAAAACCTGAGAAGAATGTGTAAACAAAAATAAAGTCCTGAAATCCACAGCTAAATGGAAAGGGAGTAATCAATAATACTTATGTTTATATTAAATTTTGAACATATATATTCTCTCAAAGATTGTGAATTATCAAAACTATTAAAAAATATTGCATTGCAGTATTTTTCAAATTTCAATTTATCATACATGGAAACATTTTAAATCCAAAAAATGTCATACATTTACCTCCAATAGTTTAGAACGTGTTAAGGATCATTTCTTATAACAGAAATATTCAAGATCAAAAGATCATACACTAGTTTATAATTCTTAATTATTAGTCTTATCATATATGACGAGAATTTTAATAAAACGAAGGAATATAGAAATCGTTTGTTCAGGGGAATTATAATACTCTCTGAACATTTTTTCCGCTTCATATTTGTAGAAATAGAAACTGAATTAAATTGGAATTAAGAATATAAGCTATATATATATATATATATATGCAACTCAATCTATGAAACAATTGATTTTTTTCTTAATTTTATTTAATAACGCATACACAACTTTAAGACAGGGAATAAGGTATTATGGGAAAAACCATGATTAGTTATATTGTTTTATTTCAATTTTTCTTCATGTCGCTGACATTCAACCAACATTTGAGAATAAAGATTATCTACATACACATATAAGGTTGAAAACACTCCAAAATTAGAGGAAATAAGGAACATGAACAAAATGAAATCAAATCCAAGCATTTATTTATACACGCTTTCCTTCACCAAATCCTGATGGAGTTGACATCTGTCCTAATAAGGACCTTCATTGAGCAGAAATCAAATTACCGGAAAAATATATGGTCCAGAGGACGTGTTGGATTAGGCTTGTTAACTCTCTTTCAATATCATGGATATATGATGTTTACGAATGTTATTTTCTGAAATGATACTGAACCGTTATTTGTCGGATAACTTCATCCAATGTCCAATAGAGATGGAATATATGTTATGCAGTGATAAAATAAAATAACAAAGCAATCTTATCATGAATGATTCTAACGATATCCAGAATTCTTCCACCCGCTGCATACAGCTAATAAATCACCGAAAATAAGATCAAGATTTTGTACTTCAGAATATTCGATGCGAAATGTTCGAATTATCTGCGTTTTTGAATGAATTTCCTCTTCATTCACGTCACTTTTTTTTTCTTTCAGATATAACTCATTTTACTTATTCAGTGAATGCCTTAAAATATGTAGTTAGGTTCTCGTGAAAAATTTCTGTTGTAAATAAAATAATGTGGTTTTTGCAAACAATTGGAATTGATCACCTATTGATAGTTCTTTTTGAAAATTTCTATAAATAAATAACTTTTTCTATAATTCGTATCGTAAATTAATTTTATATCTTTCATTTAAAATGCAAAAACCATGACGTAGTATAATAAATAATATTTACTTGAATAAATTCGTTTGCTATATCCCTTTAACACCCAACCCACACGATCATGCGGGTTGGATATGCTTATACGTTTTTGCTTCTGGAATTGACGCATGTAAGAAAATAGCAAATCTAACGATTGAGCCGGTTTGCATAAAGTGTAAATTGTTACTTTTTATCAACAGACGATGATTGTGGTCCCTTTTTTTTACATTCAGCTGGCAAATCTAGCTTTATTTTCAAATACAACGAAAACGCATCTTCTTTTTATCTGGCGTGAAAACGTAATTATCGATAAATTTCAAATTGCTTACATATAAAATATTGTATTAATGTATAAATAATTGAAAAATAGAAAAAAATATTAATTATACTTTCTTAATGCGGCTTGTAGGACTCGGGATTTCGTTATCCGCATGATCGTGCATGTTGGGCGTTACTTGAGTCACTGCAGCTATAAAGGTAAGTACTTACCGTGTGAATTTTCTTTTTCTGTTTCAATAATATTTTGATGAAACCCTACATAAAAATGAAATACATCGTTGCAAAATTAATACCAAATTTTCTTGGGGGTCGCAATGGATGAGTCTCTTTTTTAAATGTGTAGCATCTTTCCTTTCGATTGTTGGATATTTGTCGGAGCGATTTCGTGAAAAGGGACGGATGAGTTCTAATTTGCCCAATGAAAGCATGTGGTGTTGTCTCTTCTCTACCCTCGCATTCTTCTTATTCATCCTAAAAGCTTACTTTACACGTTTCCCCGAGCCATTGTCATCTAGTGGTTGGAGAAGATGACTTGAAATGAATGGCACTGGATTCTATTCTCGGTAGCTTGCTGCTATCAAATTTACTTTAAAACACTTTAATTTCCTTCGAAAATTATTTCTCTTGCTCAGATTTAAACTTCCACGTTCTTTCGTATTTTTTTCTCTTTATACTTTATTTTTTATTATCACATTCAAAACATTCATTTAACTGCTGCAAATTATTGGTTTCTGTGCAAACAAGATGCAATTTTAAATAAAATTCCTCAAAAAATCAAAATGGATGGTCTAAAGTTTAAGTTGGATATATTGGGTTGTTCGGAAAGAAATTTCTTTTTTTCCCGACAGAGGATTTAATTGTATTTGTTTGCACCTTACTTCACATTTAAGCCGTATAATTGTTATATGCTTTGAGAGCTCATTAAGCAAGGTTTGTGTGAGAAAAATTCTAATTAATTCTACGCAGTAGTTTTTGGTTGGTGCCCTTTTAAATATGGAGAGCGATAAGCAGCATTTTCAACATATCTTACTGTTTTACTACAGAAATGGTAAAAATGCTGTTCAAGCCATAAAGAAATTGACCGATGTGTATGCAGAAGGTGTGTTGACAGTACGCCAATGCCAGAACTCGTTCGCTAAATTTCGATCCGGCAATTTTTTGATGTCGAAGATGCACCACGTTCGGGAAGGCCGGTTGAAGCTGATAAAGACGCGATAAAGGCATTAGTTGATGCGAAAAGGCGAATAACAACACGTGAGATCAGATTGAGGTTAAATTTATCAAATTCAACAGTTTATGACCACTTGAAAGGCCTGGGAATATCCTTGAAGCCCGATGTATGGGTTCCCCATGTTCTCACAGAGAGAAATCTGTGTCGCCGCATTGACGTCTGCGATTCGCTTCTCAAACTTCATGAAAATGATCCGTTTTTGAAGCGCATCATCACTGAAGACGAAAAAGGTCATGGAGCAAAAAAGATGAACCGGCTCAAACCATTTCCAAAGCCGATATTCCCCCAAAAAAGGTGATGCTGTCTGTTTGGTGGGATTTTAAAGGAATCGTTTTTTTTTTTAGCCTTCACCGGATAACACAACGATTTATTCGGAAGTCTACTGTCATCAGCTGGACAAACTGAATGATGCACTTCATCAGAAAAGGTCAGAACTAATCAACAGGAAAGGTGTAGTGTTTCACCGAGACAACGCGAGACCTCACACAAGTTTGGTTACTCGCCAAAAGCTTTTACAGCTAGAGTGGCATACAATGCCGCACCCACCATATTCTCCAGACATGGCACCATCAGACTATTTTTTGTTCCGGTCACTCTAAAATTTTTTAGATGGTAAAACCTTCACCTCAAATGAGGAGGTCAAAAACACGCTCGAACAGTTTTTGCCAGCAAAGAACAAAAATTTTATGAGCGTGGAATTATGCTACTACCAGAAAGATGGCAAAAGGTGTTGGATCAAAACGGCCAATACATAATCAATAAAGTATTTGTTTATTATTCGAAAACTGTCTTTCATTTCCACACAAAAAATGCAATTACTTTTCGAACAACCCAATAGTTAAATCACTATGAGCCTCTCCTCCTACTAACAAAAGTATTTTAGCTGATGGTGAAGACAACAGTGTTGTAATCCCACTCGCAAAAATATAGAAGCGTTATAATCCACCTGCTATGCATGTCACGGCTTTTATCCTGACCATTCCAGGATAAAAGGCTTGACATGTATAGCCATCTTCGATGTGTTGATGGCATTTAAAGGCCTCACAAGTGCAGATCTGAAAATTACGAAAGTAGTTCAATAACATGTTGTGAAAAATGCAATGATTATTTATACTTGTCAAAAACAAAACGAAAGATTTTTATAGTAAATAAATAATGAATTAATAAAATAGTTAATTATACACATCAATGATTTATTTATTTGTAACGTTTAGTTCAATTAAGATTGTTTTCTATCAACTTAGTGCTAAAAATGTATAACTCGTAAAATTACATAGGTGACCTGTTTCACAGATAACACCCAACCCGCACAATCGTGCGGGTACCGTCTATGTTCCAGGAGAGGGGGATTTTTATAGCATTTTCCCAGTGTCATTGGGTTCCAAATATTATTAATAACCAGAAGAGTTTAATATTTAAAGATACAAATAATTCCAGTCATAAAGGGATATACCGAAGGTGATTCAGCTCTTTAAAACAAACTATCACTCGCTTCCAATGATTTTGAGTGGTGATTTTAACTTTACATAACATCAGTTTGCCAAAAGCTGAGTCGCCCATAGCTTTTTGGAATTATGAACTCAAGCACAAAAAAAAAAATCAAAATGTTTCAACTACTAACAGTGGTACTGTTATTAATGGTGTTTTTAATGGTTTTTAAATAATTTGAAACCACAAGTATATGTGTCATATTTTAGTTATCATTAGTCTATTATCTCCGCTCTTCCTTAAATTGAATAAGAATAATTATTTTTGATAAAAAAATTGCAGTTTATTTACTACTTCTGTTAATTAAACAAAATGTTCATTTAAGATATAGTTATTCGATAGAAAATTATTTCCAATTATACTCGATTCATTTTTTCAGGATATAAATTACTATTGCGTATTTACCAGGACAACATGTCAGATGTTACACATCATATGTGATTACTGTAAGGCTCGTTTCTTTATTTTTTTTTCTCTCTCTCTCTCTTTTTTGGAATTAATTTTCTTTTTCATATGTTTATTGAGGAGTATGACATTCTTTTCCTCTCCACAGATATCTTCTTCCATATCTCTGCCCCCCCCAAAAAAAAAATCTAGGTTTTCCGGTGGGAGTTAGTATGGTGTGGTTTAAATATATATACATTTTTAAATATAAAATTCTCCGATACATTTTACTATTTTTTCTGGAATACTGTTCTATATTTTTACCAAAAACCTTTTCAGGTGTCTAAAAAGAGAGGAATTCGCACAGAAGAAATTTTTCAATTGATGAATAAATCAGATTGAACTTAGACCAGAACTTAGTAGCTCTCGGATGATTACAATGCTGCGAACAAAACATATGATCACGTACACTGGAGGGATAATCAAGTTCACAGATTAGAGTGATGAAAGAACACATGGGAATATTTGAAATGGAAAGGCAATTGTTGATCATTCTTTACTACAAAAGTCTCTTGAACACAATAATTACATTGATTTAGCTGTTGTAAATTTTTGGTTTCTGTGCAAACAAGGTGCAATATCAAATAAAATTCCTCTAAAAATCAAAATGGATCGCTTAAAATTTAAGTTAGAGATAGTTGAAGCATTATTAGCCTCTCCAACTACTAACAAAAGTATTTTACCTGATGATGAAGGTAGCAGTGTTGTAATTCCACTCGCAAAAAGATCGAATCACTATAATACACATGCTGTACATGTCGTGGCTTTTATCCTGGCCATTCCAGGATAAAATGCTTGCCATGTATAGCCATTCTTGATGTGTTGAAACCATTTTAAGGCCTCGCAAGTGCATATTTGAAAACAACGAAAGCAGTACGAAAACATGTTGTGAAAAATGCAATGGTTATTTATATTTGTCAAAAACAAAATAAACGATTTTTACAATCATTAAATAATGAATTAATAAAAAATTTAATTATACATCAATAATTTCTTTATTTGTAACAATTTTAGTTGAATTAAGATTGTTTCTCCTATCAACTTAGATCTAAAATATAGCATAACTCTTAAAATTTTAAAGGTGACCTGTTTCACAGATAACTCCCAACCCGCACGATCGTGCGGGTACCGTTTACGTTCCAAGGGAGAAGTGGGATTTTTTTTTATTATTTTCCCAGTGACATTGGTGTCCATATAGTATTAATAACCATAGGAATTTAATATTTAAATATAAAAAAAATAATTCGGGTCTTAAAGGGATATAGGGTCAATCGGTAGCCTTCACCGGAATATAAATATCTTTGTGCTCACTGTTGTTGCTGTTGATGATGATGATGTCGTATCCATGATGGGACCAAATCAAATAGTACCATAAGCCTAGATGACTTTTCTAGCAATCTCTTCGATATTGTCCACATAGATATTTGTTGACGTAAAGAGGACCCCTATATTTTGTAGAGCAGCAAGAATATCTGGACAGTCAAAATTATGATCATGTGTCAACTCTGTATCTAAACAGTTATCGCAATTCCTATAAAAGATTTTCTGCCAATCCTATCAAACTTTACTCCCTTTGTAAATGACCTGTTCATAGCTTAGCAATACCTTTTGTTATAAAGCGGTCTACACTTATGTTACAGAATTGATGCTTTACAGGAATTGACTTATCTCTCAATTTGAAATTTACAACAGCATTTCGTCTAATAAAGTAATGTTGACAAAGTTGTCACTATTAAGATTTCTGGCTTCTTTCGCCATTCTATCTGCGCTTTCATTGTATGCAATGTCAAAATGTGTAGGTAACCATTGGAAGAAGCACACTTTATCCAACCCCTGCAGTCTATACAGGTGAAAGTTAATCTATTCAGTAATCCTTGAACATCCATTTAAAATTGCCTAGAAGGCTGCTCTTGAGTCACAGAAAATGACGAGACCGCTAGCATGTTACAGAATAGGTAATCAAGAGTCTCAATGATCGCTGGAGTTCACAAGTGATGCAAGCGGCAATGGCACAGCACCAACTACTCGTTGGTAGTTTGCATCACTCAGAGTGACCATAAATACTCCCGAACACCTCTATTCAAGAATGTTTCATCAGAAGAACCGTCTGTATAGGCAAACACAAAGTCATGTTGTGGATATTTAAAAATAGTCTTGAGCCCTTTTTCTCTGATGATATTAATTAACTCACTTTTAGGTCAAACTGTTGTAATTAAACATATATTTGTTCGGATATATAATAATACTGATATGATTTTTATAAGACCATTTACCTCAGTTAATTGCAACGTGTACCCTCTAGGCAGATCTAATAATGTCTATCCGTTAATACTGTTCCCAGAACGTGTTATTTAACCTGTCCTCTGTTGTACCAGTCACGAGTACGATCGACTATTCAGATTTAAATAGGAAGGGAAAAAATCTCCCCGTTACCATGCAAGGATTTGTCTAAAATATGGCAGTATTGAAATATTTGTGAATCTGGTGAACAATTAAATTGTGTTTTGTGCATAATTCCTGAGATGTAATATTAATGTAATAAATTTTTCTTAGTTTTGAACAGAAATAATTATAATTTCTTGCATTATAGGAAAAAATAACAATCCCAGTGGCTCACTCCTCTCATTGAACGAAAAATGTATTTCTTGTAATTTAAAACAAATTATTTTAATACTACTTACTTTCTAATAATTTGAATAAGTACTACACTTCCGATAAAAAACAATGTTTTGTTTTTCCATTATTTTTTTGTCTACATTTGCCATTAAGGATGCTAAAATTAAACAGATAATCTTTCGTTTATACAATGATACAGTTAATTCACAGGGAACCTTGACCTAGGTTTTAGTATAAAAAGGAGGTCAAAGATCACGATGCGTTTGGAAGCAACTGCATTTCACAAACGAACGCTCCACGCAAAAAGCTTACGTTGGCCAAATGTTTTTTTTTTTGTTGTTTATTTCAAAGAATTTAATCTTAGAGGTCACATATTTCCTAAGTTTAAGAGCTTTTGCTATTCATATAATTTCTTATTTTCAGCTCTCTAATTCGTCAGATACGGTTGCTGATGCAACATTATATCAATTCGATACTGAATTTAACGATATGGTTCGTTTTTTAAAGGTGTAGTTGAAATTAAAACTATGCTTCTTGCTAGATGAGCAAATAAAGGGAATTAAGTGTCACTTGACGGATTAAAAAGCTTATACATATATTGTTACGAATTTTGTGTAAATAGTGTAAATAATTTGTATTTGGAAGTTTAATGCATTTATATTACTCTATGTTACATTTATTTTATGTTAAAATTGTACTATTCACAAGGAATACCACCCCTTACGTTATAATGGCGATTCAATGAGAACTAGGCGAAATCTTGGCGGTAAAGCCAAGTTGGCATCATTTTTGGTGACCATGTTGGCGAGTTCGGAACCCTCTGGATTCTTCTAGAAATTTGTGGAGAGAGTTCAATAACGTCACGCTTGATGACACGAGTGGTTATATTTCTGGAAGCTTCTACCGCGCCTATAAATAGAGATGCTGGCCGTAACGAGGATCAGTCTGATTTAAGTCAGCGAAGAGTGAACATTGTTTTGACTAGCGATTTTGGCTGTGCTTGTGAATAATCTTTTCTTCTTCTTTATAAGCGTAAGAACCTGTTACAGGTCTTGGCTGCCTCCACAGCTCGCTTCTTCCAATTCCAACGATACGCTGCAACTCTGCCAGTTTTTAATATTTAGAGTTTTTAAATCATTTTCAACATCATCTATCCACCTTGTTCGTGGTCTTCCTCTTGTTCCAGATCCCATAGGATTCTTAAATGTGTAAGCTATGGTCTGGTTGTTTTCAGGGCTTCTCCAGATGTGGCCGAGCCATCTCAATCTGTTACTTGGGATGACTTGAGTAACTTGAGGTTCTTTTTAAAGTCTATACAGCTCGAAATTATATCTAGTACGCCAACATCCTTGATCTCTAACAGGCCCAAGTATAGTTCTCAGTGCTTTTCTTTAAAAGGTTTCCAGAGATCGTATAGTCCCCAAATTCAGCGTCCAGGTTTCGCTAGCATATAGCAACACAGGCAAAATTAATGTCTTATATAATCTTAAATAATCTTTTACATACATGTATTTTTAAACACTGGCAATTGTGTTTGAGTGAACCCGGATCTGCGTAACAATATATATATATATATATATAGTGGTAGCCAAAATTGTGGACACTTTTTTAAAATTGTTATGTTTCTTAAGTTTGTATGTTTATAGAAAATTCTACGTTGTAAAAAAAAGCAAAGTATTTGTTATCATTTTAAAGAGAATTTAATACTAAATTCATTACAAAACACAAAATTTAAATATCTGCATAGTAAAAAGTTTATACTGCAGCAACTGTTGAAGTACATTACATACATACTGATGATAGCAGTGAGTTATCATAGCTTATTGAGGTTGCATTTACTCTTTATTACAACTCCGCATCGATGTTTCATTGAGCTTAAAATAACTTTCATGTAATCATGTAATAACTTTCTAAGTTATTACATGATGCCAGGAATAATTTTATCCTAAATTAGTTCCCTTCTATTTCATGGGTACCTCATTACGACAAGAGTTTATAAACGGTACAGCGTTTTTGATAGGATCGAAGTCAGGACTATTTCCTGGTCAGGGCAACAACTCAATAATCTTAAAACGGTAGCAGTCTTTCAATTACTTTACTGTGTGTCATGGAGAAGAATCTTGCTGAAAATAAATGAAGCATTGTTGGTAAATCAGTGTTTCTCAAACTGTGGGGCAGGCCTCCTAGGGGGCGCGAGCATATCGAAAATAGAAGATTTCAAAATAATTGATTTACTGGAATGAATTAAAACAAAATACTTTCAGACATAATAAAAAATGCACTTTTACTCTGATATAATTTATAGGCACGCGATATTAAGTCATCAAAAATAAAAGCTTCTTCAATACCTAATTAGATATCTTTGATCCTATAACCAAATAAAAAAAACTTTTATTTGATTTAATGTAATCCCATGATTAGAGATGCTTTTACTACGCTTTATTTTTAAGCCTAACATACAACTCTTTCAGAGAAAAAACAGATCCCAAACCCAGGATCCAAGAAATTTAGGAACCTAAAAAATTCATCACTGTCATTATTTTTGAAATACTGCACATTATAGTTGTAATCTGTATGACCTTCTAAGTTATTGGTACAGTTAGATATGACCCCCCCCTCTTACGTGTTTGTTTCTAATTTAGGGAAGTTGTAAGTAATGTGTTTCTCTGCTGCGCATTTTTCCATGCAAAAAAATGTTTTACACAATTTTTTTTAGCAGTAACATACATATTATCATAATGAATACAATTTTTATCCGGAAGTGGTCGCAAGGAACACACAGATTACGAAATCATTAATTCTGGTAAAACTGTTTATTTGTTACCAAAGAAAAATTTAAAAGTTCTTGAAAGTAGGTAAGTAAACTTTCTTTTAGTTAAACTATTCACTGGAATCACGATTTGTATCGTGTACAATAAAATAATTATAAAAAAAAAGGATTGGGGTGACTCAATAACCCCGCTCGACCGTATCGAGGGCGCACCTGCTTCTGGGTTAAAAACATGTTGAAGTCTTTTCGCTTTAAATATTAAAAATAATACAATTATTCTTCATCGGAAATTTGTATTATTGTTCATTATTTAACATCAATTATAAACTCTAATTCTGTGAGGCTTAAAATTACAATTCGCTTAAAACTGATTATAATTTGAGCAACCAATTCAAAAAGATAATTTTACATTTTTGTAAACATTGTCGAGCACTTGGCTTTGCTCTCCTTACCATTCAGCTATTATATCAATAATGTTTTATTTGCTTATAAATGAACTCGTGCAAAGAGCGGGCACTTCAACCGGTATACTTTTAATGTATCAGTGCTGCACAGAGTATTTTATAACTAATTAATTAATACTAAATTAAGAACAAGTTTAATAAGTATTAACGACTTCCATGGGATTGTCTTGCAAAGCAAAGTTTTATAAGGAATGCTTATGATTAGAAATTGACACTCTGAATTATTTTTCTATATTTAGCAGATATCTATATTTTGTATTCTAAGCAGCCACTGGATTTTGCAACATGTTCAATTTAAAAATTAGAGAAAGGAAAATTAACATAATTATTATTCTATTATTTTATTTATCTATTTTTGCTTAAAAGTAGTATACAAAATTTAATACTTATGTTACTAATGTGTATAGTTTATTATTAAGATCGTCTATGTTAGCTTTAGCGTCAAAGTGCATTATTATTGCATTCAGTACATTATTAATGTATAAGGGGGGAGGGGCGCGATAAAAGTTGTGATCGAATAGCGGGCACCACTATTGAAAATTTGAGAAGCACTGTGGAAAATCGATCCCTGATGGAAGGTAGAAATTTGAGTTCTAGAATGGTGTCAATGTATTTATGACATTCAGTGTCACATCGATGATATGAAGCAACCGATACCATCTACAGATACGCATGACTAAATTATAAACTTAAGTGGGTATTTCACAAAGGTCTCGAGTCAGTTAGGATCTAGCATTACTGCGTCTTGCATATTTTAGACTATCACTACCAAATAACGACATTTTAGTTTCGTCCCTCATATATCTTGTGACCAATAATCATTTGTTCAATTAATGTATTCAATGGCCCACTATAGTCCCTTTTAGCGCTGCAGTAAATTGAGAAACGGCTTATTTCGTAGAATTCTACCTTTTAGTCTAACATCTGCTAATATACTTCTGATTGTTTTTGAACTGACAGAAACACCCGCATCATTCAAATCACCTCTGATGGATTTCCATGAAATTCTTTTATCTCCGAAACATATTTTTTTTCTGTGATCAACGGATGTGGTGCACCTTTTCGGCATTTTTCTGCTTTTTTTATTTAAATTTGTCTCCTGACATCATAAACAAAACTTTCAGTCGGCAGATGTAGTCACTGAACTACCTACGTATGTAGTTTTAACATAGGAATATCACGTTCTCGTCACATATGTGTCCAATCTACTCTTTTATTTGATGTCATTGTTTTTTTACTAAATATCATTGTTATCCTGCCCAGGAAACAATCCTGACCTTACTCTTATCAAAGACTTGTGGCAGCGTTCGAAAACTCTTCTCGGAATGAGGTACCCTTGAAATAAAAACGATCTAATTGAGGATATATTTGTTTCCTGTCATCATGCTATAATGAAGGTCTTAAAACTAATTTTAGCTAAATGAAACATCGATGTGAAACAGCAGTAAAGAAAAAAGGCAACCTCAGTAAGCTCTGATATATCACTGATACCATCAGTATCTAATGTATATCGACATATATTGCAGCATAACATTTTTGCTTTGCAAATATTTGAATTTTCTTTTTGTGTTGATTTTAGTTTTAAATTCTCTTTAAAATTATATAAAATACTTTGCATTTTGTACAAAGTAAAATTTTCTATAATCATACAAACCTAAAAAACATAACAATTTTAAAAAGTGTCCACAATTTTGTCCACCACTGTATATTTAAACCCAATGAACTAAAGAAACATATTTTGAATGGTTACTTACAGACATATATATATATATATATATATATATATAATGTGTTCTTTAATATTTAATTAGAATACACTTCCTATTTCTGGAAAAATTTCTTTTTTTTTTTGTTACTTACTAAAAATGAATGTTACTTTGAACAATTATTCCTTTAGTACTGCGGTTGTTGTTGCTGCTACTGTTAAAAATACATATAATTTGAAAATCAATATATCTTATTTCTTAAGTAGTGTGTTACATTACCATGTATACTTAATGAAAAGTGAAGAATAATTTAAATATTTATGGATTATTCTAAGAATTTATATACTTCCATGCAAGCATCATCAACAACAAAAACTACTTTTAAATAGACACATCTATTTCTGAGTATCAAGAAATTGTTTACATAGATGATACAAGGCAATATTTTTGAATGGCAAGAATGTGGAACGATATTAGCAATGCTTCTTGCTTCTTTATTTTTGTGAATGTTTTTGAGATATTAGAAAGTGCCACCCTAATAAGATTGCAATGAAATTATATTCTTGTAAAATGCATTCTGAGGTCATGTTTTGGCAAATTCCATTAAAAAATTGATTTAGGAGGCTTGTAAAATGAAAAATTACTGCCATATCAATTTACTGTCAGATGGGTTTTGATGTTTCTAGATTTCTGCCATTTTACAATAATGGAAATTTTAAATTTATTCTCACTGAGAAAACGAATAAAATAGAGAGTTAAAGTAATAAAGTAGCAATTGTAGTTAAATTATAACCGCTTTTAATATGGGGTGAAATGCCAAACTTTGAACATAGCAATGTAGAATTATTCAGAAATTTTGTTGCACATTTCGCGTTTTTTTATCAAAGTATAATGAAGTTTAGATCAATTCGGTAGGTAAAAACAATTTTTTTCATGGGAAGTTGTAATACATTTCAGTAAACATATCTTTGACGAAAAAGTAAAATAGGTTTTTTTATTTTTGAAATGTTTGTATTTGCTTGTGTGTGTATGATGTAACGTTATTTTATTTCTTTTTAAAGTGCTTTTACACGATTATGGCTAGTTTTACGAGGTACCAATTTAAAAACAATGAATATATCCCATATCATGACTAAGTAAGAAAAATTACTTAAGCAATATAATCGGTTCCATAGTTTTATTGTTATATAAATCTAAATAAGTGCAAGGGGGGCTGGGATTCTGCCGCGAAAAAATAATTCTCCCGGCGAGTCAATATGATTGAACAAAGCCGAGATCAGATAAATGAATCCACAAGTAAGCTATATAACATCCCCAGGCGCCACTAATCGTCAGACATCATGACGATTTTTGTATTCGTTTCGAATAGGCAACAGTGTCGCATTTATTAAGTTTATGAATGGACTCGCTTAAACTATCTCATAAGTGTGCTCCTCCAACTGATTTTTGCTGTGTTAGCGAAAAATTTGTGAACAATATTCGAACCAGAAGCAAACTTATTTAACTCCTTAACTGAGTGTTTCTTAAACTGTAGTTGATGGACCCCTGGGGGTCCACGAAAGTCTCTTATTTAATGGTAAGTATCTCTTCTTATACAGACTCTGACAGGCCTCATAGAAAAATTGAAAGACTTCCATTCTAAACTTGATCACTAAATTGTCCCCAATGAAAAAGTTATGCTAGAATGTGTATTCCGATCAAAAAATATTAAATTAGGGGTTTATTTATTTATTTTTACTGTTTGTAATTACATAGACATTACTACAGCGTAATAATTTTAAAAAAAATGTAGAAACGCTTGTGCAAAAATTACGAACTAGATTCATTGCGTGTCAATACAGAAAAATTGCATTTATATCATTCATCCATGTATTAAGACTAAGGGAGAGGTGTTCAAATTTTTGGGGGTCCACGACGTCCGGCAGATACATTAAGGTGGGGCCATGACGAATGAAAGTTTAAGAATCAATACCTTAACTCAGTGTTCCACAACCTTTCTATCGCTGCCGACCGGTCAACGTGTGATAATTTTACCACGGCCCACTGAAGGAGGAGGAGGAAGTTGATTGTTCATGTTTTAGATTGCTTTTACTTAATAAAATTACTTGAATTTTATTTAAACATGGCTTCAGAATAAAATACAGTTACACTAAGAAATTAATATTAAGGCTTGTTTCGTCAATATTTGTGTGGACTGTAAAACTGGTTAAAGAATAAAAAATCAGTCTTTTTCGCAACGCTAAGCCTACTTTATTCGTGCACCCGCTCTTGTTGGGGTACAGCTAGACAATATCTACCTTTACAATTTTTTTACAGATGGCGCTACAGTGCACTGATGACGTAACATTCCGCCCGGCGTTGAAATATACAATATTTCAAAAAATATATTTAAAAAATGCAAATTGCTATACACAGTTTACAAATGCCTAAATGAATTAAATACAAATAAACACAACATTCTAAAATAAGAGAAATAAATACAATATTCAAAAATAGAAAAATACAATATTCTAAGAATATAATATACTTCACTTTACAATTTAATTTATATTATTATTTTCTATTGGTAAGATACATATTTTTGAGATAGAACGTGTGAGAACCCCCGTGGCAGTTTTTAGTTTAACGACTCTGACCTTACTGTCAGTTCCATAAATAACCTCCAAGATTCTTGCCATTGCCCATTTGCAGGGAGGCAAATCATTTTCCTTTAAAAGCACTAAACACCCTACGGCAACATTATTTTTCTCGAACTGCCACTTGTATCTCTGCTGTAAATGATTAAGATAATCATTTTTCCAGCGTTTCCAAATAGTTTGTACACACTTTGTTGTATACTGCCACCTAGATAGTCTATTATCTGAAATATCTAAAATTGCGGGCTCAGGTATTGCACTGATAGGTCGAGCAATTATAAAGTGTCCAGGAGTTAAAACTTCATATTCATTGATATTATCTGACTATGGTACTAATGGACGTGAATTAAGTATACCTTCAATTTGAATTATTATTGTCTCGAATTCTTCGAAATTTATTTTACTATTAACTAAAGTTCTATAGAGATGGTGTTTCAATGATTTTACCCCTGCCTCCCACAAACCCACGAAATTACGAGAACGAGGTGGGATAAATTTCCACTGGATAGCTTTTGAAGCAAAATAATTTGCTAATGTCTCGTTTTTGTTACAAATTAATTTTATGAAACGATTTAATTCTGCAGCTGCGCTTTTAAAATTAGTTGCGTTATCGGACATTAATGTAGAAATGCGGCCTCTACGGGCACATAGCCTCTTCAAAGCTGCAATAAATGCCTCAGTTGTTAAATCAGTCACTGCCTCTAAATGAATAGCCTTTGTAGTCAAGCATACAAAAATCGCAACATAAACCTTTGAAAATATCCCCTTTCTCTGATTCTTAAATTTTATTTGAAAAGGTCCGCAAAAATCCACCCCAGAGTTTAAAAATGGCGCACTTGGAGTTACTCTCTCTGAAGGTAGATTTCCCATTAATTGATCTACCCCAGTAGGTTTCTGTCTAAAGCATGCAATGCAATCATGAACTGTTTTTCGTGCAATACCCTTGCCATTAATGGGCCAAAACTGCATTCTAATTTGATGTACTAAACCCTGAGCACCAATATGAAAAACTTCTTATGCATATGCTCAAAAAGTAATTTAGTAAATGTATGTTTACTAGGTATAATTTTTTGATGTTTTGCTTCAAATGGTAAATCAGCATTACTAAGCCTTCCACCAACTCTGAGTAAAGAATTCTTATCTAAGAAAGGATTTAAAGCCCTTAACTTACTTGTTTTTGAAACACCTTTACCTTTTTTCAAGGCATCGATTTCTGCTTTAAACTCACTTAATTGTGCTATTTTAGCTAAAAATTCCATACTACTCTTTATCTCATCTGCAGTTAGATACTTCTCCTTATTACAAGACTTAATGAACCTAAAAATAAAGCTAAAAATTCAAATTAATTTTATGAAATAATTTGTCACATTAAAGAGTTCTTCATAAAAATTTGAAGAACACTCAGTAATTGAAAGAGTCACAGCACATTTTAGTTCATCTCTGTAGGAAGGATCAGGAAAAAGCTTATTGTCCTCGTATTTATCAGTTTGTAAATCTAGACCCGAGAACCACATTTCGCTCTTTAAAAGTTCATCTACATTGCAGCCTCTAGAAACTAAGTCGGCAGGATTGTCCTTGGAGCTCACATGTTTCCAATGATAGTCCTTTGAAAGTGCTTGGATCTCCGCCCCCTGTTGCTGACAAATGTTTTAAGTTTATGAGGTTCAGTCTTTATCCACGGTAAAGCAATCGTTGAGTCCGTCCACATCCAAATTTTATGAATAGGTAATTGTAAAATTGGCACAACCTTTTTGACTAATCTCGATAGTAGTAAAGCTGCAGACAGTTCTAACCTCGGTATGGTGAGTGTTTTCAAAGGAGCCACTCTGGACTTGCTGCATAATAATCTAGTTTGAGATTGTCCAGATTCGTTGAAACATTTTATGTAGACAACAGCAGCATAGGCACGTTCTGATGCATCGGAAAAGCCATGTATTTCAATCCGTATTGTTGCAGGAAGTAGAATGCACCTTGGGATTTTGAAGTTATTTACTTTCGAGATAATTTTTGGTAGAAGTTCATACACTCTTCCATTGCATCTGGTGGTAGCTGTTCACTCCAATCTAATTTTATTTTCCAAAATTCTTGGGTGAATATCTTAGACTTCGTAACAATGGGTCCTATCAGACCCAAAGGGTCATAGAGCCTTGCAATTTCTGAAAGCACGTCTCTTTTTGAGAAGTTGACTTTGTCACTAATCTTTATTTTGTATGTGAGACAATCCACCTTTGGATCCCATAGCATACCTAATGTTTTCAATGGAGCATCCTGAAATTCCTCATCAAACACATAGGAAGATGCAGATAAATCTTTCAACAGTTCTGGGCTATTTGAAACCCATTTGTGTAGCTCAAAACCACCTCTCTGTAATAGTTGAGATAATCTGGTTTGGAGTTTTTTAGCACCCTCTAATGTAGACTCTCCAGAAAGAATATTATCCATATAACTATCATTACAAATCACATCTGCTGCGTCAGGAAATTCCGCTTTTTTCTTCATCTGCTAAGATCTTTAAGGTCCTGGTAGCTAAAAATGGTGCAGAAACTGTCCCATAGGTTACGGTTGCTAGTTTGTAAGTCTTGATTGGAGCATCTGCACTAGTCTTCCACATAATTCGTTGTAAATCCCTTTGATTAGGATCAACAAGTATCTGCCTGTACATTTTTTTAATATGTGCACTAAACACGTACTCGTGTTTTCTAAATCTACTGACTATGGAAAAGAGATCTTGTTGAATAATTCCTCCGTTTAATAAAATGGAGTTTAGAGAAAAACCACTTGTTGTTTTTGCACTTGCATAGAAGACAACTCTCAATGGAGTGTATGTCTTCTCTGGTTTGTATACGGAATGATGAGGAATGTAATAGTTAATGTTATCTAATGTTTCATTTTTAATCTCCTCCATATGGCCTAAAAGTTCATATTCATTCATAAATTCTTTATACAAAGTTCCCATTGTTTTGTTTTTGTTTACTTTTTCACAAATACCATTTAGTCGTTTGATCGCATTCTCTTTGGAATTTCCTAATAATGTTTCTGCATTTTCCTTTATGGGTAAGCGAACTATAAATCTTACCGTTTTATCTTTTTTATAGGTACTAACAAAATGTTCCTCACAATAAATTTCCTCTTCACTTTTTTGTTATATCCATCGAATCATCTGGTAGTGATTCCAGTTCAAAGAATTTCTTTACTGTTATGTCTAAGCTTGGTTCACTTATTAAACAACAATTGACTTGTTGTTGTGACTGAGGAAGGGTACCTGTGACTAAGTAGCCAAATTTTGTATTTTGTAAAATTACATTTTTCTCCTGCAAATAATGTTGTTCTGGATTTAAAATTTCAAAAAAAATAGTTCACTTCCTATCAATATATCTTTTTGACCTGGCATATGGAAATTAGAATCAGCCAGCTCAATTGAAGCTGGAATATTTAAATCCGATATATTTAATTTCGATACAGGAATCGCATCGGTAATTTTAGGTAAAAGTGAAAATTGTACATTGCGTGCAAAACTATAATCCCGATTTGAAACTTCAAAATTTGCTGAATATTTCGAGGCTTGCGTAATTCCGTTAATGCCTGTTATAGATTGGTTTGCAGACCTAAATTTAAATCCCAACTTTCTTGCTATGTGTTCTCTCATAACGCATATCGTAGACGCATTATCTAATAATCCTCTTAACTTAATTCTATATCCATCAGCACTTTTAACGAAAATCATGAATGTATTTAATAAAACACATTTATTTCCATAAGTCAAAACCGCAACTTCTGGCTGACCTTCAAACCGAGTAGTATTCGAAATGGTCTCTATCCCCTTTCCCCTACAGTGTGATTTTTAACTGCGGAGCAAAGTTCAGCAGAATCGTGAAGCAATGGATTATGTAATCCTTTGCAACCATTAACTGTGCATTTGTATTTAGACATGCAGGCACCAGAATGAAGTCTGAGGCAATTTATACAAAGTTTGTTATTGCTAACAAATTTATTTCTGCACTCCACAGACATATTTTGAAATGCAATACATTTATAAAGATGATGAGAATTTCGACATAGAATACAAGGTTTAACAATTATTTTTTTACCATTAACTACCAGCGATTTGGCTTTAGTTGACATTGCAGTATTTTTATGGATCATTTTAGTACTAGGAATGCGAGTAATGTTTTCTAACACGGCACTTCTCTTTTCTAAAAATTTCATAATAGAATCAAATGTTGGAACTTCTGCGGTTTTCAACGAAAGTTCGAATTGTTTTCTAGATTCTTTGTCAGTTTTTTTTGAAGAATTATATTTATTAAAATTATATCTGATAGATCATTCTGCTCATATTTCAAAACTTTAAGTGCTCTAATGTTTCTATTGATACAATCCATTAAAGCGCGCAGTTCTTTGGCTGATTCGCTATAAATTTTTTCATAATTAATTATCTCAAGGACATGAGAATCTATCAACTGCCGTTTGTTTTCGTAACGATCTTCTAATGATTTAAAGAGATAATCGAAACTATCGCTACGCGACTCCAATAGCTTTGCTTCTCTTTTTAGAGATGCTCGAAGATAGTATAGTTTTTACGAATCATTCAATTGCTCATTATTACTTATTAAATTAATAAATTGATTTTTGAAATTAGAAAATTCTGCTATTACACCAGAAAATTCTGGCAAAGGAATTTGAGGTAAGCGGATACTATTTTTACAATTGTCATTTAAATTAATGTTTACATTTTCAGAATTTTTCAAAGAATACATTAAAAGTTTGAGACCTACCTCTGTTGTCTCGATCCGTTGATTTATATCTTCAATGTCCAGCTGAATGATTTCCAAGCTATCGAAAATTTCTATTTCACAATAATCCTCAGCTATTTTATCTAGATTTATCTGTAATTGCTCAATTTTTTTGAGTTTAATTTCGATTTCAGTGACACTAGTATCCTTTGACACTGTCTTCTCCGAGGTAAAAGCCTCTAACCTAGTTAAAGTTCCTTTGATTGAATCTTTTAAACGATTCAATTTCTCTTCAGTAGTTACGTTGGAGTTATTTTTATTTTTCGATTTTTTATCCATTTTCTTTGGCTTCGTAGGACCAATGTTTCGTCATTATTTGTGTGGACTGTAAAACTGGTTAAAGAATAAAAAAATCAGTCTTTTTAACAACGCTAAGCCTTCTTTATTCGTGCACCCGCTTTTGTTGGGGTACAGCTAGACAATATCTACCTTTACAAATTTTTTACAGATGGCGCTACAGTGCGCTGATGACGTAACAAGGCTGTTTTCGGTAAAAGTACAAGACCTTGAACTAAACGCGAAGCACACATTTTAAGACAGAAAAATGCCTCAATTTCTATGGAAATTTTATAGAATTATAACTCGTATCTATGTTAACAATATAGTGTTTTTAAAAATTTCACGATCCTCCATGAATACTTTTTTTCATTTTAATGCGGTAATGCATAGACCTTTTAAGAATACGGTATTGGAAAAGAAATGCGAAACACATTTTATACCAGAAAAAATGAATCAACTGCGTTAAAAAATGGAGGTATGATAAAAAATGCTGCATTCTAAAGGATAGTGAAACCAGAATATCATATCAGTTTTTCATTTCTTTTATATCTGATTGATTGATTGAATATTAACGTCGCTCTTTTCAGCTACACGAGGGCTTTTGGCGACGGACCACGTAATTTTTAACCATGGTCAAGTGACGTGGACGACACTTGAGCTGGAACCCCCTTCTCCTAACTACCACACCACAGCAACGGGAAGACGTTTCAGCTCTCCACAGATTTAACCTGCACTGCTGCCTTACGCGGCGGGTCTTAAAGTGGGACTGGGCTCGAACTCGTGACAAGGCAAGCCACGATCCGATACATATACCACTCGGCTACCGCGGCCTCTTTTATAACGGAAAAAAATGTTCCAAATTCGGGTCCTATTCTTAAACATTAACCGAAAGCATCCTTACGTGAATTAGCATGATATATATATTGTAAAATGACTACCACAAATACAACCCTAGAGAAATACACTACAGTATAAAAATTTTAAATAATTTAATATTCCTTCTGCGGACCGGCACTACTTGGTCCATGGACCAGTACCAATCCACGGACAAGGGGTAGAGGATCCCTGCCTTAACTAGCTTGCACCAGAATCGAAAAAAGGCCGTAACCGGCTTGTCCGCACGCTGAAAGGATACTGATTTTTTTTCTTTCTTTGGTTCCGAGAATATTTTCAATTTTTAAGTGATATTATTCGGTCTTAGTGTTTTTAAACGATGATGCATTTCTGTAAATACTTCTCATTCGGCATTTTCTTTGTGGTAAAGGCGGGTAACTTTTTCTTTCCTGATTATTTATATGTTTTACATTTTTTTATACTACTGTATGGTTATGGTTATATATTTGTTTTAATGTTAGAACTTCTGCAGGGATTTAATTATAAAGCTAAGCATTGAATTGATTATTATAGATATTTGTTAGAAGTCAATCTAACAGCTCTACTAGCTTATGTTGAACACATACGGTTATTTGATAGTCATAAAGTTTTTATGAATATATCTCTCCCCTTGGTGCATTTTAACACATCTTTGGGTGATAGTTTGCGATAAGTGAAGAAATGCTTAGAATAAATATAACAGAAAATACTAGATAAAATAGAAGGGAAAAATTTACTCAAACTGGTACATTTAAAAGTGTATTGTGAAAATGTACCACAGTTAAATGTAAATTTTATACTAATTCTTAAACTGGTATTATAAACACACATACAAACATATTCATTTAATAAAACTAATAAACAATTATTTATTCTTATTATCATGTTCATGCACTGAAAAGTAATCTAATTGAAATATTATGTTTACATTTAACCCTGCTGTTCTGTTCGTATTTACTACACGTACGTAGCGTCAGGATCAATATGACGCGATTCAGAAAACTAACCTTTCTCGCCTTAAATAATGAGTGCCGCTTAAAAAATGATTGAAACAATAGTAAAGTAAGTTAAAATAGAACTAATAATATAAATAATTCATAAAAATAACAGAAAAATATTTGAAATTAATACTTACTATAATAATAATAATAAAAACATCTATAAAAATAACATAAAAATATTCGGAATTCAAACTTACTTTTCTATACAATTTGAACAGTAATATCTTACATGAGTTTTGCGAATGTGACTTTTACACATGCAGCATAATATTTTATTTATTTTTTCATCATTAATAGATTGGTGGAGATTGCACCTTGAACGTTTGATAGATACACAAGGAAATATTCTCAGCAGATCCCGATGGTACTTTTCCCCTTTCTCTTTGTATTCGTTTCACTTTTTTTTATTGAGTCCACTCTTCTTGGTAGGTTTGGCCTTGCTTCAATGTATGGGAAAACGAGTTATTTTTCCAGATCTTCCAAAAATAGCCTGTTGTTCTGTCAATTTACTTTCTTTCCAATAACTATGTATTGAAGTCCGTATAACAAATGCATTGTGAGCAGAAGTATCAAGAATGTTATAGAATACTATCATGGCCCAGATATTTGTTTTTCTTTTGCAAGTGTATGAGCTTAGAAGATTATCTAGAGTATCTACAGCCTCTTTAAAAGTTGATCAAGAAAACACCTCAACCACCAAGAAAACACCTCAAAAATTTAACACCCCTGAGATCTCTTAAAAGTTGATCCAGTGTTACTACAGCATCTTTAGTTGAATTATAATCTAAAATCATTAATAGTTTTTTTGTCAGGTATGTTGCTAACTTCTTTGCCACGATGAAAATCGCACATAAGAATATTATATTCTTGTTCTTTTTTGAGATGTAGATTACAGCTGTTGTATTTTCTGTAAAATAAAATAATGAGCTGTGAACTTCTTTATTTCGCATTTCTTAAGGAAATTCTGGTTTATTTTATCTGATGGTGTCAAGCATAGTCATTTTCCGTTTAGAAGAAGTTGCCCTAAGTTGTAAGACGTGAAAAAGTTATCGCATGTAATATTGTGCCCCACATACGCATAAGTGAGATCACATACAACTCACATTCCTTGATTTTTTTCCGGTTTTGTCCCTTGTTCTTTTAGTGTGTAAATTTATGTATTCAGTACATACGAATGTTTACTGTCACACAAATCCCATATTTGGATCCCATATTTAGATGTCTTATTTAGTATATGCTATTTGAAAAGACATCGGCCACGAAATCCTACTAATTGTTCATCTACAGTAATCTTTTCATTCGGATTATATAGTTTTGGTACAATTTCTACCCAGTTTTCCCAGATATCTCACACTGCAGCTAATTTTTATCCCAATTTTCTTCTTTCTTAACGAGTGGACTTATTACCAAAAAGAATAACTCTATATGGTGCAAAATGTTTCGAAGGGACATAATTTCACGGAATATATTTCTGCCAGTTTCTTTACCCCGTAAGATTTTCGTTGATTTTCCATATGATTTACAAACACCACCTAAATTAATAATCCAATATATGCTTGAAGAGTTTTATTTTCGATATTTTTCACTTTTTCTCCTTCAATATTAGTCATTTTTATGATTTTGTTTTCAATTGTAGAATCGAATACCACCTCAAATGCACTTTTGACACCCTTGCCGCTGCATATCTTGTGGCCCCTGGAGTTGTTTTTATAGTATTAGTAGATGTTGATTGAGAAGAATGTGGCAGTAGATTCAGCTTCCATTTTATTTTACTATTCTTCGAATGAATACACTCTTTCTAGTACATTTGTTGATTGTTGCTATCAAAATCATATTGTCAGAACTTTCACTCTCAATTTCATCCCTTATATGATTTTCATTCCCTGATACTTCTTCGCAGTCAGAAGCTTCTAACTATATCAGCATACCTCAAATTTATGCGATTTGCCATTTTTTTTCTGTCCCATTTAGAGGTACTACTCCTTTACTGTTGTTAGAAAGTGAAATATAACAGAAAAAAAGTTGCAATAAAAGCAAGTAGATTTGGCTCCCTTCCAACCGTATCAACTTTTGACCTTGCACGTGCTGTCTTATCATGTGACCTAACACATCCATCAATGAAACATTTTTTGAAAAAGTATAAATTCGAGAAATTATTGTTATTCTCTCTCTCTCTCTTTTCTTTTAATTCACTCCAAACAAAATTGAGTATTATGAGTAAATATCAGTGGCGCACACAAACGGGGGGGGAGGGTCCTGGGGGTCCAGGATTTTTTTTCCGATTGATTATAATTCTAAGTATATAGTACGCAAAATTTAATTAATTACTTGTTATTAATGATTAATTTAATTAATTTTAATGCTAATTATTTATTCCAAAATCAGTTTTTTACTGTGTTTTGTTCCCGAAAATCGACAAAATCAAAAAGAGCATGATACAAGAATGGTGAACTTTCGACCCCGCCCCCCCTCCTTGAAAAACTCCTGTTTGCGCTACTGGTAAATATAGATGATTTTTTTTTTACATCGGGTCATAATTAACCGCGCGCGAACGAAGAATATTGCTTCGAAATACAAATAAACATAAAACCCTCCAGGAGTACATATTTGTGTTGTTTATCTAAGATGTCACGAAGTTTCATGAAAATATCCCTGGTCAACGTTAAAGTTTTATTTTGGTCATATAGACCTGAACAGAGCGGCAGGATTATGAGATAAAAACTGTGAATTTTTTTTTCATTGTATGTACGAGTCTTGGCTCTGTGTAAGAGCGAATTGTTACATGGGAATTCGTCTTGCAAATCTAAGGAAGTTCCACTCGATTTTGTTAGGTTTCTATTTAGTGCTGTTTCTCTACATCGTCTTTATAATTCCCTGGAAAGTACCACATAAGAAACTTAAATATTTCAAGTGGAATAACTAAAGGTATCCGAACACGTTGAAAATGACGAAATTCGGACAAGACACATATTTTTTTTTTTAATGAATAGAGCTATTGACTAATTTTGACTTTACAAAACATACTTTTTTTTTGTTTCTATGCTACCTAGATACCAAGCTACAGTCAATTTTATTAAGTTAGAAAAACCGGAAATAGGTTGTTCATCTACCAGAAGTGTGCATTTAAATTGTTCGATATCTATCATGACGAGTCTGATTACGCAAAATGTTACAAATGCATTTCTATAAAACTTTTTGAGTCTGATATTTCTGCTATTTTCTAGAGAATATACTATTATATTTCTTATTGTATTAACATTTTTAGAGTTAAGGCTTGTTATTTAAATAATGGTTTCATAAAGAATGTGATGATTTTTCTTACAATGTTTACTCAATCTCTCTCTCTCAGCTCTGAAACTTTAAAGTTTTAATAAAACATTAAAATTTTAGTACATTATATAGATACATGCGTCTAGATTGTTTTCGTAATACTTTTACTAATATAAATCTAATATTTTTTCTCTAACTGTTTTGAAGTTTTGCTTAAATATTGCTAAAATTTCATGTATAATTGTGATTTTTAGGAATCTTAGGCAATTTATATATATATATATATATATATATATATATATATATATATTAAATAATATTGGTTAAATAATAGCATTTATTGGTATAGAGTCCTAAAAAAGCGTTTATAATGTTTAAATATGTTATTTTGTCAAAAAGTACTCCGAACGTGTTCGGATAGCTAGAGTTTTGTAGTAGCATCCATTTTGACACCAAACTTGTAGGAAACTTTAAAGGTTTATTTTTATTTATTCACTTTTTCAGTATAATTAATTTTTCTTTGCCCACAAGCTATCTTTTCGGTTACGCAATCAATTCGGAAGAAAAGTAAAGTTCCAAATTTCCGAATATTTATTCAGTTTTATTAGATACTTTAACTTAGAAATGAATCGTTAAAAGTACCATTAAAAGATTTTCCTGGGAGATTTTATTGATAATTTTCAAATTATTCCTGCATGGTTAAATCTGATTTGAATTACATTAAATATTTATTTTTAATGAAGTATATTTATTTTGAGTTGATTATGTTTCTTTTGCTTTATTTTAACCAGAAACCAAAATCTGTGTAAATAAAAAAAGATTTTGAATGTATGAAGAACCAAAAGTGGACAAGAAAGTTCAAGTACACTAAATGTAATACTTTGAAATTGTGAAAGATAAAGGTGTGCATTTGTGGAATAAAATTTTCTCTTCAAAACTTACATTCAATTTTATAAAATTCCACGTTGAAGAGATACATTTGTTATACTTTGTGGTCGTCATTTGAGAGAAACGTTCCTGGAGTTCAATTGTTAAAACATACGAGGGATTAAAGTTTTATTTGAAAAAAAAAAAGTGGAGCCTAAATTTTTTTGTTCATGATCAGATTAGAGAAAATCAGTCACTGTGCTTGTAACCTACTATACGATTTTCAACCAAAGCCAAATATTATTTAACTGTTCAATGTAAAGTTCAGCTAAAAACTGTTAATAATTTTAAAAAAAAGACTGCAAAATTTTTTAAAAAAATGTTTCAATCGAGTAAAAAATAAAAAAAATGTTATTATAATACTCATTAGGAATCAAGTTCCTATTGATGAAAGCAGGTTAGAGGTATAGCATATGTGCATTAAAACTGATTAAATTATAGCTAAAATAATATTAATCTGGGTAGGTTAAATAATGATTCCGTTTCTGCTTGAAAATCAAAATGTTAACTTTTTGGTAGTTTCTGAAATTATTGCCAAATAGTGCCAAAAAATTTTAAAAAAACACCAAGAATTTAATTTAGGTTTATTGTATGGATGGAAATGGATGATGAGAGAGAGAGAGAGAGAGAGAGAGAGAGAGAGAATTATGATTGAATATTGGGTCGCAAGTTTTGAAAGTTTGAGAAACACTGATGTACATCCAATTACGTACAGGAGCACAAAAATGCTCAGGAGCTTCATCATGAACCACCATGCACCATTATTTACCGTTTTTTTCGTAAACAATAGAATGTAAATGTACAGTTCTTTGAGCATTTCTCATGTACTTCCTAATAGGAATCTGACTGTTCAGAGTTTGGAAATTATTTTGGTACACCCTATACATGAATGCATTGAATATTTTAACCCATTTTTAACAGGCTTTTATAAGTTTCACTTGTATGCAACGGAACCTTGAACTCGATTTTTACCCACATTAAAAGGTCAGATTTTTTTCGAAATTTTTCACACTTGTCAAAGACCAATGGCAATAATATAATTTCATAATTTTGTATCTATTGTCCTGGTGAGGATCATCAGGAATAACGACTTCCAGATTTGGCAAATAATTCATTATACCACTTCCAGATTTGGCGAGTAATTCCGTATGCCATTTCCGGATATGTTAACTAATCCCAGATTTAGCGACTAAAAGATTATGGTGCAACCCGAAAAGAGCGAATAGGCTTGTGGTTAATACAAATAAAACAAAAAAATTACCTTATGTGAGAAAGGGGAGAGTGGGTGCATCAGCAATTTTTTTACCATAATATAAACGATTGTTTCTGAAAACGGAAATAGAAGAAAAGACTCGCGTACATATGGAGAAAAATTATTTATGTTCTAACTGCTGAATATGTATTTTTTATTTTTATAAAACAATACGTTTAAAAGTGATGATAGGAATTTACATTATATCAATACGTTTAAAAGATGATAATCTTTTTGACATTTCATACTTCTTAACACACTTTTATTAGTTTGGCCTGTATCTATAAAGACGGTGTTCGCGTCTTCGAACGTAATTGGCGACTTCAGGGTTGCCAGAATAAAAATATGTAACGCGCCATTTTAATTATAAGAAAACGCTGATGAACTGATCGAATGAACATGCAAGGCATGATGCTTTGGGCAGAGCGCTTTAAGTTATTTTTCTTATTAACCCTATAAATAGTCTTTAAATGTTGGTGTGTGTGTAGTGTAGTGCTGTGAAAATATGTTTAGTCATCAATAAACTTATTCGTATACCAAGGGCTCTTCAATTATGAGATACAACATTAAATCAACGATACAGTCCTTTTGCTGTCCATTGAATTCTCGACGACATTAGTCCGACTCCCCGCAGTTTTTTCTAGCTTAATTATGGATACAACGAGTCAGTTGTTTAATTATCGTATTGAAGTAGCCCTGGCTAATTGAACATTAACAGTTCTCACCACACCATATCGAAAATTGGTTCCTGAACGAGGAATATAACCGTAAATCGGTTCCTGAACGAAGGAATAATAACCAAATCATTGAACTTAACCGTTAACAAACGATCTTTCGAAATAAAGTTTCGAAGGTAAAAAAATTCATGAATAGCTTTCAACCAATGGACAGTACGGATTATTACATCGCCTTAAAATCGAAACTGGACAGTATAAAAAAGTATTATCAAAGAATTGGACATTCTTCAAAACGACTATTGTGCCCTTCCGGATACAGTCAATTTAAAAGACTCTTTGGATACATTAAATGATTTACAAGAGGAGGCTGAAGAAACCAAGGTAAGCTTTCTTGTGCTTTTATCCAATTATGAAAGTAAAAATGAAACTGTAAATAATACTTCAAAGAATAATCGTGTTAAATTGCCTGATCTGCCATTGCCAAATTTTAGGGGCAAGTTCCAAGAATTTGAACACTTTAAATTAGAGTTTATGAATCTAATCGGAAATAATCCGTCTTTAAACGAAGTACAGAAACTTTGCTACCTCAAAGGAGCGCTTAAAAATGAAGCGTCACTAATTCAAAGTGATCAAGATACTTTTGATTCACTCTTGGAAGTTCGGTATGAAAATACAAGAGCTTTAGTAGACATTCATATAGCAGAAATTCTTTCAATAAATAAACTCAACAGCAAAAGTCCATCTCAAATTCGATCAATCATAGATAAAGTAAGAAATCATTTGAGATTTTAAAAAAATTTAAATTTTGAATCGAATCTTTTGTCAACAAAGTCGATAAAGAATTTCAGCGATTATTTCATTTAAGTTTAACTACTACTAAAGTACCTAGCTTAGATTAATTTATTTCATTTTTGGAACTAAGATGCATTCAGTTAGAAGCAGTCATTAAACCGACCGAAATCGAGGCGATAAATGTTCCAATAAAAAATAAAACAACTTCCGGTTTAATTAATCCATGATGGAAATCGTTTCTGAATAAAGAAAAATTAAAACCAACCACTTCCGTTGAATCTATCCAAAGCCAAAAAGAATGTTCGATTTATCATAAAAAATAAGCATCTGATATTTAATTGTGAATCATTTTTAAATCATTCTCCTTTGGAAAGTTATGAACTATGTAAAAAGAATAATATTTGCACGCGAACTGTCTTAACTACCACCCCGATAAAAAATGTGTGTCGACATCTCGTTGCAAGATATACAAAACATTTCACAATACTAAACTACTGCATCGAGATGATAGCTCAATTGCCACTTCTCCCACGCCAGGCAAAACATCCAAGGTCAATACGGAGCAATGTTTTGAAACGAATGCATATGAATCACCGCGCGTTAAATATATGCTGAGCACAGCAATCGCAAACATAAATAATATTCCAGTAAGAATAATTTTGGATAGTGGCTCAGAAATAAATTTGATGGATTCAGATAGTGCAACTACATTGGGATTAAAGAGAAAGAAAATAAATTCAACGGTTTCTGGCTTTAAAGGCCTTGCTCAAAAGATAAACTATTCTGTAAATGCTAATATTTCGAATCAAGATGGTTCTTTCAATAAACACTTGAAGTTTCTCGTTGTTTCAAATAATTTATATCATCATTCCCTCCGCCTTGCACTTTAGACATATCAAAAATTTCTTTTCCAAAACACATTAAGTTGGCGGATCCTTCTTTCCACAAGCCATCGAAGGTTTCAATGCTCTTATGCGCGCAAGTGTTCTTCAAAATTGTTAAGGCAGGTCAGATAAAAATAACTGAGTCAGTAACTTTGCAAAATTCGGTTTTTAATTACGTAGCTACTGGAGGGCTCCCGGCATCCGATGATAAACACAGCAATGTTTTCTTCTTTCTGAACAAGAAGGGTTAGAAGGTTTAATTTCTAAATTTTGGCAGTTAAAATCGATTGAAGATGAACCTCGTAATCTAAATTCACAAGCAGAACATTTCGTAAACAATCATCGGAGAGATGAATAGGGACAATACATTGTCCAGATGGATTTTTTAAAGGAACCTAGTTGTCTTGACGAATCCAAACAAACGGCTATTCGTCGATTAAATTCGTTGTGGTGGAAATTAGATGCCAATCCAAATCTTAAACAGTTATATGGAGATTTTATCCATGAATATTTGGATATGGGCATATGGAGCAATTATCCGATGAATCTGAACCGAGAGTTTTATATTATATGCCGCATCATGGTGTATTACTTCCCAACTCCAAATCCACACCACGTAGGACTGTTTTCAATGCATCATGTTCTACTTCGACTGGCGAGTCGTTGAACTCTACTTTGGCAAATGGAGGAGTCATTCAAGATGACTTATTAGCGTTATTATTGAGATTCAGAAAAAATAAAATCGCTTTGACTTCAGATATTAAAAAAATGTTTCGCATGATATTCGTAGATGAATCTCAGAGAGATTTGTTACGAATTGTACGGAAAGACAGTATTGACGACTCTATCAAAACGTACCGAATGAATAGATTAGTGTACGGTACAACATGTGGTTCCTTTCTTGCACAACGAGTGCTTACGCAATTAGTTACGGATAATGGGCATAAATATCCGTTAGTGGCCTCAGCTGTGAGTTCTGATATTTTCATGGACGATTTTATTAGTGGCTGTTCGAGCATTTCTTCAGCAAAACCACTTAAACAGGAACTTACGTCCCTCTTCAGTGGAGCTGGCATGCAGTTGCATAAATGGTCCTCCAACTGCATCGAACTGCTTTCTAATTTCGATGTTTCTCTCACAATTTTTGATCAAACTAAAGCCATAGGACTTTTGTGAAGACCTCAAAAGGACACTTTGCCATTTTCAGTGTCTTCCATTGCAGATGTCTCTGATTCCTCTACAATTACAAAAAGATCAGTCCTCTCACCCACTGCTAGAATTTTTGATCCATTAGGTCTCATTCCACCTGTAGTTACAAAGGCGAAACTGGTGATGCTAGAATTATGGAGAAGAAAATTGGACTGGAATGATTCTTTACCAATACATTTGAAAACACAGTGGAAGAGATTTGTGAAGTCTTTAGCTGCAATTAACAACTTGAACATTCCACGATATATTTTATTGGACGATGTTCTGAGAATAGAACTCCATTGGTACTGCGAACCTTTGAAGTCGGTATCGATTCGCCGGCTTGAGTTGTGTGCTGCAGTGCTTCTTGCTATGTTAATAAGAAAGACCATCAAATCGATGAAAATTCCCTTCAACGATATTGTGCTGTGGACTGTATCGACCATCGTCCTTGCATGGATGAAAAGGGAATCTTCAGTTCTCAAGCCCTTTGTGAAAAATCGAGTCAGTGTAATTCAACATCTAACCGAAGGCAGCTCCTGGAAACACGTCCCATCTGAAGAAAATCCCGTGGATATTATATCCAGAGGGATCGATCCTGATAAAATTCAAGATTGTGTATTGTGGCGGTATGGTCCATCAGTTTTGCAAAACAACCCAATTGTGTCTCCTTGTAGTGAAATCAACGATAATGATTTATATTTGCGTGAGTTTAAAAAATCCGATCCAGTGTGTCTTGTAACGCTAAATGTGGAACGACTCCCAATCATCAATAAGTGCTCATCTTTTGTGAAACTGAAAATAATTCTTGCATGGTGTCTACGTTTTAAAGAAAATGCAAGAAACCCTTCCTCGCAAAGAACCGTTGGCAGTCTAACTGCAACAGAATTATCTCGAGCTTTAATTTGCCTTATCAGAAATATTCAATCTGTGCATTTTCCTCTGGAAATCCAGTGTCTTCTTAAGAGTAAACAAATACCCAATTCAAGTAGTGTAATAAATTTGTTCCCTGTCTTAGATGAAAACAGAATCCTTCGTGTTGGAGGAATACTTAAATGCTCCAACTTAACAGTCAATCGAAAACATCTCATGCTTATTCCAAACAAAGGTCATATTTCTAATTTGTTGATGAATTATTATCATGTTTTACATTTTTATACAAGTGTTGAATCAACTATAGCTAACATCAGCGTTTTGGATAATTAATTGTAGAATACAGGTAAGAAAGGTATTGAAAAATTGTATTTCTCGTTTAAAGGTAAATGCAAAGGCAAAAAATCAAGTTATGGCAGATTTGCCCAGTGACCGAGTAACGGTATCAAGGTTATTCACCAAGGTTAATATTGATTATGCCGGTCCTTTATTCATTAAATTGTATCCAGGTAAATTCAAGAAATCACATAAATGTTATGTATATATTTTTATTTGATTCACTGTAAAGGCAATTCACCTAGAAATAGTTACCAATTATTCTACTGATGCCTTTTTTGGAGCATTAAAACGTTTCATTTCACGTCGGGGAAAACCCCATGATATCTTTAGTGATAACGTTACAAACTTTGTAGGTGCTAACAATGAATTAAAAAAGATATTTGAAAATCTATTCATTACGGAAGGTAAGGAAAAATTGAAAACTTCATAGCGTCTGAAGATATAGTTTGGCACTTCAACCCGCCTGCTACTCCCTATTTCAGTGATTTATGGGAGGCAGGTATTAAATCTCTCAAATCTCACCTAAAACGAGTTATAGGTAACGCAATACTAACTTATGAAGAATTTGTAACACTTGTAATCCAAGTGGAAGGAGTTTTAAACTCAGGACCCTTAACCAAAATTTCTAGCGATGCAAACGATTCTATTCTTACTTAAGCTCATTTTTTGGTTCGAACTTCCTTAACTGCTTTGCCTGAACCCGACCTTACAAGTACACCAATCCATCGACTAAATAGATGGCAATTGGTGCAAAAATTAACATAAACAATTTGGAAAAAATGGTGAAATGACTATGTAAACCGGCTACAATCAAGAGTAAAATGGCAAAGGGGTAAGCAACCACTTGAGGAAATTGAATTAGTGCTAGTTAAAGATGAAGATTTTTCAAAAATACTGAATTGGAATCTTGCAAAAATTATCAAGGTGCACCCAGGTAAAGATAATATTATAAGATTTGTGACTTTAAAAACAAATAAAGGCACCTACCAACGCCCAGTCAATAAATTAGTAAAATTGCCAATCTATGAATTAATATATATATATTATTGTATTGTGTATAATTGTATTTGTGTGTATTATATTCATTAGCATATATTTTATTTACGTATTCCATTATATTAATTATTTAAATTGTTTACCTGTACATTTTATCAGTATTTTGTGTATATTTCACATATTAGTATGTAACAATGTATGTAATTTTGCAATTAAACATTGCAACGGGGCTCAGCATGTTGGCGCCTTCGAACGTAATTGGCGACTTCAGGGTTGTCAGAATAAAAATACGTAACGTGCCAGTTTAATTATAAGAAAACACGAATGAACATGCAAGGCAAGATGCTTTGGGCCGAGAGCTTTAAGTGATTTTTCTTATTAACCCTGTAAATAGTCTTTAAATGTTGGTGTGTGTGTAGTTTAGTGCCGTGAAATTATGTTTAGTCATCAATAAACTTATTCGTATATTAAGGGCTCTTCAGTTATCAGATACCATATTAAATCAACAATACATTCCTCTTGGTCTCCATGGAATTCTCGACGACAGACGGAATCTTTGAAATATAACAATACGGGAGGCATTCGGACGAGAAAATAAATACCTTTCAGACCAATTAATTAATATACATTGAATATGATGACTAATTCTTGCAGCCACGTAATTTCGGCTCCAAATATCAAAATCAAGGATAAATTCAACAATGAATAAAATATAGCTTAAAAAACTAAAGAAAACACACACTTTTATATTAAACGAAATAAAAAAAAATTATAATTTTAAAAAAAACTAAAAAAAAAGCTTTTATAGTGAATTGAACTGAAAAGTGATGAAAATAATTTTTAATATAAGAATAAAATGATTAAAACGAAAAAATAAATGTCATTGTGGTAAAAGCGTGTGATGTGCTTTGTACTACATTTTTACACTAACTCGGCATTTCGCAACAGAACAAGTAAGAAGAAAAAAACAATTGATATAGAGCACCCCATGCTTTTACCTCAATGACATTATAATTTTCTCGTTAATCATTTTATTCGTATAATAAGAATTATTTTCTTACTTTTCAGCTCGATTCACTTTAAAAGCGTGTTTTTAGTTTTTTCTTAAATTACAATTTATTAAATATACTGCACATCTTAATTTTAATTATGTAGTCACTTTTTTTTTTAATTATGACAGATAATTTATTTTTAAAATATTATTATCATTCTTTAGAACTGTTAACGCGTGTTATTGTTTATCGCAAATACTAAATTGACCCAATGTTCAATGTTTATCTTGCCAACCATCTTGTTTGTGTGTGTGTATTTTCGGAAGCATTAGTACCGAAGAATAATGCAAGTATCAGTCATTTTGCAAAAATAATTGAGATGCCATGCTCATGTTGTGGCAATTTATTTCATTCCGAAGTTTTTCTAGAGGTATTAGAATGTTACTCCAAGTAACCGAACAAATACTTCGGAAAATCACTCTTAGTTAATTTCAGTCTCTGTTAATTTCTTTGACTGATAAGCTGAACGAAGAGTTTGATAAATTATAGAGAGCCTGCTTGCTAAAAGTTATGAATTGTCGCCATTATTTTTCTCGCTGAAGCTTCATAAGAATTTTGCTAATGGCTTCGAGTTATACACCCTGTATTTAAACTAATTTGTGCAATTATTCCTTTGAGAAGGCTAATACTTAATATCATCTGTGTTATTCGGAAAGTTTCTTTATGACTTATTTCACCTCTTATTATTCACATGACTCATGTTAAATTTTAGTAGTTATATCTTGTGTTTTCAATAGTATCCACCGTCAGTAATAAAGACGAAGTTACTTTAACCCTTTATGTACCTCATTATGATTAACTGCAGTTTTTTGTTTGTTTTTTTGTTTTCATGCAATATTTTTTTTTGAATCACTACATTGGAAATTAAAGCATATACTAAAAAATACTCAATTTTTAGAAATTTTATCCGTTAAATCTAATTAATTAATTAGAGATATTCAACTGGAAAATTAATTATATACACTGTTTATTTAAAACAAATAGTCAAATCGTTTTCTAAGGTTTTCATTAACATGCCAAAAAAATAAGACAGCTTTTGACATAAACTACTTTTTCGGAGCAAAAATGACTATCTTTGCAATCCGCTGAAAATGTCGTCAGCTGAAAACGCAATTTCTGCTATAAAACTATTCGTCTTCCCCGTTAAAATACTCATCATAGAACCCGAGCTGCCCTATATTTTGGAAGAGTGGTTATCAAAGAATATTCCTGCTATATATATATATATATATATATATATATATATATATATATATATATGTGGGGGAGACAACAAGGTGTCCAAGACGTTTGTCTTTCTTCTATTTTATTTTAAAACTTAATAAAAATTAATTAAAAATGTAGCTATTTTAACAGATAAGTTTGACGATGATATGCAGAAGGTAACGCCTGCTCGTGCACCTCTGTGTTTCTCTCTCGCTTTTGCTTTTTCTCAAGATTCTTAAAGTTTTTACAGCTTCGGTTCTCATTAGCTGCGCCTGCGTGCGAAGACTGCTTGGCTTTGGCTGCCACAATCGGCCAGCCTGACTGTACGCTTTCCGCAGCGGTACGTCCCTTTTTTTTTTCATCGAGACCAGAGGAGAATCTGAAACATACAAAAAAGACGGAACAGACAAGGACTATACGACAAATACATAGAGATTTAACATATCATAATTTTTCTGAACTAGACAGTTTCTCCATCATGTGAAGGCACCTCTTCGATATCCGGAAGGTTCCACAGGAAAACATTGTGTTTCACAGGCATAAGAACGTCTTTTTTAACAAGTTGATCTTTGGTTGAACGCATCGATATTTTCCTCTCAAGAGCTCTGGACGTCTGTTCAAAACGATTTCTCTTTTTCCTCCGTTTCCACTGCCAGGGCTCAAAGATTTTTCGGAGCAACGCAAACCGTCGATGTTTACTCTCCATAGGTGAAGGGGCGTTGAAGTTCACGGAACTCGTTTTCATGGCACCATTTACTTTCTTACACAATACTATATCAGAACATTTTTCTCTTATAATACTCAATTTTAACTTAGTACTCTTAATTTTATTACATTTATAATCCTTAATTAGAGAACTCAAATCATTTCTAGTATTAAAGTTTTTAACATGTGACAAATCATAACTAGAGTTTTCTATCACATTTGAAACAGAAACATTTGAATTAAAATGAACACCCAAAGAGGATCCACTTTCACTCAATAAAACATCGCTCTTTGCGTGGCCTAGTTTCTTTATTTCAGAATATACACTGGGATGTATAATAATTTCTTCGGTCAAGGTCGGTGATATTGCCGTTCGAACACTTAGACCGAGAGAGTGTTGATTAAGAGAAATATTTATGGGTTTAAATTCTACCATACGCTGTTCGCCAAAACATGAACTTAATGTTATGATCTCTTCGGAAGGTTTATGCACTCTAATTAGTGAGGAATTTAAAACTGGGATCTGGCAACATGAATCAATCAAGGCTGTTACGGGCTGATTTTCTACAAAAATGTTTACATATTGAAGATTTGCGAATACATCGCTATTTTGTTTTTCGCTCTCGATTTTCAAAGTATTCACGTTTATTCTATTATGGATGTGGTCGTTAGATTCTTTAGGTTTAAAACGCTTCTCACAGTCTCTTGCGTAATGAGATGAATCACCACATATATAGCAATTTTTATTTTCTCTTTCAAGATTTTGGGGATAGTTCTCTTTAATCTCTGGTTTAAAGTTTTGTGATCTATTTTTAAAGGGGTCTTCAGTATATCCATAAGTAATAGGAGTTTCTTTATGTGATCCGCTTTTAGATGAAATATAAATATCACACTCTTTAGCTAAATCAATAGGCCTAAACCAATCTTCTGCTTCTCGAATGCTAATATGAGTTGCGGTTTCCTTATTTAAAGTTTCGAACTGTTTCTCTTCGACTTTAGCTGCAGGATTTAAACTTAATGCTTTATTTTTAGCCGTTTGAAGTTCGACTTCTTTTTCTAATTTTGCTAACTGTAGTTTAGCAAGTTCAATTTTCTGTTTTTCTAAATCCCTTTCGATTCGCGATACCCTCTCATCTATACAGTTTTTAATTAAAGTTTTAACGAAATCTGGATCACTTTCAAATGTACTACTGTTCTCAATTTTAGTCTTTAGTTTAACTATAGTGTCCGTACTCTCCACAGTATCGTCTAGATCCTCAACAACTCTTATGAGATCCTCTTTAAGAGCGTTTTTATACATTTTAGAAAAATATGGAAAGATCGTACCTTTTTTTTTCTAGCTCCCTTGTTGCTCGCACGTACGATGTATCCAATAATTGAAGAAAAACGTTGATTCCACTGATTTCACTTCTTCGCAGGTAATATAGCGGATGAGGACTGGAGATGAGAAATGTGTCACATACGACAATATTGTACGAAAACGGTCGTGGTCAAAGTGCGGTGAAGCATCTCAAACGGTGGCCAAACAAGGACTAACGGCCAGGAAAGTTCTACTGTATATTTGTTGGGACTGGAATGGAATCATTTATTATTAATTGCTTCTGTATGGCCAAACACTAAATTCAGATATCTACTGTCAACGACTGTACCGTTTGAAGCTAACGGTTGATCAGAGACGGCCATAATTGGCCAACAAAAAAGGTATTGTGTTCCATCAGGACAACGCCAGGGCACACACGTCTGTAGTGACTCTCCATAAACTCTGATAGCTTGGTTGGGAAGTTTTAATGTATCGACCATATAGTTTGGACCTGACACCAAGCGATTTCCACATTTTTATTGCATTGAAAAACTTCCTGAGTGATAAGAAATTAGGATCAAGAGAAGATTGTGAAAATCGATTGCTAGAGTTTTTCACAAATAAGGGAAAATACTTCTATGAGAGATACAATATAAAGCTATCTTTAAAATGACAACAAATTGTACAACAAAACGGAGCATATTTGACCCAAATCGGACAATCCGAAATATGTTAAATAAAATCTTGAATTTCCTTAAAAAATAATGAATTTCTTTTTCCCCAAGCTAATATATACATGCACTAACAATTACCCACCCTCATTGCTGGATATTTTGATGTTGTAAAACTATGTGTACTATATATATATAAATTTTTTTATCGTAATTTACTTCATTTTAAAATATTCTTACAACCCTAACTCTTGGTTGAAAAGGACAAGAGTTTAATTCATAATAATACAGAAATATAATATTTTTTTCATCCTCTATCACAACAAAAGCTAATTTCTGTAATACTTATTTTTAGAGGATATCCTAATGCTTGCCAAATTTCCTATTTGATGTCTAATACTTTTGGAAACTTCACGCTGCGTGTGTGAATAAGTGTATAATATATATATATATATATATATATATATATATATATATATATATATATATATATATATATATATATATATATATATATATATATACTAGCTGTACCCGGCGCGCGTTGCTACGCAAACAACTGAAATAAATTTAAGAAAAATAATTTTAAAGGAAAATCAGTACACAAATATTCAATTCATTCAAAGCCGTTTCGAAAAATTTGTGTGATTACAAAGTTCAGTTTCAATTAGATGTTTATTGAAGTGCTGTGGGATACACAATATTTCTTGTTTTTCCATCTGGTGCATAGACAATTAAATCAGAAGGTTTTCCGATACGTGAGCAAACCACATAGAGTTGTCCATGTGAGAAGCATGGATTCTCCAAATTTAATCCACATTCTTGTAACGATTGTCCTTGTGCTTTGTTAATAGTCATTGCGAAAGCGAGTCGTACCGGGAACTGTAAACGTTTGAATTCGAATGGCATATCTGTCGGGATCATTGGGATACGTGGCAATAGGACGTCTTCACCTTAGAATTTTCAGTCAAAATTGTTGCCTCGATAGCATTGTTCATCATTTTCTTGACTGAGAGTCTGGTTCCGTTGTAAAGTCGTGGTGGATTTATGCTTCGAAGAAGTATGATGGGTACGCCAAATTTCAATGTAAGAACATGCGGTGGCATGCCTGACAAATCAAGCGAATTCAAGAATTTAGTTGGATAGTTGACAACCTCATCTTGATTCTCCACAGTATCGATGGACTGATATGTTGTCGTTTCACTGGGTATTCCATGCTGAATGGTGAAGTTGATGGTATTGACATCGATGTTTTTGGCTGCTAATATAGCACGCGTACTGAGCCACTGATGGTTTTTGTAGTTTTGTGCAATGTTTGGGAAAACTTTTTGCACCAATTCATCGATGCTTTTTGTTATCTTACAGAAGTTTGCTGGCAGGGTGATACATTGTGTACATTCATCAATTTCCATTCGCCCATTTCAATATCCATTAATTGTTTTGCAAAATTTCCAGCCGATGCATCCCGTTGTAGTTGTACACGTATGTTAGTTTTCAAAGTCAATTTCTGTAAATGACGCCATAGAACTGATGATTTAAGACATGCATGAAATTCATCAGCGGGTGTTGATCGTGGTATAATGGACAGTGTTTGTCGAAAATCACCAGACAATAAAATGAGTGCGCCACCGAAGATCCGTCTGTTTCCTCTGAAATCTCGCAGTGTACGATCAAGCGCTTCCAATGCTTTCTTGTGAGACATTGTACATTCGTCCCATATGATAATTTGACACGTTTGGAGTACTTTTCCAATTCCAGAGTTTTTGCTGATGTTGCATGTTGGTGCCTCAGTGTTTTTCAAATTCAACAGCAGTTTCCATGCTGAATGCGTTGTTCGGCCACCATCCAAAGAGTTGCCGCAATTCCAGATGATGCAATAGCCAGTGCAATATTATTTTGTGATCGTATGGTTGCCAAAATTAGTGAAAGAAGAAAAAGTCTTGCCTGTACCACCGGGCGCATCTATGAAAAACAGTCCACCGCTTTGTTCTGTGATTGCACGCATAATTCTGTCATACGCAATGCTTTGTTCTAGAATCAACTGCGGAAGATTTGTCCTAATGAATGTCCCCAGTTCGTCAGAATCATAGTGTGTTTCTCGTTTGCAAATCACGATCAAAAAGGTTGTTTTCTGGTCGGTTTGAAGCAGGCATTCCCAGTTGCCCCAGTGCCTTGTTAGCGATTGTCAAACATATGTCTTCAATCAAAATAAATGCTTCATTATACACGTTTGGTGTGAATTGAATGTCCGGATTTTAATTCGTAGCGCGCAAACGATGTAGAATATCTTCACTCATGTAGTCCTTGTATTTTTCCCAAAGATTTGGATTAGATGGGAAGCAGGTTGTTAATATTATGGCAAATAGCGTGCGTATTTGCTGTGGTCGAGCATTATTAGATGCATCAGCTAGTGCAGTGTCCCAATGTGCATCATTCTCAAGAAGATTTAGTTCTTGGCAAGCTTGGCGATAAGTAGCGCACAGCTGATCGTTGACTGTTCTTAAATCTTGAAAGGATATTGGTCCATGTATATTGATCAACAGCAATCTTAGATAGAAGCATTCTGTATTGTTCGGATGAACAGTGTACAGACGACCCAATGCATCACTGGAATATAAATTGGTATGTCCTTCAACTGCCAAACTGCGACGTTGAAACCTTTTAGTCGATGCATTCCCACGTGTAGAATTTCGGTACTTCAGAATAAAGCAAAGTTTTAGCAAAAAGATCATCTTGGCACAATGAGTAAAACGCAGTTAAAGTTGTTGCCGGTGGAACCAATGCTCTTGCACGTACATTATCTGCTGTAAAGTACACACGCGCTGTCCATTCTCGAGATGCACCGCCAAGTGTACTACTGTTGGATGTCGTTCATGGATTGAAATGATAAGATGCGCCATACTGCAACAAATCTGGACGACCATATGCGCGAACGTATGTCATCGCATCTTGTGCGTATTCATGCAAGTGCCGTAGACTCCCGTGAATGTAGACGGTAATATGGCTATTCTTCCCAATTCGTTTGGATTGACGTTACCATCATTAACGATTGCGTCTCGTAAATGGATGTACTGTTCAGAACGCAACTCGGTTTGATTCAATCGAATATATAATAGCCGTTCGGTTTCAATCTTCGCGTACATGTCAACGATATATTGATGGAACAATTGTCTACATTTCAGAATGTGGTTCTCAGCGTTTTGACGAATCATCAGTCGATACGAATAATAATTCATGGCGCTGACTTTCTTATTCGTTCCCTCACCTGTTTGTGGATTTATCATTTTGATGTTAAAATGATATTCATCATCTCCTCGCCAAAACAGAATCGGATACTGCAATCCGTCGTATGAGCGATGAGTTTTGGAGACTCGCTGAATGTCACCACTTCTGCGATGAAGAATTATGTCGGGCGATTCAAATTCTTCACCAACTATAACGATCGCCACTTCATCGATTGTTGGTGCATTGAACTGTCTCTCGTGTTGGCCAACGGGTCTTTTGTCTGCTCGAATCACAACTGCATAGTCATCGGCTGGCATTCGTTGAATGGCGGTTTTAAACAACCGAACTAATTCATTGTGTTGATCGAAAAGGCCTTGTAACGCACCCACAATTTCTCGTCTAGTGCCCGCATTATAATGACATCGTTGTTCAATTTGTTCATCACTGTTTGCCATAAAATATATTTGAAGGAGCTTGTGATCTGCGTCCGGCAATGGTAGAAGCGATCCGGCATGATAATAAATTTGCCCTTGACTCTGAATGTCGGCATGTAATTTTAGCGCACGATGTTCGTTGCACCGAACGATGTCATTTGGAAGCATGAATTGTACTTGCGGATGTTTTCCAAGAAATGCTTCGACACACGTGTAACACCAGATAGAAACGTTGACAGTGGTTCGGGTGGTGAATGTAATTCTGGTAGCTTAACTTTTCCACTGGCGCAGCACATTCCACGCGTTTCATTTTTAAATTTGAGTGCACTACAATACATGCAAATTTTATCCATTTTTCCAATGACGACATTTGGATGAAGATTGTAATCATTATTACTGTCATAATGGAATGCACTAAAGATTCAAATCAGCGTGCAGTGTTCGTCTTGATCGAGCAGTGCTTATTCGAACATTTTGCAGCCTTCTTTCCCGTAATTCAGTTGTCTCAGAAGAACGGATCTGATTAGTACGTATTCGATCAGTTTCTAATCTTACTTCTCGTTGGTCAGACGATTCAGACGAACGGGTCTCAGTGGCGTGTACTCGAAGATTTTCCAGTCTAAATTCTCGTTGCTCGTCTGATTCTGAGGCTTGTAATACTCTTCTCTTTCGTGCTTGAGGTGTAGATCGGCCAATTGCTCGTCGCTTTGGAGGCATAATTATACAGGAACGACGTGATGCTTTTGAATTTATAAAACATCGCAAAGTCGCAGATGGTATAAGATGCTAATAATAAGAAAAATCCGGCACACAGCAAATGCGTTCGAATGTCAATCAGCAGTCAAATCCTTCACATACACATTCGATGATCTTCGTAAATTCACTGTAGAAAATGAATATAATCAACTCACGGAAACTACAAATATTCAATCCGATTGAAGTATTTATCTAAATTAATTCAGCTTACGAGATGAAATGCACAAAAGTATTCGAAAAACTCTCCCAAATATAAAAATACGCACAATATTGTCTGTTTAATGTAAGCTAGATATGAATTTCACAACCTACACAAATTTTTATGTCACTCTCGACTCGAAATGTCATCTATCGTTCGCTTCATTTGTTTCAATTCATATCAGCATGGACTGTAACGACAATATATGAAATTCATTAGAATGACATCTTCGCATAATCAAATACATAGTTTACGATTCTAGAAAAGACATACAGGTAAACAATCATTTTTATAGAGATAGAGAAGAGAAGAGGAGGGAATAAGAGATAGAGAGGAGAAGAAAAAGAGAATAGAGAAAGAGAGAGAGACGAGAAGAAGAGATAGAGAAAAAGAGAAGAGAAGAAGAGATAGAGAAGAAAAGAAAGTTTATAGATTTATTTTACTTATCGCACCAAAATATATTTAGAGAACTTTTATTTATACGAATTCGTATAGATATCTATTAAAATCAGTATTGAACTTGATACATGGAAGCGCCATCTGGTGGTAACTTCCATTAATACGAATATCATATTCGTTTCCTCTGTGTAAAAATACATGGTCATAATGATTTTCATGACAATCGGTTGAACGGGGCAGAAGTTGCTATCTGCAGCGCCACCTGGTGGCGAGTGGCATCAATGAGCATATTATACAAACCTTCCCCGTGAAAAAAATTCATATATATACCAATTTTCATAAGAATCGGTACAGTAGTTTTTTGAGTTCATCGATGACATACAGACAAACATTCATTTTTATATATATAGATAAGCTGCATGGCCCGGCGTTGCTCGAGCTTCCTCTTTTATAAATTTTCCCTTTCCTTCACAAAATCACAACTCTCTCTCTCTCTAATACACTTTTTCAAAATAAATTCCACCCCCCTTCCTGCACTTAGCCCGACGTTGATCGGGCTTTTACTGAGTGTATAACTTAAAATTCTCTGTTTCGAAATATTTCCGCTTCTTTTCTGTCAGACATGTTTATTTCCCACCGGCTTTGCATGAACATTTTTAAATGCATAACACATTGTTATGGAAATTTCCTTTCCGTCTCGGTATATCTCTCGAGTAAGTGAACAGTGGAACTTTAATATTCACTCACTCACTTTGCAACTTTTTAGGACCTGGAAACGAAAATATACCTTTTTAAAAATAGTTGTATGTTGAGGAAAATAAAATTTTTTATAATTACAAAATTTCACAACGGTATTAAATAGAGAAATAAAATTGTGAGCATTTTTTTAAATGTTCGATACACGGAAAAAAAGTTTCATGCAATTATTTTTATAAATGCTGAAGTTATAAAAACTTTGAATTTGATAAGTAGTTATTAAATATTTAAAATGTGAGTATATTTTAACTGTTTGTGTGTTGCAACATATTTAAAAAATAAAATACTTTAAATAATTAAAGTTTATTTAAGTAATTTCCAGTTGAATAAGAATGTTACTTTGTCTTCTATTTCTTAAAAATATTAGAACTACTTTTTTTACTAGTTATTATAATATACTAATTATTATTACACTTTCTTGAAAGACTTAGAATTATGCATTGACAGACTTGTAAAACTTTCGATATACATCCAATACCAATTTTAGTGTTGTTTTGTTATAGGTTTATAATATTCCTAACTATCCACCGTTTTTCAAATTTAATGAAATGGTGTCCTACACTTGGCCTTTTTCAACTAAATTTGTTTGTACTTCGATATTATATTTTGAACTGTAAATTTGTTTCAATGTTTTTTGAGATACTATGAATAGTATTTAAATTTTAAATGTTCGTCTTGCTTAATGGAAACTATTACTACAACTTTGCATTCAAATGGAAGAATCAATCTTACGTTGAATTTAAAAGACATTTATTGAGTGTGAGGACCTGTTAATATTTAACTTACACAACAGCTACACTAACGTCATTCAAACTATTCAAATATCGTTTTTTCTCACGCTGTGTAAATATATAAGTACACCGTATCTTCGAATTATGTGTAAGCGACCTTAAATTACCATAACTAAAAATTATATAGCACGATTTAAAAAAACAGTGAAAAGCTTTTTCTGAAAAACGGCGTAAACCTAACTTGGTTCAAAATGCATTATTTTTCAGGTCGACTGATTCGAGACGTATTCGTATTTGTAAGGATTTTTATAGAATAATTGTCTGTGTTTTGTCTTCAGAATTTCAGCGAATTCTTACTTTAATTAATATTGCGCAGTCCGTAAATACATTGGTGGACAATTGCTAAGGACGGATAATACTATCATCCATAGCAACCACAAAATGAAAAGAAGCAAAATGTGGAAAATTAGAATAAGTAGAAAATTAGTAAGAAGAAGTATGAGTATGCAATTTTTTTCCACGTCTGTTCATCACGTGATAGCGTTCATAAGAGCTTTAAAGGTTTTGACGCGTGTGGACAGTTGTTGTTTCAAGTCAAAGTTTTACAGGAAAGATTTAATAGACGAACTTAAAATTTTTGGCATGTCTTCCCGACATCACATAGATGATTTTATGCGTGGCCGAATTATTGGAAAGATCGAAGAAGGGCGAAAAATAACAGATGTTGCCAGGGAGTTTCGACATCGCTCACAGCGTTGTTTCACGGCTGTGGAAAGTCATTTAAAACTACTGGAATGTGTAGTAGACGGCACGGGGGAGGTTGTGTTAGGAGTTCGACGCCTGCAGAAGACAGATATATCGTCCTATCAGCAAAAAGGAACAGGCGCACCACAGCTCAGCAGGTAACAAATCAGTTTCTTCTCAGATGAGAGTAGATTCAGTCTGTCATCGGATTGTAGACGCCAACTGATCTGGCGCGGGAGTGGTACTGCCTATTGTCCAGAAAATATGCAGGAAAAGGACCGATATCCAACATGCAGTATCATGGTGTGGGCCGGCATCATGATCAATGGCCGCACGCGCCTACATGTGGTTGCGAATGGGACTATGACGTGCCAACGATACATTGATGAAGTTCTACTTCCTCATGTTCGTCTTTTCCGTGGTGCTGTCGGTGATAAATTTGTTTTTATGGACGACAGCGCAACATGTCATCGAACACTCGCTGTTCAGGATTGTCTAGACAGCGAGGATATTCAACGTCTCGTATGGCCAGCGCGTTCTCCAGATCTAAACCCCATTGAAAATGTGTGGGATGGTTTAGGGAGGCAAGTTGCTGGTCGAAACTATCCTCCGACAAATAAGAACACCCTCATCCGTGCACTCACAGAGGAATGGGATAAATTGCTTCAACAGTTGCTGGATAATATTGTGCAAAGTATGGTACGACGTGTGGAATGTTGCATCACACTCCAAGGTGGACATATCCCGTACTGATACCTTTCTTTAAGGTGCCTGCTGACTTTTAGATGCATTGTTCCATTTCTCCGTACGCAGATCAAATGAACATTTTTTTCATTCAGATGTTTCACAGCTTTTTGTACTTTCAGAACAATAAATATTCTTTATTCTAATATCTGAACAGTGTGGCAACTATATTTTATCCTACTAGGCCTCATGTCTTGCTTAATCTTATGCTACATAGCAATTTGTGATCCGTCCTTAGCAATTGCCCAGCAGTGTATTAAGATTTAGTATTTGGCGAACGTTACATATACTCGAACTTTTCTAAAATCATAAGCAAATAAAGAATGTTCTTTTTCGATTAAAATAGTATAAATTATTTATATCTGGAAATGTAATAAGTTAATATAACTTTTTGTTGTATTTATTTTATGCTAAAATTGTAATCAGCCGTACACTCCACCTGTTCAAGCTTTCGCAGTTCCTGTCGCCTGTCGTAGACAAAGAAAATGCAAAGGTTTGCTTCACACCTAAAAGATAGATATTTGATGTCAAGGGCTTTTTCCAGATGGCAGAATTTTTTCCTACATACTTGACAATTATTGTTATATTTTGGACCCTTCACACAATATTTTTATAAATTATAGCCTATTGCGTTTTTCTGATGCATAAGCTATACTATTTTTAAGTTTCATTAAAATCCATTCAGTTGTTTTTGCGTGAAAGTCTACAAAACATCCTCACAAACGTTCACGTTTATAATATATACCTTGAGATATATATATATATATATATATATATATATATATATATATATATATATATATATATATATGAATAATTTACAATTTTAATCAGTTCTAGTTGAATAACAAAAATGATTTGAATAATAAATCGAAGTATAAAATAGATAATCCAAATTTGGAATTAATATAGAGTTAGAAGTTGTGTAATATTTTTAAACAAGCTCACAGATAATTGTTTCTTAAATATTCTTATTATTACTATATATACATTTCAAGAGGATATTTTGAATTTTGGCTTACCTTGGTAAGTAAATAGGCAGTGCATAGGTAAGTACAAAAATATAAATTTCTTTTAAACACTGAATTAATATAATTATGTATTAACGATACGGAATTCAAAATATTTTGTAAACCTTCTTATCCATGTAGATATTAGTCTAAATATTCTCTTACAGCCAGCTTCTTAGAAATCATTTGATATTTTTCTACTTAGTACTTGTTTATATTTTGGTTTCAAATGCAGTGCTTGAGGTTTTTATAGTTTGAAATCAAATAATCGGGCTAATCAATTTAATAAAAACAGTTTTATTTCTTGTAGTAAATACATGCATCTCAAACCTTAATCTCCAATCTATGTATTTCATGCTGCCGTCAAAGAATATAATCTCTAAGGAACACGCCAAAATCAGATGAAATATTTTTGAATGTTGTAATGGTTTAACCAGATAAAAAGCAATTTTTATACAACGTCAATTTTCTGACAGATAAAAAAAATATTTTTTCTATCGCATTTTATTAATTATCTCATATGAAAGAAAAACAATTCGGTAAGTAAAGTTTTTATTAAAATATTCCATTTTTATAAAACTGATTAATAGAGTTTTTCTGTCATCTCGTGCCAAGAAACGCGTAATGTAAATTATTTTAATGTTTTGTTAAAGTCATTTTGACATTTTAATTAATTTCCATCTGAATTACCTTTCTTTTAAGATTATCCACTAGATATTGCAGTTTAAAAAATATTTCATTTAACTTTCATTTCATAAATAACTAATAAATTTTTTTTTTTTTAAATTTCACTTCGTCACATCGACCTGATTAATTTTAGTTTAATACAGTCTGATGTAATCTATCTCATCCAAGAAATATATTCTAAAATTTCTCCAAGTGTGAACACATTTATTTTGGAAATTCTCTTTTTTTTGGTATTAATCGCATATTTATTTTTTATATGGGGATTTATTTTATTTAATGATTGGTTTGTGAGAACAAATATTCTTCATATTAAAGCCAATAAAACACATAACTCATAAGACAAAATTATATAAAATATTTTTTTCTCCTTAATATCATACAAATTATGTAAGAGATTAATCGAAAGTGAAATAACAGGCATGACTGTCGTTATTTAAATTTACTCATTGTTTGTTTTTGCTTAAGAAATTTATATGTATGTTAGTAATATAAATAAACTATTTAAAATGAGACAAGCTATGATATATACTTTGAAATGTAATTGTGTGGTTATTTAATAATTTTTTGTACTTTTACAGTCAGATTTAAAAAAAGTAGTTATTTTATTTATAACGAATAAATAGTTATGAGTTTTTAAATTATAAATATTCTAATTGAAATCATAAGAAAAGTGAATATTTCCCTCAAAGTAATTTCTTAGTAATTCTAGAAATATTTATCGGTATCGTTATACAATCACAGAATACATTTGAAACCATAGTAAACTGCTGTAATAATTTGATGAAATATTTAATAACTGTACTTTATGTAACACTAAGTTGATTAATAAAAAAAACTTTTTTTTAAGTATGGTAATATAATTTTGTTATGTATTTAAAGGTAATATTTTTAAGCTTTCGTATAAACTAATTTTCTTAAGTAAAAGAAGGAATATTATTTCATTATTTTATTAATACTAAAGTTTGTATCGTTCCCTAGGATTATTTGAAATTTCTATTAAATTCACAAGCAGATTTTAGTCTTAGATAAAATAAATATTCAGAATGTTCCTATATATAATTGAATTATAACTATTAATTTTATTTTTATTTTCTCTTGGCTCCATACACATCGGAAGCTTCATTCTAGCTTCAATTGAAGTGAATTAAGTATCTAAATCATGTGTTTTTTTATGGGGCTTGGAGGGGTGATATATATGAATTCTTTACAACTTGCAACAAGTTATTCTTAATTCCTTTCTATCTTCATAAGAAAAATTATTTACTCAAGGTCTTAAACACAGTAGATCATTTTTGTCAGAATTGATGGAATTTTTATGTTGTAAAGAACGTGAACTCTTTCGAAATAAATTATCTAATGTTCCAAACGTTTTTATATAATGTTTATATGTCTTAGAAAATTAAAATGTGAAAATAAGATTTACAAAAGCAGTTTTAAAATGTTTTATTTTTATTTTGTTTCTCAAATTAACATCTTATTTTGTAAATTTTAATATTAATGATAAAAGAAAATATATATGTTTATACATAATTCATTATTAAATTATCAGGTATATTCGTTTCCTTTTCATAAAAAAATGTCTTTTAATTGTACCCTGAAGCAAAACTTCATCACGAATCTCTGTAAAGTTTCATTTCAGTTTTTTTAGTCTCTTATACTAATGTAAAATTACTTTTTACCTTAATACAGAAACAAAACTACAGTCGGGCCTCTATATGACGAAGTCGCTAAACCCCGAAAAAAAGTTCGCTATATGGAAAATTCGTAATATAGAGGTTCATCTTTCAGTGTACTTTATAAACATAAAACAAATTTTAAATTCATACACACTATATACTAAAAAAAATTATTATTCGCACATTTTTATAAATTAATGTCTATTTATTTTATAAATCATACTCATCAAAAAAAAGAAGAAAAAAAAACTGCAAGGAAAACAGGAAAAGAAATGTCGAGGAATACACTGTATTTTCAACATTAAGAAAATAATTTTATATTAAAGTTAATGAATTTTAAGACATTTTCTATATATAATTTAAAGCATGCAAGTAATTATAAAAATACATTATTTTATAACTAGATCTTCACCCAACCGCCACCGAGGGTGAAAGAGTATATCGAAGATGTGTCTAGTAAACTGCTCACTGGGGGTCAAAGGTTGTACTTCTTGGATGGAACTCCCAGAATTCAATTGCTCTCGGTGAGTTAGGTGCATAAGAAAACCAGTTCAAGAATTAAGACCACCATAAAATGTGTTAATAGAGAATAACTTGAAATGTCCAGAAATACTTTTAAAATAGGGAGGAAAAAAAGTTGAGTTGTAAGAAAAAAGTTCGTTATATATACAATGTACTTCGCTATAGGGATGTTATTTTACGAAGAAAATCGTGAAATGTTCTTGGTTCCAGAATAAAGTTCGCTTTATAGAAAAATTTGCAATATAGAGGTTCGACTGTATATAACAAATCTAAATCTTCCAAGTTTTACATTGGATGAACTTAATTCATATTTATAATGGACAAGTTTCTTCTAAGATACAAACTCTATAAACAATTACACTTAGTGTAAATAAAATCGTTATATATCTTCTCTAAAAAGAAATTCATTCTTTAAACAAAGAAAACAACTTAAAACTTACTTCTTTTCCGCACCAATTTATTTTCCCAAATTTATTACAGAACGTTCGTTATTAGTATACAGAAGTTTATTTTAAATGCACAAACTCTTAACTCAGCCTGTACAAAACTTCCATCCGGTAATAAACAACCTCACTGCTCACCCAAAACTAGTCATTTATTTGCAACCTTAACGAATCCTAACCCAGTGTCTGTTATTTTTTTATTTCCATCTGTTCTTTTTCCTATCTAACCTAAATAAGTGCCCAACAATGACTCCATCCCAGAGGAAACCGACCCAGTCTCAAACTGCGAATGATTAATAACAAAAAGAGAAGAAAGGGTAGAACACAAATACAGAAGCTTTCCAGGTGTACTAGGCACCAGGGTGGCCTTTAGTTCTGGCGGGGTTTATAAATGATGCAACACTTCGCCGGAGCAGCTGCCACGACCTCTTTTGCTTATTTTTATCCTTCGCTCCATAAAGTGAAGGCAGAGGCAGATGGTTTCTTCCTTAGAAAAAGTAAATAAAAAGTATAAAAAAAGTGGTAGTGGCAGCAGCACAAACTATTCTTCGACAAAAGCGAAACTGCTTGTCTCCTAGATGCTTTTTAAACGAGAAAAGTGTTGCGGGATAGTAGGACATGTTTTCGATCCCGGCCAGTTGACAAGTTTCTTTTGCTGAAATGAATTCAGTAAATATACTTCCCACAAAAAAGTTTTTTGACGTAGATGTTGTGTTTGGTTATTTTTTTGTATTATATATATATACACTATAATAAGAACAGTGTTGGGACAGTACCATGTGATATTAGTCTCTTACATGAATTTAAAGTGGGAATACTTTTTTTGGAAAGAAGATTCAGTTTTTATTTATATATGGTGTTTTGAAAAATTAAATAATGTATTAATTTTTTTCAAGACTTGTTTAAGGTACAAGGTGATGGCAGTGAAGGAAATCTTCAGAAATTAAGATTAATTAATTTTTTTGAAAAAAAAACAGATAAAGAAAGATTATAGCATTAGATATTAATTACATACTTTTAATAATCATAAATAACGCATTCAATGATATTAAGTTATTTCAACTTGTTTTGGCTCAACACAATAAACAACACTAGTAGTGGATTGTGATCTCTTTTAATTTCTCTACTCCGTACACTACCTCACGGAGTTATTGTAACACATACACTCTGAAGTTTATTTTACAAGCAGCTAGAGGGCGCTGTTCATTAACAGAACTAACATACCGCCCCACATTGCACTGGTTTAACCATGCAATCATTGTTACTAAATTAACATTCATATTTGTTACATCTAGAACACTTTACACATTCAACAGTTGACAATTCTCAAGAAATACAATTACATAAATCATTATATAAATGCAAAATTTTACAAATAACAATATTTTTTTATATACAAATACAAAATCACTTTGCTAACAATGAGCAAATTTACACACCACCAATGGTACACTAAATGAAAAATTCAAATTATATTTAAGGATCTTCCATTGGTAAAACACAAAATTTTGATATGGCTCTTTTACATGTACTATACTGAGTTTTAATTTTAGCAACACGAACTTTTTTTATCTTCGCCATAATACAATTCTACGATTCTACCTAATGCCCATTTATATGTTGGTAAATTTTCTTCAATTATTAAAACCAAGTCTCCAATTTTAACGTTAATTTTTTCAAACATCCATTTTCCCCTCTGTTGTAATTGATTCAAGTAATTACGACTCCAAAATTTCCACATTAATTGAACTATCTTAGTTATTTTTTGCCACCTTTTTACTATCTTTACATTTTGTCAAATTAGGCTCTTCTAGCGAATTTAAAGACCTATTAATTAAAAAATGGGCTGGTGTAAGCACTTGGAAATCATCATCATTGTTTGATAAGGAGCAAAGCGGTCGAGAATTTAAAATTCACTCAATTTGTACAGTGACCGTAAGTAGTTCCTCGTACGTTGAATTAATTCCATTCACAACTCTTTTTAAGTTGATATTTACATGACTTTATGGCCGCTTCCCAAAGACCTCCAAAACTGGGCGACCTCGTGGGAATAAATTTCCACTCTATTCTTTCTGCTGCTAAGTAATTAGTTAATTTTCGTCTGGGTTTCTGACTATTTCAAGGAGTTTTTTAATTTCATTGCTAGCTCCGACGAAATTTTTACCATTGTCCGAAAACAGTTTTGCACATTTGCCTCTTCGAGCCATGAACCTTTTCAACGCGACAATTAATGCTTGGGATGTTAAATCTGATACTAACTCAATATGTACCGCTTTAAACACAAAACACACAAAAATACAAATATACACTTTAAACAAATTTCCTTTACGTTGTCCTTTATCTTTAATGAAAAAAGGACCAGAGAAATCTACTCCTGAACAATTAAATGGATAATCAGTAATAAGTATCTCTTTTTGGCAAATTACCCATAATTTGAGTTGACACAATTGGTTTCGCTTTAAAACATACAATACATTTATATACAATTTTTCTGCACATTGACCTACCATTCAACGGCCAAAATTTTTCCCGAATATGATTCAGTAAAGATACAGTTTCCACAAGTAAAAATTTCTTATGAAAATATTCTATTATTATTAAAGTTAATTTATTATTTTTTGGTAAAATTATCTGGTGCTTTTTATTAAAACTTAACTCTAAATTACACAATCGTCCTCCTACTCTTAAGACACCGTTGTTATCTAAAAAGGGATTCAATGTCTTTAACTTACTGTTTGGTAGCACACTCCCCTTACTTTTAAGATGGTTAATATCACTGGGAAATTCTTGCTCTTGCACTTTTTTTACTAGAAAGGTTTCAGCTTTCTCAAATTATTTTGTTGTGAGTGGACCAGCCACTTTATTTATACCTTTTAAATTTTCCACGAACCTGAAAATAAAACTTAATGCACGTAAAATAGCTATATAATTATTGCTTAGATTAAGAAGGTCGTTTAAAAAATCATTAACATGAATATTAAGCACCGATTGAAAGTTTTCAATTTGTTCATTAACACAGTTTTTCAGTTCTGAATTATATTCATCAAGTTTCTCTCTACAGTTTATAGTTCGATTGGGATATTCATCACCTGAAAGAAATATTGGTCCATTAAACCATAAGTTTTGTTGCAAAAGTTTATCAGGATCGACTCCTCGGGAGACTAAGTCTGCAGGATTTTGATCAGATGGTGCGTGTCTCCCTAACTGATTAGGATAGAGTTCTTGTATCTTGGCAACCCTATTTTGAACAAAGGTCTTTAAGTCCATCGGTTCCTTTTGAAGCCACGCCAAGACGATCATCGAATCCGACAAACGATATAATTCAGCAGTTTCGAGGTTGTAAAGCAGCTACAACTCTTTTCCAGGATTTTGCCAATAGCACTGCAAGGGCACACAATTCAAGTCTGGGAATTGTCAGGCTTTTAATAGGCGCTACTCTCGATTTGCTTGTGATTAACCGAACTAAAGTTTCACTCTTCAATTTTAGATTTTGCAGTAAACTGCTGCACCGTAGCACCACTCTGAGGCATCAGCAAAGCCATGGATCTCAATAACTTCTGGAAAAGCGACAAAAATACGCCTTGGTATCTCTATATTGTTGATATTCTCTAAGGATGCTAGGAATTGTTGTCATTCTCGATATTCTTCAGCTGGCAGAGTCATTCCATTCCTATTTGCTTCTCCACAAACGCTGGAGGAAGATCTTTGCTTTGGAAATTACTGGTGCCATCAGTCCAACAGGATCAAAGATCTTGGCAATAGTAGACAAGACGTCTCTTTTTTAGTATACGAACTGCCCAAACAGACTTTCACTTTAATCAAAAAGCAATCCAGGTTCGACTTCTACGACACTCTAACGTTTTCGTCTCTGTTAAAGTTGCAAAATTGTAATTCCGTTCAGGATCTGGTGACAATTTCTCTTGATTGGCAAAGTGTATGCAACTCCATTCCAGCACTTTTCAAAATTCCTTTTAAATGTTGTCTGAGAACAATTGCCTCCTATAACGTTGCAGCACCACAAAGGACATCGTCCATATATAAGTTGTTCCATAAAACGGAAGCTGCTATAGGGAAGTTAGCCTCTTCATCCATCGACAATTGGGTTAAAATTCTCTGTGCTAAAAGTAGGAGCACTTACATTGCCATAGGTAACAGTCAAAGTTCGTAAATTTTGGGTGATTCATGTTCACTTTCACACCAAACGATTCTCTTGCAGATTACGCTGGTTAGGGTTAATTAATATAGTTCGATACATCATTTTTAATGTCTGCTGTAAATGTATACGTGTAAGTTCTGAACCTCAGCATTTTGCGCATATAAGTCCTCTTGTATCACTCCTCCATTATATTGAATGTCATTTAAAGATATTTCATTATCAGTTAACGAAGAACAGTTAAAGATGACAACTCTAAGTTTTGTTGTGGACTTTTCTGGACGATAAATTCCATGATGGGTAGCGTAATATGTGATTTCGGGTTCAGTTTCGTTAGTCACTTCCTTCATGTGACCCAGTCTTTCATAATCTTTTAAAATTCACGATATAAATTTAAGTAATTTTCTTCTCTAGCTAAGCGATTCCACAGCGATCCCAGTCGTTTGATGGATATATCTTTCGAAAATTACCCAAACACGATAGTTCCTTTTTTAAGGGCACAGATACTACATATTTACCTTCTTTGGTTCTAAAATGAGCATACGCGTAATGTTCCCTAAGCCAAATCAGGCTTTCTTTATTTTTAACTATCGGTTCCTCTACACTCCTCCACTTTCCAAAATTTTTCTAAACTTTTATTCAAGTCCCTCATCACGAATCAAACCACATTGAACCTTAGTTTCATTTATTGAATCTAAATTGCCTAAGGTACTATATAACCAAATACGCTGTTGACTAACAGTAATTGCGAATCTTTTTGTTTTAATTCTTTCCGGTTTCAATAACTCATAAAATATATTTACCTAATAATAAATCAATTTTGCCGGGGACATTAAAAATTAGAATCCGCTAAATAAGGAATTTTCGTAGAGTTCTTTCGTTCAATTGAAGATTCCAAAAAGAAAATCCAAGCACAATGAATACTCGAGTCTAGTAGCTCAAAATTTATTGTTGATTTATAGCCACACACACACAACACAAATACATATTAAAGAAACTAACTAGGTACATTTAATTTTTAAGTTGTTAATACCATTTTGTTTAAATCTTCGCCAACTATTCGCTCATTCTCCATGTCCTATCGCTCCGCCATGTTGGTCCCTTCCTCTCTCTCGTTCCACTCCAAAGTCTCTCCCTTCTCGATTGGCCACGCACCCACCTATAAATAATTTTAAACTTCCGGGCGAATCTTACATGCTCCACCAACAGAAGCACATGCGTCATATTCATGACCAGTTGCTACCAGAAAGGTTAGTCACACACACACATAACATCTAAACCTTAGTTAAAGAGAGAGTGCACTATCTTACTATGAATATCAAGCTACTCAATAACATTCTTTAATTAGTTCTAAGAGTACAGGTAAAAATATGCTAATTACGTAAATAAGTCAATTATAGACGGTTTCCTAGCAAACTATAGAAATTCACATTTAAATGAAAACTACGTTTGACATATATGCATATACAACACTAACAAAAACAATAATAATAATAAGTATACACTACACTCAAAACAGCTAATACATAAATCAATCAAAAATAAAGGTTTTCTAAATACACAATGAAAAATTCACTTTTTTAACCGAATATGACGGGCATATACAATATTAATAACACCTTCCTCCTGAAAATACGAAATATTAACACCCAAACAAATATTAATGGGGAAGGGGTAAAGATACATTATGATTATGTCTCTGCTACTCTTCTTTTCTCTGTCGTCCCAATATCACAGTAAAATTAAAAAAAAAATGCAGGGCATGAAATAAATGGCGTGGCTTTATCTCAAAACAAAATTGAATGGTCACTTTCGGTTTGGCACGTTCATTTTAAAGTAAGAAAAGTTTCTGTTTTTAAAAAATTATATTTCACTCTCCTTCAATTTACGAAATGAAACAACTCCCTTCTTCATCCACGTTGGTCAACGATCTTAAAAAGTCTAAATGGTGTCGGGTTTCAACCCTAACCTTCCCGTCCCGGTAAATATTGTCTTGCATTTGTGTCTCAATTTAAGTCAGTAACTATTTTCCTGGTGCTATCGATTTTCTCGCGATGATCGTCTTTTATGTTCACAGTACCATCTCTATTGTGATAAAATCCCGTCAGTTCCACTTAAAACAAATTTGTTTTCCTATCCCAATTTTCATACCTAAAAACAAATATTCGCCTCTAAAACTCACAGTGCTATAGGGTGTATATAGTATGAGATGTGTGTTTGAGAAAGAATATTTTTAGTTAACTTTTTGAAAATTTAAATTCACTTGAAGCTGATCATATAACTGCAAATGAGCCTTATTTTAATGTTTTGCGTTTCTTTTAGGAATTATAATTAATTTCATTTTTTCTTCTTCAAATTTCATCTTCTACTCAAAAATAAATATTCATAATATGTAAGTATCCTATTTCAATTCGCTCTTTGCTAATGGATTAAACGGGATTTCTCTCATCTTTATCATTTTTTATCACATCAACTGATATTTCTTCCCTTTTCTTTCTCCACAACAACAGATTGTGCATTTGCTAAAATAAACGGCATGATGATCCGTACTACGCGTCTGAATTTGTTCACCTTTAGGACACAAGGAAACTGTTCTCGATTGGCTTGGGTTGAACTTCTATATCTTCATCGGAAAATTTTTTCTTCCTCTTCATTTAACAATTGATTTTTGTTCGTTCATTCTTTTACATCTTTCTTCTGGTAAACTTTTTTTCCATGTAAACTTAGACGGAAATGTTAATTTTTTCATGCTGAAATTTCATGTTTCTCTTGCAACATGTCGCATCTGAATACGGTTCTTCCACAAGCCATTTTTCATTTTCAATCTCATTTCTTCTTACAAAGCTATTATTTCGTTCATTCTTCTTTCTTCTTCCATCTTCCGCCCTTCCTCCACTGCTTTGACTTCCTCATTTTATAGCAAGCCTTGATGGTCTATCCTCCACTTCAACCGATCTGAGTCTGATCTCACTGCTAAGGTTGAGATCTCACTTCGTTTTTCAATGTTGCCTCTATTTGTGGACACTTCTATGTCTAGAGCGGCATGCTCTTGTGAAATGACCTTCTCCTTCCAAGCTTCGATTAGTTTTCTGGATTTCGAATTCCATTTCGATATCCCTCATCTCGCATCTAAACGTAAATGGCCCGTCTCTTCCATTCCGCTATTTCATATTATTTTAACCATTTTTCTTTTTCTCTCAGCCAATTCCCTCTCTTCTTTCCTTTTCCTCTCATCCAATTCCATCTCTTCTTCTATGTTCTTCTCATTCAGTTTTCCTTTCCGTTCCTCTATAATCGTGTTTAAAAATTCTCTACAAAACTCCTCGTCAATAAAAAGTATTCACTATTCAAGATAAGCATCTCTCAACTCAAACACTATCATCCCAAGGACATCTTCATACCCCCATTTCCGTAGCCATATATTGCAAGTCTGTTTTTGAATAGCCCTTTCCTAAAATGCCATCTTGCCCCTTACTATAGTTATCCTAAATCAATCAATAACACTCTAATTTCAAAACCCAACAGTAAGCAATTAATCAAGGGTGGATCTTATTAAAAAAAATAAATAAGATGTTTTGTATTTCTTCACATGGAAAAATTTGCAAATTTTATATCTTGGATGATAAATTTAGCATCTTATATGAAATAAAGACAAAATTAAATTAAAGATAAGAAAATTATTATTACTACAATAATAAGAACGCCCCAACTTTTCTGAAATTAATTGCATAAAATAATATCTCACTTTTCGAAATTTTAAATTCTAAAGATTTTCATAACTCATATCAATTAAAAAAATATCTGCGTTTATATACTTTTCAGAAAATAAATCTAAATAAAATTTTAAAAAATCAACATTTTAGCCAAAACTAAAAATCATTAGTAATCATATTTGACATATCAGATATTTCAAAAAAAAAAATATACTCATAAATACAAGTTCTGCTTGGCTTTTCCCTTGGACATAATATTCATGGTCACACGTATTCAAAAAAAAAAATATGTTATTACACTTTACTCTAATAATAAATAAACGAACACTTCAGCTTATGGCCTTGAGAAATCACTCACTTTTTTTTCCCTACTCAGCAATGGTTAAAATCGTATTTTCATAATGAGTCATTCGCGTACAGAAAAGGAAATGAATATATGATCAAAATTCTCTTCTTTTTTTAAAAAAATATTATGCAATCGAGTGAAATAATGAATAAATCTTTCATCAATTAATGTACATTTCACATTAAAAAAAAACAATATATATATGTGAATTTGGGTTTGAAAAGTTTGGGTTCAAAATTAAGGAAGTAATAAATGAAAATAGGGGCGAACTCTTTACCATCGCGTAAGGATTTTTGTGAGGTAAACAAGCCTGTTAAAGGAGCAACGAGCGCTGACGAAGGCGAACGCATACTAGGAAGGACTTGGCTGGTGTCTCCTCGCTGCAATGTTGTATTTGGTAACGCCCGGTTGCGCGGCAAAGGTCCGCCATGTTGGATCATATATGATGAAAGCGTAATAAAAGGAATATTGTGAAGATGATGCCCTCTTTATTTTACCAGCCTGGGGCCTGACATATATATATCCTTTTTTTCAAGATGTTCTGCTTAAAAGACATTTGATTTATATATGTTTATATATAAATTCAACAATATTTTAATACCATAAATCATTCATCAATTTGAGGTATGAATTAAAACATACTTTCTTTCTTTTCTAGTCATTAATATACTTAAAACTCAACAAAATTTTATACTTTTCATAAATACAAGTATATAAACTGTAATGATGTTCAATTAAAAATATAGTTGTATTCTAATACTTCCCACAAAGTTTCAGATTCGACACAAACAACACATGAACTGATGTTCACTAAAAAAAATAATATGTACCAATATTTTTTAACGTTTCTGGTGAAACACACTAATTATTTGAACTGGAGTTCAATAGAATTATATATCTAATTATTTTTTTTAAATGTTTCTGATGAAACACAATAATTATCTGAACTGATGCTCAATAAAAATATATATCAATATGCAAGAATGTTTCTGATGAAACACAGTAATTATCTGAACTGATGTTCAATAAAAATATATATCAATATGCAATAATGTTTCTGATGAAACACAATAATTATCTGAACTGATGTTCAATAAAAATATATATCCAATAATGTTTCTGATGAAACACAATAATTATCTGAACTGATGTTCAATAAAATATATATATCCAATATGCAATAATGTTTCTGATGAAACCCAAATATACCCTTACCTCTTGGAATAGATGATACCATTAATTAGAAAAATGTTTTCTATGACAGAGAACTACATATTTCTCGCGGTGATCATTTAATGATTATAATGATTCACCCGACTAATCTTTCTTACCCTGGGGTTTCTAATGAATCAACATACATAAGTTAAACTGTAACTTATTTTACTTTTACTACAATAATCTATCATCTATTCCAAACAACTACAGCTATTGATAATGCACTCTTTACATTACAATACATACAATAATAAATTTATTTGTGAGTGTGGACCCCCTTTCTTACCTGGAGCCTCGATGAAATCTTTAAAATTTGGCCGACTGCGCCAATAAGGAATTTTCGTAGGTACTTTTTGTTCAATTGAGGATTCCAAAAGAAACTCCAGGCACAATGAATGCTCCGAGTCTAGTGGCTCAAAATTTATTGTTGATTTATAGCCACACACACACAACACAAATACATATTAAAGAAACTAACTAGGTACATTTAATTTTAAGTTGTTAACACCATTTTGTTTAAATCATCGCCAACTTTCCCGCTCATTCTCCCATGTCCCATCGCTCCGCCATGTTGGTCCCTTCCTCTCTCTCGTTCCACTCCAAGTCTCTCCCTTCTCGATGGCCGCGCCACCTATAAAGAATTTTAAACTTCCGGGCGAATCTTACACGCTAATTCCGCAAAATTAGAAAAATCAGAATTTGTCTCTAACGCTTTCTGCGGAATAATATCAGTGATTTTTTAACTACGTGCATATCCAACTCCCTTTCGAAAGATTTATTTTGATTAGAAATCGCCACTTTAAGGTGCCTGACTAGTGTAAAATCGTCAATTTTGATGAACATGACAAAAAAAAAAATTTATTTGATATTTTTAATATTTGAATTTTTCTTCTTTCTAAAAATACCTTACTTTTTGCTTGTACTCCAATTATTTGAAGTTATAGCGTTTTTTATGTCAAGTGAGAACAACAAAAACGAACCGGAAGTTAGAAATCGAAACCGGAAGTACTTTGAATTTGAAAGATTTTTTTACTCTTTTTTGGAATTTTATTGAATTTATTTATAAAATATTAATTTTGGTAACATTAAAACTGAATATGGTGATATTCTTTTAAAAATTATTTAATAGTTTTAGTAAAATTTGGCAACAACTTTACAGGTTTGTTGTCATTTTTCGATTTGCTTATGTTGTAACTTTTCGATTCTTCGCTCCTCGTTTAATTTATTATTTTGATATATTTTATGAAAAAAACTGTCTTTCTTAAGACAAAATATTGATTAATTATGACTAAATCAAGATCTGGGAGGTCTAAGAAGCGCGCCGATTTGCTTGAAATCGTTATACCATTCGTGCCACAATTAATGAGAATGATGAAAACATCTGAGCTCAATTCTACTGAATCCGCTAGTGCCAAAAAGTTGGAATCAAGCCATACAAGTTTGGAAATTTTCTCAGAAAGATTGTTTGAAACTTCTAAAAAGACAATAGAATTGTCAGCTGGACAACTTTGATTTCATTTTTTGCCATAGTTTGTTGTCTAATTATTTATTCTCAGGGCTTGGAACTTATAGAAGACTTTGTCAGTGGATTATGCTCACATATGAACCTAAAGTGCAAAACTGCTCCTTCTTTAAAGGTTTCCTACGACAGAGAAGATGAAAGGTTCTTTGTCTTATAAACTCTTCAATTGTTTTGGGGCTAAGGATAATTGGGAAAGGATTTTCAGCTGGCAAAAAATTATGTGCTTTCCTCGGTTTACCTTTCCTGTCAAAACTTGCTTTCCGCAATCAAGAAGAAAACTGTTGAAAGCAACTGAACGCGTTAACTCAAGAAAACATCAACGCTGCATTGAGTGAAATCAAAAGGCTCAAATAGTTTCACTAAATGTGGAATATCCATTGATGGTACTTGGCAACGCAGAGGCTACTCATCTTTGAATGGGTGTGTAAGTGCCATATCAGTTGACACCGGTAAAATTTTAGACATTGAAGTTATGACACAATATTTGCCACATATGCGCGAAAGGCAATAGCCAATCATCTAAACATGTATGTTCGAACTACAAAGGTTCCGTATGGGGAACATGGAGGTTGTTGAGCCTACCGTATATTTGAGAGATCAAATGTGAGGAATGTTCAGTACAATGAATACTACGGAGATGGGGACTCAAAAGGATATGAATCTGTTAAAACCTTTTATGGAATTAATACAGTAACCAAACTCGAGTGTATAGGTCATGCAGAAACGTGTAGGGGGGCAGTTGCGTCAATTAAAACGACGAATGGTTTGGGAGGGAAAAAATAAATTAACTGATAAATTAATCGACAGAATTCAGAACTATTATGGAATAGCTAATCGAAACAATGTGAGGTAATCTACAAAGATGATGAGTAGTGTAATAGCTGCATTTTTCACTGTGTATCTGAAAAACAATTCATTGCATGGACAGTGTCCTGAAGGATCTGAGAGTTGGTGTCGTTACCAAAGGGCAAAAGCAGCTGGGAGTCCCCTCAAGAAATTGAGCAAGGACTTCCTAATAAAATTATAAAAACCAAATAAAAAGCCCTACATATCTAAAACTGTGTAATGAAACTTTGTTGAAAAAATGTCTTCATGGTAAGACACAGAACTGCAATGAAAGTTATAACAACATTTTGTGGAATATTGTCTAAAAAATATATTTATTGGACTGGAAACATTTCGTTTGGGTGCATTATTAGCTCTAATACTTTATAATTCTGGTTATGCTGGTATATTATCACGGTAATTCGAAATGTAAATGGTTCCCTTCCTGAAAGTGTTGCTCAAGAGTTACTTAAATTTGATAAACAACGGATTTCAACATCTTTAAGACATTCTTTTACCGATTGCGAAATTGTCTCGAAAAAAAAAGAAAAGCAGCTAGAAAAACAAAAAGTACTAAAGGATGAAAAAACAGAAGGCTTAGTATAATTCATATGGAGGGTTTTAAAGTACTTCTTTGCGGGATTTTTATTCTAATTTATGATAACTTTTGTGATAAACAATATTTTTAAGATTTTTTTTTCGTGAATGTTTACTGGTAAAACAACACAAATATATTTTATATGATATATTTAACTTTGCTAAAATAGTAATATGGAATAAATATATATTTTGTTTTTCTGTAAAAATATTTTTATTTTAATGCAATAAGGTTTTTTTAAAGTGCTTTTATACGTCTAATCTGTATTTCGTAACCTGTGTACTTAGACTTTAAGAAAAAGCTTTTTGACACTATAAAATTGTTAAAAATATTAAAAGATAAAAGTTTGAAGAAAGTATATAATATTCATAATTGCTTTGAAAATGTTTTGTTCTTTTGATATATAGAGGTTTTAGGTTTTTTCAGCAGTAGTATAGTTTTTTAAATTTTGAATTTTAAATCTTTAAATGCATTTTTTTCTCTGAAACAGATTTTTGATATTTTACAACGTTAAGCATGATATCTCAAAAAGTTCTGTAGGTAATTGTCTGTAATTTTGTGTAATTGTGCATTATTATAGTATGTATGCTGTGACGTAGGGATTAAGAAAAAACTGCATATTTACCTTTTACGATTTTTTTTCTGTCTGATAAATGTGAAATTTTTGAAAAATTTGCATTGTGGTGCACTTTTTGATCTTTCCCCTAGTTCAGTAACAAATTAAAAATTTTCTAAAGATATTAGGTCAATTCATTAGTAACTGTTTTTTGAGTAAAATTATGTGGGTTTTTTGAAATATTATGCATTAAGAATTTATTTTACTATGTTTAACGTAACGTACAAATAACGTCTAATTTAAACCTAAAATTAGCCATATTTAAAAATACATTGAAAGAAAATTTTTTTTTGCTGTTTTTATTAGTTTTCAGTTATAATTAAACAAAAATGAGTTTAAAAATAAATTTTCAAAATTTCAAAAAAATGTCTTCGCAACTAGTCAGGCACCTTAACACAACCATTGACAACCATAGAGGCATCGTTTAAACACGAGATTAATGTATTTTATTCTTTCGGTCTTAAGTCTTAATTTATTCGCGCTCATTTGAAATTAAACATGTTTCACTTCCCGAGTCTAACAAGGCCCTAAATGTCTGCCATTCTGAATATTTATCTTTCACAAGAATTAAAGCAGTACTCAAAAAAGGCATTTGTTTTTAAAAAAATGCCGTAGCCACGATTTGTGTTTTGTCTACTGTCGGAACGAAAGATTCAGCATTTACACTCAAGGCGAATTGTGGTTCATCCTGGTTAACCTCTGTCGTCGTCTCCAGGGGAAGAAAGAATTATTTTTCATTTCTGATAATATAATAATTTATTATGCGGTTTAGAGCAGAAACAATTTTTTGATAGGCATCTTCTAACGCTGCATTGAGGTGAAAAACATTTAAAACACAGTCTATTATTTTTAACAAATTCTTCTCTTTCGTTTACCGAAAACATTTTAAATTGTGGACAAAATTGTAAAGCATGAGCATTATTTTTACACAATACACATTTATCATTTTTTAATGCGGAAAAAAGTACATTCGATGCATCTCGCGGTATTTTAACATTAAATTTGTTTTGTTTATTATAATTAAAACGCTTGGCATTTTCAGAAAAGGGCTTAGAAAATATCTCATTTTTAATTTTGCCTTTCAATGACAAATATATATCGCACTCACGCCCTAACTCATGTGGTTTAAAATATTTATATATCTCCCTGTTTTAAGCTCATGTGAGACATTAATTCTCTATCGAGTGTGTTCATTATTTTATCCGATAAATTAACTTACACAATGATTTAAAATCATTCACATTGCGCAGCTGACAATAATACACAAATGTTGCGCATAATCGTGATGCAAATTGTACATAACTCTCTGAACTTATTTTTTGCGCTTTCTGAAATCTATTATAGCATTATTGCGGTGTGGGGGAAAATTCTTTTAAAACTACATCTTTAAGCTTACTATAATTATTTAATTCTTCTTCGGAAACATGAACTAGTAAATTATTAACTCTTTCACCTAGAATATTTAAAAGAATTTCGCCTTTAAATTGTTCGGGAACCTCTTTTATTTTGAATGATTTTTCGAGCGACTGGAAAAATAAACTATATGACTCCACTCTTGAAGGTACGGGTATTGTTAAAGTTTTCACGAACTTTAACAAAGTCTCAACATTAATATTGGCGGCAGTTTCAAGAACACTCTGATTTCGAATATAGGAGTTTTGAATTAAATTCTTTTGGATATTTGCAAGCTCTAATTGTTTTTGCAATTGCGCTAATTTAATTCGTTCAAATTCTAATTTAGTTTCACTATCCAATCTCCTTTTTTTTTAATTTCCACCAAAGCATAATCCATTGCAGATTGAACTATTTCTTTATCCTTTTTGTAAAGGTCACTATTTATAATTAAACTTTTTCAGCCAGCGATTTTTGCTCCTTCTGGTACAGTTAAAGTTAACTCTTCCGCAACGATTTTTAACTCGTCTTTCCTTAATTTATTTAAAGACATATTTATGAATTAAAGCCACTAATAGAAGGATCAATTAATTGCACCTACCTCCTCAGATCGCTGTTTCACGCCGCTCGCTAGAGTTTCGGTTTCGCAATCGCTCTCTATTTACACTTTGGCAATCACTTTTTTCCACTGTGAATTTTGATAATCCAACGGTTTCATAAATACACATATCCATAAGATCGCTTTACTTTGTCTCGTACTGACCATGTTTTGGCTCAACACAATGAACAACACTAGTAGTGGACTGTGATCTCTTTTAATTTCTCTACTCCGTACACTACCTTTCGGAGTAATTGTTACACATACACTCTGAAGTTTATTTTACAAGCAGCTAGAGGGCGCTGTTCATTAACAGAACTAACACAACTAAAAAATAATATATTTTTTTTATAATCATTATAAGCATTTTTAAAATACATGTCATTTTAATTTCAAGTTGATTTCACATTTAGAACATGCTAATAAACTGAGAAGAAGTTTTAAATTTTTTCATTCAATTTTTTAAAATTTTGATCAACATCTGTATTCGAACACGTTCAGAGTACTTTTTTTACGAAGTAACGTATTTAAGCATTATAAATGCTTTTTTAGGAAACCATACAAAAAAATAATACTATGTAACTAACACTATTTAAAATAAATTGCTTGAATTATATACAAAAAAATCACATTTATAAGTGAAATTTAAGCAATATTTTTGAAAAAGTTCAAATCAGTTAGAGAAAAAGTAATAAACATATATTAGTAAAATTATAACAAAAATTAGATGCATTTATCTAGAAAATGTACCAAAATTTTAATGTTTTATTAAAATTTGAAAATTTTAGAGCTGAGATGGTGTAAACATTATAAAAAATGTGACATTCTTTTTGAGACCATTATTTAAATAACGAGCCATAACTCAAAAAGTATTCATACAATTAGAAATATTTTAGTATATTCTCTAGAACAGGGGTGGGCAGAATTTTACATGGCACGGTCTACTTTTAATTTTTTCAAGGTGTCACGGTCCACCATGTGACGTAGTTGTGATAAGCAAAAAAAAAAAAAAAGCTCAACACAATATTTGTATTGCAACAATAATAAATACAGATACAGAATGTGTATACTTACATGCATAACTACAGCAGAAAAACAAAACTTAGTCTTTTAAAACGCAAAATACAAACATAATAATTATAGCTATAAATTTAATATCAAATTATGCATTTTCAAACAATTCACAATACATCACAAATTAAGTAATTTCCCCTTAAAATTAGTTTTTATAGCTATAGTCTCCACAGACTACTTAGTCTTCATATTATCTGCCCCAATCTTAAATACCTCGGTATATTATTACTAACTGCTAATCCTACACAGGATTCTAAGTGGTCATCTATGAAATGGGAATACGTTGTCTTAATTATATTCTTCGTTGAAAATGTAGAGTCTCACAGGTAGGTAGAGCGAAAGAACGATGTTAAATGAATTGCACTTTTTTAAAATTGGGATACTTTACTTCGACCAATAGATTCCGAAAGTTATTCTTTACAAATCACGTCCTTTTGAAAGAGAAAAGCTTCGTTTTCCTCGAGAGATAAAGAAAACATGTAACATACACTTGCTAGGAAAAGTCTGCGTTCACCCATAAGAAATCATATAGCAAAGGTAAAATTTAATAGAAATATAATTTTTTTCTAACAAAATTTCACGAATTTGTTTACTATTATTTAAATATTGAGCATGCAAGAATTCGTTAATTTTGAATTTAAACTACTTGGGATAACGGGAGTTTTGTAGCAAAATACACAAATAGTAGGCAGAAAAAGTCTGCGTTTACTGTTTGAATATGCTTGGTTCTTGGAATTTGTATCAACAGGCAACAGAGTTTTAGCATTTAGTTATCAAGTAAAATAGCTTAAGAAAATTGTGACAAAATAATTGTTACGCTTTTGTGAGATACGAAGCAATTCAAGGACATGGAAAAAATGAAGGGAATTAGTACCAGTGAGCGTAAAATCAATGTGAAAAGATGGGAAAAGTTGTCAGGATATAGCCAGATCCGTTGGACGGCAGTATTCATTTATCCAGCATGTTATTTATAACTTTAAATATACAAGAGTTTACTCATCCAAACCTCTTTTAAGTCATCCATCTAAACTCACAATCAGAGAAAAACGAAGTTTGACATCAATGGGGGAAAATATAATCCGTGTTTGTCTGCAACTTAAATAGCAACAGCCATTCACGAGCAGTTTAACAAAAATATTTGGGCGGATACTAAATACAAGAAAAATCTTGAAAAAGGCTGGATACTATAGTCGAGTGGTTCGCAGAACGACTTATATTTCAATGACCAACCAGCCTTAGCGGATAGCTTTTGAAAAAGATCATATACATAAGCCTATTGAGTTCTGGAGGACTGTGATATTCTCTTACGAGGGCAAATTTTGTATCTTCGGCATAAAAAGTTGTAAATTAGTCTGGAGAAAGCATTAAAAAGAACATTTAGTACCAACGGTAAAGCACGGCGGCGGTGGAGTCATGGTGTGGGGTTGCATGGCGAGCAATGATGTTGGCAAGCTGGAGTATATATAATCAATTATGAACAAATATGAATACTTTAAAGTCCTAAAACACATTTTAAATAAAAGTGCCACCAAACTCGGCTTAGGATATTCGTTTCGTTTTCAACACGACAACTATCCTAAGCACACCGCTGAGATTGTGAAACTTTGACTGATGTATAATGTCCCAAATCAACTGCACATGGTCCAACAGTCATCTGATATGAATCCTATAGAACACCTATAAGATTTGTTGGAACGCAGGATTCGTCAACACAATGTATCTAGCAAGGATATGCTGAAGAGTGTTCTCAAGGACCAATGGGAAAAGATAAGTGCTGAAAACCCCTCGATTTGTTAGTTCAATGCCGAAACGACTTCAGAAGGTTCACAAATGATGAGATTAACCAACCAGCTACTAAATAGCTCATTATTCTCTTTTTAAATAATTTTTATAGTTACTAATAAAACAGTGAACGCAGACTTTTTCTACTTGATTTTTGTTATTATTGTTATAAACCTGTCTTTATTTTAAAATCTATGAATGCAAACCAAATTTATTTTTGTTATTCTGAATACTTAAAATGAACTAAATAAAATCTAATTAAAATTGGTTTTTTTAAATTCAAGTTTTTAAACTTTTTTTTCATTGTTCATGTAAGTAATAATACGTGAACGCAGACTTTTTCTAGCTGGTGTATACTTAGTTGTATTTTTCACATCAACATTGCCAAATGAATAACCCATGAATGTAACTTTTGTGGGATTCTAGTCTATTAAATTCTTGAAAACGTCTCTCAAGTTTGGATTGGAGTTTTATTCACGGGTGTTTTCATTATCTTTGTAACCACCTGTGTTTCTTTTAGTATGTACGTCTAAGATTTTATGTGAAGGTGGTTCCCCCAAATTGTCTTGGTGGTGCACTGGTAGATCGCGATCGACTTAATGCCTACCCCGGCTCTAGAAAATAACATAAATTCCAGATTCAAAAAGTTTTATAGCAATAAATTTACAACATTTTGAGTAATTTAAATGCCCACTTCTGGTACATCAAAGACACAACTCTGGTTTTTCTAACTTTATAAAATTGATTGTAACTAGGCCTCTTTAGGTAGCTTAGAAACCAGAAAAAGTATGTTTTGTAAAGCCAAAAGATAAATGTATTCAATAAATTAAAAAAAAATATCTTTCTTGACCGAATTTGATCACTTTCAACGTATTCAGATACCTTAATGAGCTAAACTTATGACTAGCACATGATAAAAACAATCATATGTTTTCATTGAATTGACAACAAACTGATATTAGATTTCCTGTTCTGCTACTAAAATTTAGATAAAATTTCAAATTTGAAGATTGGGCAAATATGTTTGAATATTAAGATTCTTTAAAAAAATATCAATTTTTTTTTAAAAAAAAATTATAGTGTTGCAAATTTAATGTAATTAATTCTTAGTTTTATGAAAAAAGAGAACATATTTGTTATCTCTAAATGTTTAATAAGTTAATATTTCTTTCTGTTACATGTTTATTTTACGATAAAGAACTGTAATATTTGCCAGCAACGCCGTCCTTCACATTCGATGAGAACTCGGTAATCACTTTGGCGATTTGGTGACCATGTTGGGATCAGTTTTGTGGACCCTGCTACCATATCGGTGATTACTTGTTAACGATCTTGGTAACCATATGGGCGCGTTTGAATATTACTGGAGAAATCTATATCATGATCTTTGACGCAAGCGTATTTTTCGAGGAAACGGTGAAATATAAATATTAGTCGCTCGATGAAATTGAGTGAGTATGACTACAGTTGTTGAAATATTCACTTAGCTACAACTGGGTGATTGCTTGCGGGCAATATTTAATATTCATACTTGTATTTTTAAACTCTAATAATGGAGTTTGAGTGATGGAAAAAATGTGAGAATTATCTGCAAATCATTGCACTCATTTTACCGCTGTATCCCGTGTCTTAAGGACTGTTTTTCTACAGTCAATTCCATCGCGATTCAAGAACATTTATGTTTTTTGTAACTTTAAGCACAAAATTCATTATATCCTATCAACACAACAATACACTGTCAATATAATTTAAATCGAGAGTATTGTTTTAACTATATGTGTTTTTATTTTTGACAAAAATGTGTTTTTTTTTAAAAAAAAAATTGTGCGAAAAGCAAAATTTGCAACAGTGAAGTGCATTAACTGCTAGCCTGGAAACAAGGAATATTCGTTATCACGTGAGTATGTCTTCACATGAATTTAGCCCATTATTGTAGTCAATATTTTAGAATAAACATTTTTAGAAAAAAAAATAGTATTAAAAAGTAATATGTTTATTTTTTACATATAATATAATTATGGGGCATTTCAGAAATGTTTCGAGAACCTCTTGTTTCTTACACAGCATTGCATAAATAGTTACGCAAAGAGGACTTATCTGAATTGGACAAAATTAATCGATGAAAAAAGAATAATAAAATAATAAAAATAATTAAATGTTTTTATCAGGAAATACAGCTACAAAAAGAATTATCAATATGTTGGACTAATTTTTAAAACGTTGCAGTTATTGGGCCGGGCATTGACTCGTATGGTTAGTGGGTCTCATCTTTCAAGATACACTCATGTTCAAAAATTAATGATAATGAAGTTCAGGCAAAGAAAGAGACAAAAGCAAAACAAATTTGACTTATTTGTAAAGTTTATTTATTAAACAAAAGGTAAAGAGCAAAAAAGATGCTATACGTTTGATATAATTATTAAAAATTGTGATTTTAACACTCCCTGGAGCAAATTTCAAAAAAGAACCTATTTACAAAAAAACAGTATAACATGGTTAGTATGATGGTAATTACGGAGTATGTCTCCCGGAACATGCAATACACACCTTGTGATGTTCCTCCTCTTGGAAGTACATCTCTCAAAGTATCAGCGTGAGCTAGAGGTGTAGGATTAGCGAAAGAACTAGGATCAAACATTGTTTTAATATAACTTTATTAAGATATTCAACTTAAACCTTTAACAAATTCAAGTATAGTAATTAATATGAGAGAATCTACAATGACGCAATACGCAACACACACAATATATATATATATATATTTGTAATAAGACCTAATCCGATTCAGAACAAAGTCAATAAGCGAACCACCTAATCCAGTGCTTCTCAAACTTTCAATACTGGCGCCCCCCTTTTCAATCACAATTTTTATCACGCCCCCCTTATACATTATTAATGTACTAAATGCAATAATAATGCACTTTGACGCTAAAGCTTCAATATGCGAACTTAATTATAAACCATACAAATTAATAACATAAGTATTAAATTTTGTATACGTTACTTTAAAGCAAAAAAAAAAAAAAAATAAGTAATAGGATAATTATTATGTTATGTTTCCTTTCTCTAATTTTTAAATTGAACATATTGCAAAATGCGGTGGCTGCTTAGAAGACAAAATATAGATATCAGCTAAATATAGAAAAAACACTTAGAGGGTCAATTTCTAATCATAAGCATTCCTTATAAAAACTTTGCTTTGCAAGACAAGCCCATGGAAGTCGTTAATACTTATTAAACTTATTCTTAATTTAATATTAATTAATTAGTTATAAAATACTTCGCGCAGCACTGATATATTAAAAGTATACCGGCTGAAGAGCCCGCTCTTTGCATGAGTTCATTTATAAGAAAATAAAACATTATTGATATAATAGCTGAAATGTAAGGAGAGTAAAGCCAAGTGCACGGCAATGTTTACAAAAACGTAAAATGAATGCTCAAATTTTCATTAGTCTTAAGTGAATTGTAATTATAAGCCTCACAGAATTAGCATTTATAATTGATGTTAAAAATGAACAATAATATAAAATTCCGATGAAGAATAATTGTATTGTTTTTAATATTTAAAGCGAAAAGACTTCAACATGTTTTTAACCCGGGAGTAGGCGCGCACTCGATACGGTCGAGCGTGGTTATTGAGTCACCCCAAACCTTTTTTTTTATAATTATTTTATTGTACACGATACAAATCGCGATTTTAGCAAATAATTTAATTAAGAGAAAGTAAACTTACCTACTTTCAAGGACTTTTCAATTTTTCTTCGGTAACAAATAAACAGTTTTGTCAGGATTAACGACATCTTGTTCTGTGTGTCCCGCCAGACCACTTCCGGGTAAGGAGTGTATTCATTATGATAATATGCATGTTGATGCTAAAAGCAATTGTATAAAACGCTTTTCGTTATGCTTTATATGTTTGAGATATGTTTATATGTATCATACAACTCCTTTACATGAGAAAAAGCGCAACAGAGAAAAATACATTACTTACAACTTCCCTAAATGAGAAACAAACATAAGAGAGGGGTCATACCTAACTGTACCAATAACTTAAGTCCAACAGGTTATCCGCAAAAACAGATTACAGCTATAATGTGCAGTATTTCAAAAATAATCACAGTGATGAGTTTTTTATGTTCCAAACTTTTTTCGATTCTGGGTCTGAGATTTGTTTTTTCTCTGAAAGAACAGTATGTTAGGATTAATAAGAAAACGTAATAAAAATATCTCATCACGGGATTACAACAAATCAAATAAAAGTTTTTTTATTTGGTTATAGGATCAAAGATAGCTAATTAGGTATTGAAGACGTTTTTATTTTTGATGGCTTAATATCGCATGCCTATAAATTATATCAGAGTAAAAGTATATTTTTATTATGTCTGAAAGTATTTTGTTTTAATTCATTCCAGTAAATTAATTATTTTTTTAAAATTTTTTTTTCGATATGCTCGCGCCCCCCTTGTAAGGTTATCGCGCCTCTTCGAGGGGGCGTGCACCACAGTTTCAGAAACACTGACCTAATCCTCGATTCTAATATTAAGTAATCAATCCTACCTTATTATATCTCGTAGTAGTTCTTGTACTTATATGCAATGAGATGCAGCTGTACAGCTTCCTTCTAATTGAGCATCTATATATGTATCCACGTCACGCAGAACTTATTCAAACTTGAAACATGAACTGTAATAATCATCAACTGCCTCAACGCACATCAATTGTCTAACATTCTATTACATTGCCATCACGCTTACTCTAAGATCCGATATATAAAGTCCGTTTATTTGCATCTTTATTTCACATCTCATTTCTCGGGTTTGGTTGGAAAATAGTTGTCATTAATTCTGACTCAAAGAACCCAAGGGACTTGTTAAAGAAAAGAGGCGTAAGACGTGGCACAGCCTTACAATGCCTGGGCATGCTGAGTATGAAATTATCAATCTGATCTTGGGGAGTATTTCACCACTCATCAAGCAATGCCCTCCGAAGTTCCGGTATACAGGTGAGAAGGGGTTGACGGGCTGCAACTCGTCGGCCAAGCATATCCCACACATGCTCTATTGGATTCAAGCCCGGTGAGTATGCTGACCAATCCATACGGGTGATATTTTCCGATTGAAGACATTAGTCTACAATGTTTGCACGGTGAGGACGGGTGTTGTCATCCATAAACAGAAATTCAGCACCCATGGCACCCAAAAACAAACGTACATGTTGTTACAGAATGACATCCCGATAGATCTGACCTGTCATCGTTACACTCTGAACATGCCGGTTAGTTTTGGAACCAAGAATAATTCCTCCCCAAACGAGCCATCCTGCACCACCGTAACGGTGTCGTTCAATGGTGTTCTCTTGGTGGTAACGGGTACCTGGCGCTCTCCATATTAAATTCCGACGAGAATAAGACTGCAAACTAAACCTAGACTCGTCGGAAAACATCACACAAGACCACTGTTGTGGTATTCACAATGCATGCTCTCTACTCCAGGTTAATCGCAGGTGACAGTGAGTTGCGGAAAGTGGAACACATCTGACAGTCCTGCGAGCATATAGACCAATGCGCTCTAAGCGTCTGTACACGGTCTGCCTTGAAACTGTCGTACCGGTAGTTGAAGAGAGCTGACGAGACAGGTCTGATGCTGTGCTCCGTTTTTTTTGGCAGTAACTGCGAAATATCGGTCCTCATTCGGCGTTGTAACTCGGTTGCGACCTGCGCTGTAACATATACTCACATTACCATCATCTTGGAATCGTTGCCAAAGCCTGGAGATGACACTCTGGGCGATTCCAAGTTCCTTTGGATACTTGCAGCTGGATACGTCCACATTCCAGTTGTCCAATAGTTCTACCACGTAAAAAATCATCCAAATGCTTCATTTGTGCCATAATTATGCGGTTATTGCACTGAAAGGCTTTTAAAGCGCTTGTGAACAATTTTACTTCTTTGCCACCATTCCTTATATACCCTTCTCTTACACTCTTGTCATTGTGACGCACTATCCGCGCCATCTGGTGGTTTCCTGTAATTTGTACATTCTTCTTCAAGATGTGTGCGATAATTCTACAGGTGATTTTTTTTTATTTTAGATTTCAATTTCTGTGTGATTCTGAATTATCCTTAATTTATGGACATGAGTGTAGAATGCCATACTCGTTTCAATTAGCTAGATCGGTGGGACATACTTACTAGTCTTGTGGAGAGATTTAAGGATAGCGCAAGCCAATACAGTTTAAAGAACACTAAAACTCAAGCTTTATGCAAGAAGCAATATCCTGTTGAAATAAAAACCCAAAGTTCCACGAAAAGAAAGTTAAGACTATGGGGTGCAGAATATCTTCATTCTTTGAGGGTGTTATGCGAAACAATCACCGACTTGCAACAAATATATCTAAAATTTAAGAATTTAAACATCTTGCTTCATTTGTTCCATTTGCACGTACTCTGTAAACCCCTGTAGTTGTTTCGCCAAACACCATTAAAGCATAACAATATTTCGACGTTATTCTACATTCTTTAATCTTAATTTTTCTTCGTCAAAACGTGGACTTTTATTTCAACAGGATAATGCAACCTGCTAATAGTAAATATGTCTGCAAGGCATTGTACTATTCTTCCAGATTAAAGAATCACATTAGCATGTAAGCTAGAGTTATATTAACGTTGTGCTATAAAACAACACAAGCGCTGTTCTTGTCGAACCTCTTAATGCTTAATTTCGGTCAAATAACGAGGACGACACTGAGTTGGACCACCTTCCTCTCCTAACTACCACATCTATGAGACATTGAGCATCGGCAGATTTAACATGAATCAGACCCTTTACACGTCGAGTCTTCAGTGTTTCCTGGATTCGAATTCGAGCCGCGACACTCCGGTCACGAGTTCATGATTATATCCACATAGCAAACATTGGTCACTTACACCAGCATGTAAGTTATGTCTTAGCATTGAAATACATCGTCTCTTTTTTCAATTCCTACTATTAGTTCACACTTTCCAAAATATATATATATATATATATATATATATAGTGTTTTTGACAAAAAGGTTGAATTTTTTTATCAAGCCCCAGCCTTTAAGATTCCAAAACAGTCTTTATATATATATATTATATATATATATAAAACGAAACCAGAATATATATATATATATATATATATCTTGGTCAAATTTCAATCGTTAATAAAATAATTTCTATTTCATATACATTTTTCAGCTTGTAGTGGAAGACACTTGATGTTAATACAATTCTTTTCAAATATTAATTCATTAAATAAATTTGAAAAATGAATAAATAGCAAACAAAATTAATAGCCCAAAAGCACTTATGGAAAGGAAAATCGTTCCTTGTGTCCCTGTAGAGCAAATGATAGCGCGTTGGACTTATAATCAGGAAGAAAACTTTGTGCTGGTCGTGCATTCCGCCAACAAGAAAAAAATGCCACATGGTATTACCAAAAGGTATTGACTTCTGTAAATGCTATTTCTTTTTTTCCATACTATTTTATTATAATAATTAAATTTAATTCTTGAATAAATAGTATATAATAAACAAAAAATAGTCCAACGCTTTTGATGCCTACATATCGAAAAATGTAAACAAAAAATTGCAGAAATAAAACTCGGGGGGAAATCTGATGGTTTATTTCTATTTTGTCACTTAATAGTGTGATTATTTCATATGCATATACTTATTTATATTAATTTTTAGCTCTTTAATAAAAAGTAATTCAAGTAAAATTTTTCTTTGTTGACCTTAGTAGCAGAATTTACTGAATTTTGTATTATACTATACGGGGACAAAAATTTTTTGAGCGTATACACGTTACTTGTTACATATCCTCTGTTTTTATTCTACTATATGTAACGTGTTTTTTGTGAAATGCTTTCATTCTTTGATTGTAAAGTGTAGGGTGATAACATTTTATAGTTTTTTAGAGGTATAGAACGTTGAAAAAAATGCACTTCATAAAACAACGATGTATTATTCGATTGATATTAATTTTTTTATTCGAAAGATAATTATGCGGCATTACAGTTATTTTTAAATATTGAATTTAATTTAACAAACAAAATAATAGCCCAAAAGCGCATATGGAAAGGAAAATTTCGTTAGCGCGTTGTAGGTCGTGGGTTAAAATCCCACATGTCTGAGAATGCTATTTCTTTTACCATACTATTTTATTATAATAATTAAATTTAATTCTTGAATAAATAGTAACTAATAAACAAAAAATAGTCCAACGCCCTACATACGTCCAATTTTCGATGACTTTTTCATATGCAACATTTGTGGCCGTATATCTTTGGCAATAACTCGGCAAATGTTGTCTTCATTCAAATGGTCAAGCGTTTGTGGCGTTATGTAGTCCAATCTGGACGTCCAATTTTCGCAAAGGCCAATGACTTTACGTTTGTGGCCCCACAGCCAAAAACAGAAAAAGTCTAGCGGTGTTAAATCACAAAATCTTGGAGGCCAATTCACAGGTCCAAAACGTGAAATTAGGTGGTCACCAAACGTGTCTTTCAATAAATCGATTGTGGCACGAGCTGTGTGACATGTTGCGCCATCTTGTTTAAACCACAGCTCCTGGAGATCATGATTGTTCAATTCAGGAATTAAAAAGTTAGTAATCATTGCTCTATACCGATCACAATTGACTGTAACGTTGTGGCATTCATCGTTTTTGAAGAAGTACGGACCAATGACTCCACCAGCCCATAAAGCGCACCAAACAGTCAGTTTTTCTGGATGTAACGATGTTTTGACATACACTTGTGGATTAGTTTCACTCCAAATGCGGCAGTTTTGTTTGTTGACGTAGCCATTCAACCAGAAGTGCGCTTCATCGCTAAACAAAATTCGCTTATGAAAATCGGGAACAACGGCAATCTCGTTTTGGGCCCATTCGACGAATCTACGCCTTGCTTGATGATCGTTTTGATGAATTGCCAAACCAAACTGAGAATAAATCACTTGACAGCTGATAAATCGGTCGCCATCTTGGAAAGTAATGCCAACTGAAACTTCTATACCTGAAAAAAAACGCTCTTTAGAAGGTTATCAATTTTGTGTTTTGTGTGAGTGGTCATTTTTGTTACACAGATGTATTTCATGTTTAAATTATAAAAAAAATTATTCAAGTCCATTACTATAAAACAAAAAAAGTTGTTTTTTTTAAATTTTTTTTTCCAATTTAGAAATTAGATATACGTGCATAATCACTACAGCTTAGTCTCTCTCTCTCTCTCATGGCGTGTTTTATAAAAAGAATTATCTTACTAGCTCGTTTTGAGATTGTAGGGATATATGTTGAATAGTCATATACTTATAAATGGAAACCGATTAAAGATATTTTTTAAAATATTCGAATCGAACTAAGAAAAATCTAAGTGTCATTTATAATGATAATTTTTGTTTAGTCAAATAGAAGTGCATTACGCATGGATAAAATTTTAAGTGAGAAATGGACAATAAAGCTATGTGTTTTTGTGTACAGTTTAGTCAGTCATATCTTGTAACCTTTCTTTAAATAAAATTAGACTTAATTCTTTGAAGGATTCAGGTTTTATATGATCACAATTAAAAGGGAAATAGTATAATTATATCATTTTTATTTTTTAACTGTAAGAAAGAAGATAATTTTTTGTGAATAACTAATAATTAAATATTAAACTCCTAAGATGTTAACTTTTATTTACGTTAAAATTACTATTACAATTATTATCGAGTCTTGTTGCTACTGAAGACCCACAGTGTAGAAGACAATGCTATATGTTATATTTGTTGATCGCTTTTTACTTTTGATTCCAGAACCTCCCCCCATCACAAAATAATCATGTTAGTTAATTGTTGTGAAGGTTATAAAAAACCACTTGTTTCAAAGTTTAAGGGGACTTGGAAACCTCTCTCTCAATATATACTGACAATGTTAAATTGGCTATATTCGATGTAACTTTTCTCAAAATCTGTTATATGTACAGGCTTGAATTTTTTCATACAATAACAGTAGACCATTTTCATTATACTGAAATGAGCATTTAGCTAATTTTGAATTTTTTAATAATGTATGTACTGTTTTATCAAATATTGCGAAATTTGACCCATTTTCACACAAAAAAATTTGTAAAAAATAAAGTTTTGAGTTTTTTATAAAAGCTCATTTCAGTATATATTAGCCATCATTATAAATATATCATAATTTACATACCTTTGAACAATAGTTTTTCAGAAAAGGTACATCATACATGGAAATTTATATTTTGAGATGAATTGATTTTAATATATACACAGTGAGACTTCTAATCGGCAAGAAAATAAAAAAAAAATAAAAGACTCAATTTACAATAAAAGATATATGTTTTGGTAAATATCAGAAGTTAAACTTTTAAACAAAAATTAAGTACTTTTTACATTTTTTGCATTTCAAATGGGCGTGGCCCAGTTCGCTCACTTAACCTAATAATCAAGTGGATCTCCACCAAAGGAACTTTCAGTCCATAAAATAAACATGCATGCTAAATTTCAAGTCTAAATCTAACAGAGCAAAAACGGAATTTTTATCATCAATACCTCGTTGACAGCATTCTTAGCGAATTCCAGTTCAACAAAAGAAGCATGCAAACCAAATTTTATTATTATAGTCTTAGCAGTTCAAAAACGGGGATTTTGTCTATCAATACGCCCCAATAACTCTCCCTGCTTCCCCCTGGAGTTGATTTCCGTAAAATCCATTCTTAGTGGAACTCTATTCAACTATATACAGAAAAGTGCTCAACAAATTTCAAGTAAATGAGTTAAATTCAAAAAACATGAATTTTTCTATAACACGCCTTAATCCCTCGCAACCCCACTCCTTTGGGGGTCCGTTTTCGCAAAAATCTTTGTAAAAGGAACTTTATTCCATGAACGGAACATACTTTCTAATTTTCAAGCAGGTGGTTCTATTAGTTGTAAAGTGGAAATATTTATCTATTACGCCCCATAATACCCCTCAGTGACCCTTGGGAATCAATTTTCTCCAAAACTATTTTGTAGCGGATCTCTACACCATGAAATAAATCCGATTACCAAATTTTAAGACAGTAAGTCTAATAGTTTAAAAATGGAGATAATCATCTATATCGCCCCTTAAGACCCCGCAATGCCACTTAGAAAACGATTTTCACAAAACCCATCTTGTGACAGATCACTACTCAGGAAACGGAATCTGCTTACTCAATTTCAAGATTTTACGTGTAATAGTTTAAAAAAGGAATTAATTGCCTATATAACGCCCCTTAATTCTCTACAACGCCACTTGGGAGTCGATTCTGACAAAACCCATTCTGTAGGGGATCTGTACTCTATGATAGGAATCCTCTTACCAAATTTCAAGACTGTACGTCTAATAGTTTAAAAATGGAATAATTATGTGTAACGCCCCTTAAGCGCCCTCAACGCCCCTTGGAGGTTGATTTTTGTAAAAATCATTATGTAGGGAATCACTACTTTATGAAAGAAATCTGTGTACCGAGTTTCACGACTGTACATCTAATAGTTTAGTAATGGAAATATATATCTATAACACCCCTTAAACCCCGTAACGCCCCTTGGGGTTCGAACTTTGCAAAATCCGTTCCTTGCTGACGTCTTCTCCATGAAGGGCATCTACCTACCAAATTTCAAGTCAAGTTAAATGTTCCGGAGATATCGTGATTAGTCAGTGAGTGAGTCGCTTTTCTCCTTTATATATATATATATATCCCGGGTTGGGTAAGGTCGAGTCAGCCTTTCAACTCTTAAGTTGGTCTATAAATGAGAACCAAGCTTACTTGGAAACTGAACCCTGGGGGTTTCACGTCAGATTGTCGACTGAAACATCTACACATGCACCCCAGCGAATAAGGTCACGTAAACTGAGATAGGCACAGAAGACCTTGGCTCTCATGGGCTGTTGCGCCATTGAGTTCAGTTCAGTTTATCTATGTATATATACCTATTTATATACAAACACAAACACACATGTATTTATATATATACGTGTGTGTATATGTTTAGGTCTATTATTTGAATGCACAATGAATGATTTGTGTATATACTAAATTTATAATATGTCTCTTCCGATAGTATTTTTTCATTCTGTGCTTTTAAATCTTTAGCACAGCTTTAGAAAAAATATGTTATTAAGACTGAAATATGATTATGAGTATACATATATATATATATATATATATATATATATATATATATATATATATATATATATATATATATATATATATATATATTCAAATATTTTTTTTGTTAAAAAGGAATAATAATAATAAAAAACACGAGACAGACACATAATAAAAGACAAATTTATTACTTTCAGTACAGTTCCAGTGATGAAAACGTGAAAAAAAGTGTTTAGATGAACTATATAAGCTTACATTTCTTCTAATTCATAGTGATATGTATTTACTGTGATTTTCTTACAAGTACAAATATCATTATGCTGTAAGCTTCCAACATCATTTTATGTACAGTTCCACAAGCTATTTGAATACATCTATGTAAATTCGATCTAATTATTTCTTTTCTGTAATGCAAACATGTTTAAAACATAAATTATAAAATATTTCAAAAATGAAAAGAAATTGAAGTTGCAAACCAAATGTTCTTTATACATTTTTTTTTTTAATTTTTTAATTTTTTGTGTTTACATAAGTCTCATTATTAAAATCTTTTGCAGCAATAAAAAAATAACAGATGGAGGATAGTTAGCAAATAAATATCTTTAAGGTTATATAAAAAGTAAGATTATAAATTTGTTTTATTTTTTCATATATATTTAAGATGTTTGTTGAAGAATTAAACAGGAATTCTACATTTTTTTAAAAAAATTATACATGTAAAAAAATTAGGTGAAAAATTTATTGTTTTCCATTCATAATGAAAGAAATATTTACTTGACTAATACTTTAATATCATAACTAGTTAAAGCATTTAATAATACGAAAAAGCAACATTATAGGGAGTATTAGAAATATAACTTTTAAAATTTAAATCTTTTTGTTTAGAAAATAATGAGATAATTTTTAAATGTTAAGATTTAGTGTTATTTAAATATATAGAAGCTTAAGGAATATTTTTAGAACATGGAATAAATTTATGATTTGTTTATTTTCTTTTATTACATAGTTATTCATTTAATTTTCCAAGAAAAAAGGTTGTAATTAGATTTAAATATCTAAACTTTTGCTCTGTATTAATGTTATTTTACATTTGAAACTCAATTTGAGTACTGTTAGTCTTTATATTTTTAATTCTAAACATTTTATTCATCCGAGTTAATGCTATAAAATACTTATATATGTTTTAACTGGATTAAAAAAATTAAAAACAGTATGTACACAATACAAAATTAATCATCCACAGGGGAAAGACAATTTATTCAAATTAAGTAAAATATTTTCTGTAACAAAAAATATAAGGCAACATAAAAGTCATTACAATGATTCACCAGGTTTTTTCTCAAAGTTTTTATTGCTATGAGCTGGAATCATGACGGTCACATAACAAATGAAATCACGTCTTATTTATTGAATTCAAAGCTGAAGTTAGACTTGTTCTATTTCTAAAATCAAGATAATTTTTTAAATTCGGTAAATATATTTAAATATTGATATTCTTCAAAAAGCTTTTAATTATTTTTAATGCTGTCTTCGATTAATGTTAAAGAATAGGAGCCAGATTTGGAACATTTTATTTAGATATAAAATAAATGAAACATTAATATGATATTCTGGCTTCACTATCCATTAGAGAGCAGCATTTCTTATCATGCTTCTCATTTTTAACTGAGTTGATTTATTTTTTCTGGTATAAAATGTGTTTCGGGTATTTTCTCCTATATCGTAATGTTAAATTGGCTACACCTTCAAGTACTAAAACGAAAAAGAAAGTATTCATGGAATATTTTGAAACTTTTAAAAACACTACATTGTTAACAGCTGTATAAGTTATAATTTTGCTAATTTCCAAGGAAATTGATGCGTTTTTCTGCGTAAAAATAGGATTCGCGATTAGTTCAAGCTCTCGTACTTTTACCGAGAAGACAGACTTAAAATAAAATTTTATATTATATGAGTACTAATAAATCAAGTATATTTTATTAACCTATATACCTTATTGTCCTTCACAAATATGTATTTTTAAAAGATTTTTTTGCAAAAAGCAAAAGTTGGCAACAGCATAGTGCATGAACTGATTGGCTGGAAAAACATGACTGCAGTTACTATGTGATTAAGAAGTCACCTGAATATAGCCCATTGCAATAGCGCACACATGAAATTTTCAGGGGGAGGGAGGGAGTTTTTAATTTTTCACCATTCTTGCATTATACTTTTTTTGATTTTGTTGATTTTCGGGAACAAAACACAGTAAAAAACTAATTATTGAATAAATAATGAGCATTAACTAATAAAATTAATCATTAATAAGAAATAATTAATTAAATCTTATGTACTATATACATAGAATTAAAATAAATCGGGACAAAAATTAAGGGTTTTGGGGGGGGTCCGGATTCCCCCCCTTGTGTGTGCCACAGGCCCATTGTAATAACAATGAACTACGCGAATACATCACACTTGCTAGCGAATACATGATAACAAATAATTGAATCAAAGTAAATTTTTTGAAAAATGAAATCTAAATTTTTTGGGGAATATATGTACACTTGTTAATTTTTTATCATATGTCAAGGGATATTTAAAAATTTCGTATGTCCACCGAAAAGTAACAAACATTTAAAACACCCATATCGGACAAATGAAACTGAAAAGAAATCGAAATTTATTACAAAACCACAACTATTTCAAAACGTAAACCAAATTTGCACAGTAAATAAAAAACGTTTCATAAAAAATTAATAATGAAACTATACCATCTTAACTATACAATCTTATAATAACTAAGTGATTTAAAATATTAAGTATAAGCTAAATTTTTCAAATTAATATATATTTAAATTAAAGACATAATAAATTTTATTGAATTAAATTTCTGCATAAAATATATAAAAATTTACACATTTAAAATTTTATTATAAAAAAGTTAAATAAAATATACATAATTTATATTTTTCTGTAAGTTTGAATACCCTCAAAGAGAAAAAATGTTACAGTTAAGGAAAATGAGATGCATATATTATTCTACAAGTATAATTAAATTTTCAATTTTATTATTCGGATAGTATAAATATTCTGTTTAGTTGTATTTTACTTGTATTACATTGAAAATAATTATTACATACTAAGGGACCGATGATGACATTTTTATCACACCTACAATTTCTTTACTTATACCGGAAGAAAGCTCATACATTTTCTGTGTCGAACTAACTTAAGTTTTTGAAAGAAGTCCCATAAATATTATCTAATCTGAAATTAATATAAGATTAACTGAATGTAGTTTTAAACGGAATCATTAAAAATTGTCTTTTAAATGCGTTTCTTCTCTAACATGCTGACATGAATAATATTTAAGCTTCACCTTGTGCTGAACTCTCTATATAAAGTATGTACATAGATTGGCAGTGAAAATACCATTCTTTGAAAACTGACAAATCTTTCGTCGTTCTAATGCTCTGAGCACTTTGCTCAAAATTACAGCTCTTAATTGTCTCAAAATTTTACCCATTAAAAGTTCTAGGAAAAACTTTTAATGCAATATGTGTTGAAAATTCTGAACTGTTACCTTCAGAATAATACAATAGTTCGACATGAAATATGATTATCATAAAAAAACGTTCTTTTTTCTTAATAAGTCGAAAAAAAAAAAAAAAAAACATAACTTGTTTTGCTACAAAATGCATGGTTATTATGCCTTAATTAACTTTTTAATAAATGTATATATGTATTCCTATCATTATTAATAGTTTTTTTTATTCTCAGAAATTAGCCGTCAAAAAAATCTTCCTTCTACACTATAATTTTAAATAAAATATGATTTAAAGTACAGTAATAAAAAAAATGGTTCTTTGTCTAAAATGGGTTTAAGTGTATATAGGTGAATACACTTAAAAATTTTTTTTATATATTTCGTGTCAGTTTTTCTTCGATATGACAGACAGAAGAACAAAAATTCTTCTTTGATGTAATTTTTATTAATAAAAAAAATCCTGATTATACATTATGGTATGATTGTATGATCAACCTAATCAAAAGTTCTTCCATGAAAATATTAATTATTTCTTATGCCTATCTAAAAGTAAAATGATTATGACTGAAAACACTCATTATTTTAGTTCTGTTTTATGTGGTATTATAAATAATGATACAGCATGCATTTTAATATTCAGTAATATTAAAATCGGATAAAAAAATTGGAAAGTAAATTCCACGATTATTTTCATATCTAAAATTATATAGTTTGAGATGCATTGAATTTTGATTTGATTTCTTAGCGTAAAAGAGAACATACAGATAATGATATATTTGTGTTTATTTTTTATTTCGATTATTTGAAAATATTTAAACTCACACATTTCATAACACATACATTTTTGTTATTTGTCTCTCAATTTCTAAAACACAATTTTCATATTTCAACTATAAATGCCTAAAATTATGTACAGAATTTTCAGTATATAAGTCACATACTTCTTATAGTTAATACATTTCCACTATATAAATATAAATTTATAAGTGTTAGATAATATTCGTTGCTCAAAATGTTACATTGTAAAAACATGGTTTACAATTGTAATTCTGAACATTTCTCTGTAGAAGCATTGGTGTGAAATGGAGTAACAATTCCTATAGAATGACTATTTATTTTGAAGCAGTTGTAATTTTTCAAAAAAAAAAAAAAAAAAAAACCAACTTAAATTAATGAAATGACTTAGAAACATAATTAAGAATTTATTATGGTAATTATGTATGTTGCTTACATATATAAACATAATTTTTTGAAACGCAATAGTATAGATGTTAATAAGGGGGGGTTTATTTTGATCATTATTAGATTTAATATCTACTAATTATCTTTTTTATTCCATGCACTTTTTGAGCAAATTTTTACATCAAAAATTTATTTTGAAATGATACATTAATTTCGAATACTTGAAATGTATATCTTAAGCCTAAAAACATGAAGCTGGCTTAAATTTAATTTTTTTTTCTCACATACTCCGTGGAAACTTTAAAAAATTGAATAACGTTATAATATATGCAGTTTACATATACGGAATGTTCCTTTATAGCTTAAACAATTATATTTAAAAAAGCAGTTTTATGCGTTTCTAACAAAATATTTTGTTTTAACCTAAAGACTGTTCATAGTAAATTTTTATGCTACAATTTCAGAATAATTTCTGAATTTTTTTTATATGTTTAATTGCCTCTTTTGAAATTAAGATGACTGAAAACTTTTTTAAGGCAATATGATATTTGTTGTAAAATTTCCTTTTCAATAAAAAAATAACCCAAACGGACAAATTTTATAATCTTTTAATATTAGGAAAATAAAACTTTTTCAAATTTTTTAATTTAAAAAAATTAGTTTGAAAGTGGGTAAATGCTCTTTATGATATAATTCTAAGAAGAACTGTTAAATATAACGGTATTGAAAAATTGAAATAGTATATTTCATAAACAACAATTGTTAACAGACGTATAATTTTAAATAATAATTAACCACTTTAATCATTTATGAATAATATTAGTAATATGAGTACACAATGCCATTGTTTCCATACCTCTGAAGCAAATAATCCTTTTCAAATCCCTAATTATTCACAATTTTTCAGCATCCTTTATTAGATAAAATTATCGTGTATTCTAATTCAAATTTTATATCTGAGAAAAAGTTAACAAACATTTCTCTGAATCATCATATTATTTTGGATTTTTTACTTATATCATAAAGTTCAATAAAAATTTAAAACATGTATTCATTTACATATTTTTCAATAGCCTCTTATTAGTTTTTATATATAACATTTATACAAATATCAAGATCCGAACTTGCGTGTGCCTAACCATAAAAAACGTATCTATTTTTTTCTTTCTTCTAACCAAGAACAATACAATTTGCCATGTATATTTTTTCCGTAAAGTCTGTAACACAATGAGCTTTATCGGATATCTTTGTAGATTATGAGTATCGTTTGATAATTTTCAGATTCAATTTATTCCATCTAAAAGTTGTTTCCTCTAATTGCTGTACGATGTATCAAAGAACTGTTACTTTGAGCTCATCTAATGATAATTGTCTCTCTCCCAGTCTGGGGTTGCTCATGTCAGACATTGCAGAATCACGTCCAGAGTATGACAGTTGACTCTCTTGACAACGCAAAAGGCTATATATAAAAGAAGAAACGATTAGTTACGTGTTTTATGACATAAATAAAAAATACAGAGAAACATTTGAAGTTGATATAAAAGTTGATAAATGCATAATGTATAAAAATACAATTAGGTCCACTACTAAACCAACTCAAAAAAAGGAAAAAAACAAACAAGGAAATAGTATGCCTGAAATATTTTTTTTCAAATACGGTTTACACTTGGATTTCAAACATTGAGTAAATTTGTGAACAAAAATTATCACTCTCGACTCATTCATGAAACGGCTTTTATTCAGAGATATATGACAGAATAAATAGAACTATAACTACTGCTAAAAATGCTAATTTCTATGATTTAATCACAATGAATAGCTTTCAGAGCATTTTACTGTAATTATGCTGATGTCGGTGACCTGTTGTGCATATTGTTTTTGTAATACCTCAAGTATTCATGTAAAATTGTAATAATGATCTTTATACTGCTCTAATTATAAATATCATTCTGGAAAGACATGGATACTGGGAATTCCTAGGAATTTTGAAGACAAGATTCCCAAGTGAGAAAACTGCTGCAGTCACTGCTTTAACTGCTACAGTTTATATTCTTTTTAATTACTACTTTTCTTTCTAAATGTTCAAAGACATATTAACAGCTAGCTGCATGAATGACACTTAAAATCTAATAGCTTGTTGTTGCGCTAAAGCACCTCAACCTCATCTCCCTCATGCTTGATTCGGTGTACCTTAGAGCACTCTTTATAATTTAATTTGATAAAAGTTGCCATGGATTGTGTGAGGAAGAAAATATGAATGTGTTTGAACACCTTCATGTGAGAATCTATGTGTTTGAAAAAGTTATTACTTCATTGGTATCAAAAATGGATGCTAAAATGTTTACAAAAATGGAGTATTAACATTTTAAATGAGACTTGGTACTAGAAATTTGCATTATGGTCCCTTATAAAAAATCGTCATTTTGGAATAAATAATCATCATAAATACAAGGGCTCTTCGAATATCAGTTGATTTATTTTCCTTTTATTTTTGTAAGGTAGTTTCCTTCATCAAGGAGTAAGAATTACACGTAAAGGTGAAAAATAGTGACTTATGTACCTATTATTATACACGATGAGAAAATAAATGACATATACTTCATTGTTCGAATTATTTTCTACACTATCGTTATATTTGTTCATTTGTTAATTATTTATGTTTTCGGGTATTTATACGACGAAACGAAGGTATTATTTCTTGGAATTCGTTGAAAGGGAAAAAATATATTATAAGAATTACAAAGATATATTTGTAAATCTTTAGTCATTCGTATCCATAAACCTCTAGGGCTGTAATATCTTTTTAAGCAAAAATCTGAAAGTCTAAATGTTTTTATAACTTGAAGAATCTATAGATTTTGAGAATTATTGTACTGAAATTCTTACAATTGATTTGATTGTTTAGTAACGTCACATTTCAAAATAACATGAGGGCTATCGGCTACAGATAACATTATTCTGAAATTCTATTAAGTGATGAAAATGATGCTTAAATTAGTTCAGCTCTGTTTAATTTTTTCCATCAGGATGACTTGAGGATTTTGCACCTCAACAGATTGAACTTCCATCAGTCCCTCTAAATCAAGGGTGACAAAATCTCAAAGGGTAACTTGGGACAAACAAACAGGGCTTAACTTTAAGTGAGTCAAAAATATCAATATTTGTAGAAAGGTAGGTTTATTTCGAATAATACATTATAATAAATAAATAAACAACTGTTTATTGTATTGTGTATGCAATTATATTTACTACTTCGTGAAAAATTTTGTTCACGGTGATTACTTTTAAAACTGAACTAAGATGAGCGTCATTAACACGAGATTGCCCAAGGAAGTCATTTTGACTGATTTTTAATTTCAATTAGAAAAACAATGGCATATATAATGGCACAATTTTAGGGACTTTTTTAGAATATATTTTTTCCGAGTGAATTAAATTTTCTTTTAGTGTTAAAATTTACTAATAACTTGTTACCTGACTGTAAAAAATATAAAAAATAATTAAAAATTAATTTTAAACAAATTTATTTACACATTAGTTATTCTTTCACAATACAGTCATTTTGATTGCTTTTGGGCAATATAGGAACACACTAAGTTTCAGTCTTTCTAGTGTTAACACTACTTTTAACGGGATACTTATTTCCTTTTATAACTGAAAATAACTGCTCGTGACGATAAGTACTTCCAAACATGGAAATAATTTAATATGCGAATGTTCGAGTATTTTTAAGAGTGATTGGTAAAATATTTGTAAAATTCTGGTACACCCACTTCAATGAATTCTGCCTTCAAATTTGAATCGCACTGAATCTTGATCACTTATATTTGCATATGGAAGGGTATATTTATTAAAACAATTGAAGAAATCGAACAAGACTTGTCTTTGAAAAGTTTAAAATCATAAAACTTTATTTCAAATTCATTTCCAATATTTTTAAGCTCTTCTGGGTATTTTTGATGCGATGCAGTATCATCTAAACTTATTTGGTACATGTTGCCCATCGGGAATTGCGTAAAATCTTCACATTTCAGTTGATTTTCCCATAGATTATACTTTATACTATGCCAGTATTTTTGGCGGGCAGCAAAAATTGCTCGTTGTGGGCCGCGGGTTTGACATCCCTGCTCTAAATGGTGAAGCATTAGGATCAGCAAATTATTTTTCATAGTTGTATCGGATGTTAATAATTTACCCACCCAATGCTGATATTGGTTTTTCCCATGACTCTTTAAGGCATCCGACTACGTTCGGAACCGTGATTTTAAAGCAAGTGCATAAATGGATAATTTTCATGATATTTAGTGTCACTCAGATTAGAATACGTGCATAAATTGTTTTAAGTACATTTTGACAAAAAAATTATTTAAACATAATATTTTGGCAAAAAGTTAGAATAATCATTTTTTCAAATGTTCTCCTTTTGTGAAAAATGGTTCTATTATAATAATATTCTGCCTGTATATAACTCAGATCTCTCTACAAAGGCTCAACTAGAGTTTTCGAAAAGTTCACATTATTTTCAGAGTTACCACCAATTGAAATAATTATTCGCGTTTTTTTTTTTAAAATTGCTTCCCTCTGTTGTCGTAAAATATGAATAAACCCACTTCTAAGTTATATATTTCAAAAATTCTAGTTGAGCTTCTGAACAGAGGTTTGAGCTATATACAGGCATAATATTATTTTAATATAAGCATTTTTCACAAAAGGAGAACATTTGGAAAAAGGGTATTCTAAGTTAATTTTTTGCCAAAATATTGTACTTAAATAAATTTTTTGTCAAAATGTCCTTAAAACAATCTTATATATGTATTCTTATCTAAGTGACACTAAATATCATGAAAATTATCCATTTATGTGCTTCTGAAAATCACGGTTCCGAATGTAGTCGGATACCTTAAGCAAAATTCTTGTAATGATTCTCGGCATTAACTTTTAGTTTTATATATATTTTTTAATAACTATATACTGTTATATACAGTATATATTCCTAATTTTGCAGTTATTATCTTACTTTCGATCTAAAATGAGCATAAAATATATTTTATTGAGATTACATATATTTGTTTAATAATTCTTAAACGCAAAACATCAATATCATATTACATTAGATTTTAATAATATTGTTACATTTTGCATGTTTCAATAGAAAAATCTTAATTTTTACCATTTTATCCATTATATATTAAGATTTTAAGAAAATAATATAAGCACTATTACACCAGGTAAAATGAGTCATTCATTTTCAAAATCATGTACACATTCATTAAAAACTTCTATCAATAATGATATCTAAAGTCCGCGCTTCTGCATGAAATAGAATCTTCTGGGCTGTATGATGGATGGGTATTTTCTGAGCGGCTCCGATAGATTAGCTTTGTTAAGGCAGCGATGAGACTTATAGCTGAAAGCATTCTCTTTATCGGCCAAATAGTTAACGGATATTAATGGGAACTTTTAAGCCAGGAATCTTCCTTTGGTTTATAAAAGGCAGCCATCGTTGACGTTTGAAGAAGTATTTGTGAGTCTTCATAAATTCTTAGATAAGACAAGAAACAATGCAAATTGGAAGAAAAGATTTCATTAGATTTTTATTTTTATTATTATTTTAATTTCAAGATAATTTCCTGAATCTTTTTTACCTCTTAAACATTGTACTTAAAATATTTACTCATTAATGTATATCAGGGAAATATTACCTTTCATCTAATTATCCTAAAGAAAATTGTTATATTTGTATATTCTCACACTGTTATTTTACATTCGTTGTCAACGAGCACATATTTTCTAGCAAATACTTTGTTTGAAGATATTTTATAACAATCGTTTGCCTTAAGAATTCTGCTATAAGACTGTCGTCTGAGGATTAGAAAATTTTATTTATTATTGTGTTTATGATACATTTTATCACTTTTATTATAATTTTAAAGTTTATTAAATTAGTAATACAGTTATTTTGTTTGCAATCTGTGACACTTTCTGAATGTACTATTAATGTTAAAGTAAAGCTTATGTGAAACATCGATAGCTTTAAATCATTTCTTAGACACTTTTCTAATTACTAATTCCAATTAAATCTACATGAGTAATAATAATATATAATTAACTGTATAATCATTGTATACTATCATAAATCTTATTTGATTCAAATATTGTACATAATATTATACAAAATTTTATATAAAATATAACACTCAAATGTACTGCCTTTAGTTTAAAGTAATGATTGAAGTTTAGAAATATATATATATATATATATATATATATATATATATATATATATATATATATATATATATATATATATATATATATATATATATATATAAAGACACATCAGAAGAACATAATATTTAGTTACTTTCAAAAATGAGTTTCGTTAAAATTGTTCTTTAATTTATCAGATATTATATATAATAACAGGCGGGCTGAAAAGTTCGTTGGCTGCACATAGATGGCGCTAATAGTATCAAATCCATATGATTTTTAAATAGCCCTAACCTTCAAAAGGCACATGTATAAATTTGACAGCTGTTGCACTATTAGTATCTGAATTATAGCATTTTTAGTGAAAGAACTTTTGTTAGTTTGAAAAAATGGATAAAAAGGAATTTCGTGAGTTAACAAAGCTTTGCTTTTTGGCGAAAAAAGTACTGTTGGAACCAAGGCTTGGCTTGATAAACATTATTCGGACTTTGCACCAGGAAAATCAACCGTAGAGAAGTGGTTCGCTAAATTTAAACGAGGCGAAATGAGCACCGAGGACGATGCACGCAGTTCGACACCCCAAAGAGGCTGTTACCGACGAAAACATCAAAAAAAGTCTACAAAATAATTTTTGATAACCGTAAACTGAAGTTGATTGAGACAGCTGAGACCTTAAAGATATCAAAGGAACGTGTTGGTCATATCGTGAATGAATATTTGGATATGCGAAAGCTCTGTTCAAAGTGGATGCCGCTCGAGCTCACAATCGACCAAAAACAACAACGAATCGATGATTCTAAGCAGTGTTTGGAGCTGTTCAATCGTAACAAATCTGAATTTTTGCGTCGATATGTGCGATGGATGAAACATGGCTCCATCATTTCATACCGGAGTCCAATCGACAGCCAACCGAATGGACTGCAGGTGATGAACCAACTCCAAAGTGTGGAAAGACGCAAAAGTCGGCTGGCAAGGTTATGGCATCAGAATTCTGGGATATTCATGTTATAATATTTATTGACTATCTTAAAAAGAAAAACCCATATACAGTGACTATTACGTAGCGTTATTGGAGCGTTTAAAAGACGAAACAGCTGAAATGCGGCCTCATTTGAAGAAAAAGAATGTGCTGTTTCATCAAGACAATGCACCGTGTGTTACAAATCAATGAAATGGATGGCAAAAGTGCATGAATCGGGCTTCGAATTGCTTCCGCATCCACCGTACTCTCCAGATCTGTCCCCCAGTGACTTTTTTCTGTTCTCAGACCTGATGCCCGCTGGACAGAAATTTTGCGCCGATGAAGAGGTAATCGCCGAAACTGAAGATTATGTTAAGGCTGAAGACAAATCGTATTATAAAAATGGTATCGAAAAATTGTATGGCCGCTATAATCGTTGTATCACCCTAGAAGGGAACTATATTAAATAATAAAATCAAATTCTATCAAAAAAATTTTTTTTTCTATGCTAACCTATGAACTTTTCAGAACACCTGGTATATATGAAGAAAATATTTGTGTATATGTGTACAAGATTTTTGTTCTTTAATATATGAGTACCGATAAATAAAATTAAAACTACTAAGATGCCTAAATTTATATAAACAGTAATAAATTTACTATTAGAAAACTTCTATATTATATATATAAATATATTTAATATTTGTTAAATACATATGTGTCATCATATTTCGCAAAATATAAGCCTATTGTAAAACTAATATAAAGTGAATATTATTTTTAAATTTCTGAATTGAATTTTTTATATTATATAGGCATTATTTTGAAGCACAGAAAGCCTAGAGCCGTGTGGAATTATCGATTCTAATTGGTAAAATATATTGTTTTTATTAATAATAAGTAACTATTTAAAATAATGTAAATCGGATTCTTTTATAGGAATTTGAATGTTATTTTTTGTAGAAAAAAGTTTTTATTTTAGATTATCTTTGTATAAATAAATATGTAGAGATCCCTGCAAATGCATTCATTTCGCATTTAGGGATACAATAGTAGAAAGCCTTTCATATTACTTTTAAGATAAATTTTTGTAGTACATAATTTGCTTTATGTTTTCCAGTCACTGGAAAATGCTTATAATTTTTTTTTTATAAAGACGCGATATTTAATTTTTCTGGTAATTATTTTTTATTAATGAAATACCATTCATTAATAAACAATTATATTAAAATCATAATGTGTTTTCAAACCTGAATCATATTAGTATACTTAAAATCCTATTAAAAATTTTAAGAGGTTTTTTTAAGTTAGTAAGTTAGTAAATGCAATGTCGAAATAGAAAACTTTTTCAGGAGAATTCTAGCAAATATTCAAAAATAATTTGATACATATTGTTTATATTATCAAAAGTGTAAAAATTTGGAAACTTACTCATCAACACTTGAGAAATATCTGGCCATTTTAAGCAAAACATCAAAGACTATAACAAAACATATATCGACAAATCAAGCGTAGTAAAAAAAATATGTAGCATAAAAAACAAATATTACATATCCTAATGAATTTCAGTTCATCTTACTTCCACGACTGTAGATGCGAAAAAATGAGAGACCATTGATAAAATCCGAAATTCTCTCAGGACTTAACGAATTTGGTTAGTTAATTTTACAAAAAGGAATTTAGTTGTAATGCTGATGGTTAAGGTAACAAAACTTTTCATACGTTTTAATTATTTCTTAAAGTCGAATTTCTACCACAATGGAATCAATTTTTTCTATGTTTCTAATTGTATTCCACTTAAGTCAGTGTTTCTCAAACTGTGGGGCGCGCCCCCTAGGGGGGCGTGATAACCCTACTAGGGGGCGAGAGCATATCGAAAAGTCGAAAATAAAAGATTTTTTAAAAAGTTATCACTTTACTAATCGGAAGCAAAACAAAATATATTCAGACATAATAAAAAAAATATACATTTACTCTGATATACTACATTTTTACGAATAAATATATCAGTACTGCAAAATGTATTTGATACTAAGTATCAATAATAAGTTAAGAACAAGTTTAATAATTTCTAGTGATTTTTCCATGGGCTTACTATGTACAAAAATGGTGCATACAAAATTTAATACTTGATAATTAATACAGTTTATAATTAAGGTGGTATTGAAGCTTTAGCGTCAAAGTTTTATACAGTATTACTGCATCAATACATTGTTATTGTAGGAGGGATTATGATTGGAAATTGGGTCAAGAATATCGAAAGTTTAGAAACACTGTATGTTAAATTTTGTATGATTACGTTTCAATGCATCCCGTAATGTAAAATTACAGTATTAAACATGAAGCTTTAAGAAGTTTTTATTTAACATATTACGTTTTTTATTTTTATGTATTGAGCGACAGAAAATGTTCATCCGAAAAAACATCAAATTTAACATAAAAAGTATTAATTATTAAAAAGGAATTCTTCAATACGAAATGAATTAAAAAAATTAGCAAACCTCTTACATCATATTTTATTTCTGATCCGAAAAGCTTCTTAAATGAAAGTTTTCATGCAATGTTACACAAATATTTAAGGAAATATTTATTCTCAAATAATAAATTTTGAAATCGTAATGACTTTAAAAGGAAGTTTTTTTTGTTTTTACTTTATTTCATCTAACTCATTGCTTCTCAAACTTGCAATACTCGCGACGCAATATTCATTCATTATTTTCATCCCCCCATACAATAACAACGTACTGAATTCAATAATGCTATACTTTGACGCTAAAACTACGATACGACTTTAACCTCTTAAGCCCCCTGTGTATATAAACGTCTCTCTAAGCCAAAGCCTTTATTTCTCCAGACGTATATAAATGTCTTTCCGAAGTACGATTTTTTCTTTGCACTGTTATCCGTAAAATTATTCCAAGAATTTGGAATGCAATAAAAGGACCTTGACAATGTTTGCGAAGGATTTACTTATTCCAGATTATTTTTGCTCCTTTATTCCTCCCCCTCCCCCAATACATCACATACGCGTGCCTACGTGGAAAACGGTTGGCATTGGGAAGTGCATCACGAAACTTATGATCGGCAGTCAAGGTATAATTATCAAGATAAGTGTTAATGTTTGTTATAAATTAAATATATGACAAACCCATGGGGTCACTGGTAATTAATAAACTTGTTTTTAACTTAGAATTGTTTAATTAATTATAAAATGCATTGTGTAGCTCTGATATATTTATAAGTGTGATATATTACTACACATTTTATTTTTTATTATGTCAGAATGCATTTGGTTTGTTTACTTTCAGTAAATTAATAATTTTTTAAATAATCTTTTGTTTTCGACTTTTCAATAGGCTTGCGCCCCCTTAGTAGAGTTCTCACGCCCTCCAGGGGGGCTCCCCCCACAGTTTGAGAAACACTGATCTAACTGCTTTTAATTTGTATCCTTGCTCAAAAGAATGTTATCACCGAAATTCACCTTCTTCCAGTCGTTATCAGTCCATTATTGGTGTTTTTAGGCCCATGCTAACCGTTTATTTATCATTTTCTGAGTTTTAAAATGTTTTTCTCTCAGTGCTGTTACCATACAGCCACCTTCCAGGAGCCTTTTCAGTACAATTAAGGTGTTCACTTCAACACCATAATCCAATAAACCCCTTCGAAGGTCAATGTTTGTCTTTTTTTAAATTTATTTTGATATTTCTTCTTAAAAATTTATGCGTTCTTGGAGTAGTTTTCCTATTGCGCACACATTATCCGTTTATTTTTCGAGACAATGATCCTAAATCTGGAAATGCACTTAAACTTCTTAAAACACTTGATTTGCCCACACCAAATGCCGTAGGTAAAATTTCACAATCATAGAAGTGTGTTTATTAAGAGCTATTATTTTAGAACGCTTCCTGGCTGGGAGTAACATCCATCTTTGAACAAGCAAAAGTAAGACGCATTACATGGAACTCAAAATTATAGCCACCAGCTGCCATACTGAAAAGATTACAACTTTACAGATGAACTAAATCCAGTCAAACTAGTACATTACAGTCAAGGTCGATCCGTCTCACTACCTCTATGCAGGTATAACTGTTTTGAAGTGGTTCGGAACATCACACACACAATGGTAATCACATACCAACATAGACAAGAAAAATATATTTGTCCCAGTTAATTCGAACAGTAATGTGTTTTAGAAAGGTACGACCCACTAATATCCTCTTCTACCACAACGTGGCCTACGAATTAAAATAATTTTACATCTGTGATGCCACACCCATTTTAACCCTAGAATGCTACTTATTCCTCTAGTAGACTACGGCTGAAACAAATTACCTTATACCCTCCCCTAAAACAACAGTAAATGTAACGTGCCACTTAGTCCTTTCATATGACTTTGGTACTACAGAAAATATTTCTTTTTCTCAAAATATTTTCGCATATAGTATTTTTAGAACAATGTTAATCTGAGAGGCGAATTGGTATTAGTAACGTTTATAACTGAAAATCTGTTTTAGGTGGGTTTTTTTCCTGCGTTTTCGAGATGATGTCAAAACGTTTTCTCGAAGAAAACTTTTGCGGTAAACCTGAGGCTGTTTTAGAATTATTACAATAGTTAATTGATGAAGATAATTCTATTTCTGAGTATGAATCAGAAAATGAAAATTTTATGGAAGTTCAAAATCACGACTTTACAGATAGCATGATAAATAACAGTTTAGTGAACGCATATGTTATATATGTCCATAATATGGCTCGGAAATCTGAAAAAAGTATTATTTGGAAGAAAGTTTGCGATAAAGCTAAGTAAAGATCTCCTTACGACATGTTTGAAGAAACGTATAAATGTATCAACTTTGCCACTATATATCAACAGGGTGAACTTTTGAAACTGAAGCATAACATTGAAACACCTGGACAATCGGAAACTAAAAACAGAGAAATCTCTCCCTTTTGCCCATGTAAGTTATGTAGAATGACACGAAAAATTTATTTAACAAGTTCTAGAGCAATGTGCGGAGAGCATCAGGCTAAAATGCGTATAGTTGCTTCGAAAATAGATACATTTTACTTTCTTGCTTATGTGAAGGTTGGATGTCATAAAATCATCTGTATGTAGCATAATTTTTTAATTATTAACTTTTAAAATGAGTTTTAAGCTTGTCGTCTGGGAAACAAATAATTACCAATCCCGTAAGTTTTTGAAAGGTTAACATTTAAACCATTTGAGCAAAGTTGGATTAAAAAAAAGCTCGATGTTTGGTTGCCACACCAATTAAAACCAAAAAACGTCATGGATCGAATTTCTATCTGCAAAGCCTGGGCCAAAATGAATGAAATCGACCCATTTCTTAAATGGATGATGACTGAGGATGAGCAATGGGTCACATACGACAATATTGTGTGAAAATGATCGTGGTCGCAAAGCTCGGTCAAGCCACTCAAACGGTAGCCAAACCAGGACTAAATGCCAGGAAGGTTCTAATGCGTATTTGGTGGGACTGGTACGGAATCATTTATTATGAGTTACTTCTGTATTGCCAAACACTAAATTCAGATATCTAGTGTCAACAACTGGACACTTTGAAGTTAGCGATTAATAAGAAACGGCCAAAATTGGCCAATAGAAAAAGTGTTGTGTTCCATCAGTTCAACGCCAGACTAAACACGTCTGTAGTGACTCTCCAGAAACTCTGGAAGCTTCATTGGGAAGTTTTAATGCATCTACCATATAGTCTGAACCTGGTACCAAGCAATTATCACCTTTTTCTCGCATTTCAAAACTTCCTGAGTGATAAGAAATTGGGATCAAGTGAAGATTGTGAAAATCTATTACTAGCGTTTTTTGCCAATAAAGACCAAAGCTTCTATGAGAGAGGCATTACGGAGTTACCTTTAAAATGGCAACAAACTATGTAACAAAACGGTGCATATTTGACCCAAATCCGACAATCCGAAACATGTTAAATAAAGTGTTGGACTTCATTAAAAAATAATGGACTTCTTTTCCCCAAAGCTAATATTTGTGTTATAGAAGATTTTACTAAACTTTTTTTTTTCGAAAATACTTTTTCTTTCGTCTCTGGCCCCAGATAAAAATAATTTATATATATATATATATATATGTATATAATAAAACTCTTAAGTGGTGCATAATTTTTTTTTGTCGTGGCATACTTATTTCTTTAACGATGATAATTATTTTAGATGTTTTATGCTTTATATTTGATTGGCATTGACGAAAAGGCAGGGCGTGACTGTTGGTGAATGATTACTGTATGTTGGATGAATTTTCTGTTTTGGGTGATGTTACATACTGATGAGAATGACAAGGCAGTCTTGAAAGTTAATCCAGTTTATCGCACATCATTCAACACCTAGGCATATTAATTAGAGTAAGCATGGAATGACACAGAGCAAAACAAAAAACAAACACATAACACGCGGTAGTCGATTGATTGATTGAATGAATTTTAACGTCGCACTGTTCAGCTACACGAGGGCTTTTGGCGACGGACCACGTAATTTTGAACCATGGTCAAGTGACGTGGACGGCACCTGAGCTGGCACCCTCCTCTCCTAACTACCACACCAACGGGAGGACGTTTCAGCTCTCGACAGATTTAACGTGCATCGCTGCCCTACACGGCGGATCTTTAGTGGTACTGGGTTCGAACTCGTGACAAGGCAAGCCACGATCCGATACCCATACCACTCGTCTACCGCGATCTCACACGTGGTAGTCGACTACATGGTTAAGGACAAAGACATAAGAGAGTAATCATACATAAGATTTTCGCTTTTTATACGCGGCAGTGAAGAATCCCGTGGCTCCTTTGCAACAAGAGTTCTGATTGATTAAAATGGGTGAGATAGATATTTCTGATGTAATAACTTTAGTTATAATTACGATTAAAATTAGGGCGTTAGTTTTGAACCAAAGAATTAAAGCTTGTTTAAATATTATTAAAAAGTGTTAATATTTTAAAAACACGCTAGAGGAAATTATTAAATGTATTTATATGAGAAATCATACCCCGACTTACGCGGTTATCACTCATTCTCACCCCTCGCGTAAGTTTGGAATATAACTGTAATATCATAAGTTATAATTTTCCATATTTTGTTTGAACTATTGACAACAATATTAAATTTATCGATCTGTAATCAGAATTTCGAAAGTTAATAATAAGGTCCCATTTTTTTACGAAATTTTACATAAAAATATCATTTAAACTTCCTTAATATAACTTTCATCAAAACATTGTCCAAAATACATACCTAAATATGGGTGATTCTGGTATGGGATTGAGATTCCTAGTTCCATTTCTTGGTGTACAACTAAAATAAATAAAAAAGGCATTTAATCTTTTGGCTTGTTAGAAGCAATACTAAATTATCAACTATTGAATTCTAAAATGTCATAACATATTTTTCATAAGCAACCTTAGGAGATTATAATTATTGTGCCCGGAAAATAAAATAAAATTTCTTTCGAAAAATCCCGTTTCTCGAAAGTATAACTACGCGTGTAAGCCAATCACAATACTTGAAATCTTTTCAAAAGCATTGAGATTGAAAAAGATATTCCACGAAAGACGATTGAAGAAGAAAGATTATCAATTTGTCGCAGCAGAGCAATTTTTATTAATAAAGAAGCAGTATTGCTACACGTTGGATGCAATGTTAATACATATATAATATGTTCGCAGCTTATCAAAAGATATTACCCAAGTGTTCACTTATAAAATAAAATCAATTTCAAGAATGCTATTATCGAGTTTTCGAGAATTATCGCTGTTCTTTATTAGAAATAGTAAAGCGGGACTTATAAGATGAACTCATCGTTTCCTGAAAATTTTGACATCACTTTAATCTCTTCATTTCCTGAATTCAATTGAATTGCCGAGGTTCCAATTTTTAGAATCATCTCATTTAATACAAATTCAAAAATTAAGCTATAGAATTGAAATTTCTGAAAAATTCCGATTGAGATGCTAAAACCTTAAATTGAATAAATATCTGTAATGCTAGGAAGGACATTTATGTTTGACTTTAATAAATCGGACAAATATTGTGTTACATTTAATCGATAATATTTCTAAAAATACAGGCTGGTCCCAAATTCATGGGACAGACTTTAAGGAAAGATTCAGAATATTGTGTATGTAACGTTAATTTATTGTATAGGAATATATGGTCGCAAATGACGCTGTGAAGCGCAAACAGGGAAATAAAAGAAAATACAGATGGAGTTATCGGTTGGTTGTGTTGCTGGTAGTAGCAGTAGATACCTAACTTCCGATCAACATGATGCATCTCAATAGAAGGAAGCGCCATACACAATTTTCCTGACGTCTACGATAGGAGACTTAACGTATGCCGAAAAAAAGCAGAAATGCATTACATCTACGGCCGCGCAAATGGTAACGGCAGAGCTGCGTTACTAATGTATCATGCGCAGTTGCCTGATCGACGAAAGCCGAATCACAACATTTTTCAGCGATAAACGCACGAACTCGAATGCTATGTTTGGGGCGTGATGGATTAGGTATGGTGAACCAGTTCCTTGGCCACACCGATCTCTCGATTTATCGAGTCTCAAATAACTTTTATGGGGACACCTGAAGAATCTGGTTTATGCGACTCCACTTGACTTAGATGAGGTCTAATTTTTCGAATATTTGAAGCTGATGCACATGTGAGTGACATACAACATGGCATCTTTCAACGTGCACGCCAATCGCTCCACATACACCGTCAAGCATGTATCGCGACTGATGGACGCAATTTTGAACAGTTATTATAAACAATACACTTGTCAACGACGCTTTCAATAAACACTTTGTCTTTCCTTTTGTTTCATATTTTTTGTGTTTGTGCTTCACTACGGCATTTGCGCCCTTACATTCCTATGCAGCAAATGATTGTTACAATGCCCTGTGTACCTACCTTTAAAGTTTGTACCATGAATTAGGAACCTCCTTGTATTACATATATCATATCATTAATGCAAAAGTGCTCAATATAAAATTATATGAAAATTGCATACGCATTCTCTTTTTTTAATAAATGGTCACCTTAACTCACATCATGCTTGAACAAATAATCGAATTTTTTTTAATAATAAATGAATTATAATCTCTCTACATGAGAATTTTAAAAATGTAACTCCTTATTTCGTCATATTTGGAATAAGAGAAAAATGCTTTATAGTTCACGACATTTATAATGCATGCGTTTCATTACAATGAAAACATACTTTTTATAAAGTAATGTCTATAAGGTGCAAACGTACTGAATTCTTATTCCATACTTCTTTTTAGGACAGATGATTTTAAAATCACGTAGTATATATATATATATATATGGTTTTTTGGAAAAACATTTTTTTTCCTAATACCTTCTGGTTATTTGTATAACTTATATTTAATGCACAAATCTTTATCTATATATATAATTAATATTTAATCATTAATTCAAAATGTAAACTATCCATATTAGTATGCATTTGTTATATTGTTTCCGTTCCATTGCTTATTCAGATTTTGCTTTAAAGGCAAGTTATTTTTTAACAAAATTTAAAAACCATGAATTGTATAGAATTTTTAATTAATGGGTCAAAGCTGCCTTTTTATGAAAAGAAACATCTTGTTTTAAAGAAAAATTGGAACCATGTATAATATAATTTCGTGACATAATTTAATAATAAAATTATATTCGAGAATGAGTCTATCAATTTAACCACTAATTGTTTTCTTAATTCTTTATATTTGGATTTTGACATTCATTTCATTATTTGTGTTTGTGACCTCACAGAATTCATTTAAACCAAAATGATTTGTTTACATATTTAATTATAAAATATATATGTGTACAATAATATGTGTTTTTTGAATTTTTTAAACAAAATTTAGAAAATATACTATTTAATGATTGAGAAATCTAGAAGATGAAAAATCCAAATACATTGGAAACCAAATGATAAAATTTTTTATGGGCTTGAAAGAGATGAATAGGATTAAATTTGATCCAAGGCACCATATCTTCACTTCTTGCTGAATAATATTTTTTTTAAAAAAAATGTCAATTTCTTCATGTGTTTTATCGTAGCTCAAAACAAAACAAAGAGAAATATTCCATATATATGTTATTGACACGAGTTAAGTAATACATTTATTTAACTCCATTTTGTTGTACATCTTAAATATTTTTTCACGTCCAAGTAATGAGGCGTCTGTTTCAGGGGATAGAATATTATCTTGCTCATAAATAATTAAAATATAGGAAAGGAACCTTTTTAAAACTGTATTGTGTGTTAATCCGAACATTCCAGAAACAATACCATTTATTTTCCTTCGGACAACCATCATTATTTGCGGAGAATAACATTTCAGTATTCAGCATGAGCCAATTCCCGCATGTACCGTAACTATAAGTTATTTTTCTTCTTTTGCATCTTTTCATGGTTCTCTTCATCTGTTGCATACAGTAGATGCATATCTTACAATATAGCTTCATTGAGTGATATATGTTTGGAGGATGAAATATGAAGTAAGGAAGTCCTTGGACTTATCAAGGATCCCTGAAGAGATATTAATGCGCCGTAAACATATCTCATCGATTAAACGCCCACTACGTAGATAATGTATTTGTCATTCAATTATTCCTAATCTATTTCTGAAAGCTATCGAAAAATGTTTTGTGATTAATAAAATGAACAGAACTGCATATTTCTTGTGTCAGGCATTCAACCTCAAGAATAAATGCTTTTTAACTGGATATCTATGGAACATTTTTTTCTTGAAATGCATCAAATTCTGGAAAGTTTGTGAGTGTTTATGACCATGACCGTTAACCCACCGTTAGGCGAATGAATCTCACAGATGTACAATAAAAATAGTTTTGGTGCTGCTTCCGCTCGGTGGATTAGAATGTACCTCTCCTACTTCTATCTGCCTTTCGACACTCGCCCGAGGATTCAGTGTCGAAAGGACGAGAGGAATTTCTTCATATTTCGGATGGCAGGAGCCTTTGAATATGATTGATGCAGCCAACCCAACAGCGTCAGTTTTTATCACTTTGTACTATTTCGTAAATTTTGATTTTTCTCCCTTGTAAAATAGTGTAGTTTTAAGTTTTATACGAAAATAATTCGAAACAAGTATTTTGTAACTTCTCTTTGATAGTTTGTTTTCTCTCGGAGTTGAGATACATCTGAGGGATGTCGCTGATCTAACCAGGAACTATATTTTATTCAATCATCAAGGTAGCTGGAATCAACTCCTAAAATATCTGTATGGAAATCAAAATCACTCAGATTCTCGGGCACATATCTGAGAAATCTTGTTTATGAACTTTTGAAAAAGCACATTTGAAAATGGTTCAAGTGTAACATCCATATGCCTTGTTCATTTTCAATCAGTATTGAAGAAATATCTGATATACAACACCGCATTCAAGACGAAAAACCAAGAAAAACACCAATGAGAACTTGAACAACAAAATCCTGTTTCCTCTTGTCAGAACATCAACAAAAGGGTATTGAAATTTTGTAATGTGTTATACGAAAAATCCATGTCCAGTGAACATTGTAAGGTGATTTGTGAATATACTGCAACAAGACATCTTAAAATGTAAACAGTGGTGACACGGTGATAACTAACCATTACCTTTTTGGTGGTCTTTCGAATAAATATCTCAATAAATGTGATTCTATTTTAAGTATTGTTTTATGTCAAATATATTTTAAAGTCAAATCTCACCTATAAAATGATTAAATCATCATTAAATGTAAGTATGATGTGATGCATTTCAGTGCCGATTTAAGCACATTTTAGGCTCTGGACGCAGATCTACAGGCCCTCTTCGTACTGAAGGATCAAAATTTATAAACCGAAAATCTAATTAACTCCAGCTGTTCCAGACCAGTGGGCCCCTGGATGCCCGTCCGAAAAACCCAATGGATAAACCGGCACTGAGGCATCTGATACATGCCGCGTACTTATGGATCGAACCTTTTAAGGCGCACCTAGTGGATGGTTAAGAGACGGTGTTTTTTCTCCCAAGTCCTGGTTTCAAATCCTGGGGTCAGGAAAGATCTGCCGTGTAGGGAAATGGTTTGAAGCACATTACGTCTGCAGAGGCTCAAACTCCTCTCGTTAGTGTAGAGAAAGTGGTGACATAGCTCATGTGTCGTCCAGAAGCAGAAAATTACGAGGTCCTTTAACAATAGACCTCGTAATGCTTCCAATTGTGATTTTTACACACATTTAATTATTCAAATACTTTTGAATTAAGAAATACTTTTATTTTTATATAGAAAGTTAGTTCAATAAAAACTTTGGAAATTTGGCAAGGGATGACAAATGTGCCATAGCTTATATAATGAAAACTAAATTTATTCCCATGAATTAAACTTTTCACTTACGATAGATGTTCATTATGTTTATATAATATAGTAAGAATATTCTCTGAAAGTATTGGATGTATATTATATTTTTATCTTTAAATAAAAAAATAATATATGTATTTTAAATTTTGTATATTTTGCATTTTTTTCTGCCATAAAAATAATCTTGAAAATTGGGGAACGTATTTTTATTTTTAGTCTTGTTTTTGCAGTGCATCTATATTTTTAATGGCTATGAATATGTATTTCCGCTCGTTAAAGCAAAATGTAAAAGAATATAGAAGTACAATCATTAACCATAATGAAAAAATATTTTAAGTACAGAACACACACACAATGCAATGAAGCGAGCAAATTTAACTTTAATTTTACCATTGGAAATGCATTTCTAAAAGATAGTGATCCTTCATATTAGATGTAAAACTAAAAACAGTCAAATTATGTCGCGTTTCTGTATGAATTTTTATTTCGATTAAAATTGAAATTTTTGGTACACCTTCATTTATTGTTCCCATTTTAATAACCAAACAATACTAGTTTTGCTGTACTCATATTTGAAATATTTTTTTTTTTGCTATTCACATGTTCCTACAAAAATTTTGGAAAACCAATATAAAATTAAAAATAAATAACTAAAACTCAGCGAAACACTTATTTATTTGTATATTGAGTAGTATTATCAGTAGAAATAAAAATTTACTAACTAAAGCCTTTACTGAGGGAAAAGTAATTTTCATTTGAGTAATAATCAATTACAAATAGCACCAATTTGTATTTTTCCCCTTTAAAGAATTTTTTTTTCATTATTTTTAAGGGTATTATTTATTTATTTATTTTTCGAAAATAATATGTCTGCATGATTTTCCAGTTAAAAAATTACTTTGGAGAATGGATAAAGCTAGTTTAATATTTTTAAAAAAATATATAAGAAAATATTGTAAAAACTATTTTTTTATTTTTAAGGTTATTTTTTCTAACATATTTTTGTTTAAATTAAATATAGGAGACCTTATTTAAAACCCAATGCAAATCAAAAAAAGTTTTTCTCCTGTTGGTAAATTTCAAATATTTGATAAACCCAGAAATAGATTATTTGCGGTGCTGAAAATGGAAATATTTTAATTTAAACGAAGTTTTGAATCACATATATCTATCACACTCTTTAAGTGTATTGAATGAAAGGCAATAAATTTGTTAATGAATGCCAATGCATTTTAGTAGAAAAAATCATACAATTACAAACATTTCAATAATTATAAACACAAAATGAAAATTAATAAAATAAACACGTTATCAATATGGTACAATTCACAAATCTCATGAAATAAACATTGCAATATTATTTTTTCCTCACAACCCACACGCAAGTACAAAGTGATATTTCACAGCACTCAAAATAACGATTTTTCCTCTCACTCATTGCACTGCAAATATCAATATAAAATTAACTAGACTCGTAAAAGTAACATTTCCCCTTTTCACCTTATTGTTGCCTTGATAATAAATGACATGATGCTTCATTAAAATAGCGATAACACACACACCGGAACACACAAAGCCGAGCAGTGTGTGTGTGTGTGTGGAAAGGGTTTTTGAAAACAACTTCCATTTCGACTGCAGACTTTACTCAAGAGGCGAAACCCATTTTGTGATGAGGGTGTTATTTGTCAACTTAACGGATGGGAAGAAGGGGGTTGTCTCGGGACCATGCACGGTCCTGGTTGACAAATGTTTATTGAATACACCGAGAACCTTCCAGCTGTTTCTTACTGCCCACTTGGCGAGATCCTTTTTTATCGCCAATGTCAACAGCGAAATATTGTAGCTAGAGGACAAAAACTGGTCATTGGCTCGCATTTTTTCCCCTATTTTTGTCCCTCTTCCGGGCGTAGATTGACAGGTTGTGATGTTTTCTATATGACGCACTTTTCCTTGTTCTTCTTACTGCTTCCCTGGGGATTTCTAAAGTTGTTCTTGAAAGGAAGGAAAAGGAAAGAAACTGACATCGGGAGCTCTGGTATTGGGAAATGTATGTTTCACTGAATAGAATTCGCTGAGTATTTTTCCATGCCAGAAATAGAAGGACTGGACCCAACAGGGGAATGGAGAAATTGAACTGTAAGAGATGTCTCCGGAGACCAAGAATTCTACTTTTAGAGATCTGCTTGTAAAATTCGGGAGGTGAAATGGTTTCGTGTGTTTGTTCATTTTTTCTCTTGATTTGTCAAACTGGGAAGTGTTTTACAATATATCCCGTTGTATTTTATGCTGTGCAGTAAAATGAAAGTTTATCTTTCCTGAAAAACACAGAGGGAAATATAGTAAATACATGTCCATTCTTCATTCGAAGTCAGAACAATGTGTGGGTTTTTAAAATTTTATATATATATATATATATATATATATATATATGTCATGATTTTATTTTGAAGACAGTATTAGATTAAAGTTTAAAAAGGAAGGTCTTTATTCGATCATTTCTACATATGTTCTGATGCTAAGAGCAGGGAGTAAAAAAGCACGTCACAATTTTCGGTTAAAATGGATGACACTTGAAAAACATGTGGTAAGTATCGCGGATTTGAAGAGGGTGTTTGAAAGTTAATGCTGGCATATGTTGACTATTAAATCTAATGATCTGGAATTAGACATGTTTATTGGATAGGCCTTATATTTGGAAGAAATAAATGGGTGATTAGTTTGATACTTGAAGATGTGAACTAAGAAAGAAGAGTCGAGTGCTAGATAGGGAATTTAATTTTTAATCTAATTTAATTATCCTTACATATATATATATATATATATATATATATATATATATATATATATATATATATGGGTATTGAAATATATTATTTAAAATTAAGTATGCATAGAATAAGTTCTGTGCTTTAGTTATTTTTTCTTTACTCACTTTTTAAATACTTCGCCAGATTTTTTTAAAAAAATTAATACTGTAAAGAGTATCAGTAATAAAAGTTGCCACTGTACAATTCTTATTGGAAATCAAACCCCTAAATCTGGGACACAGCCAATATTTTATTTAATTTTAAAATGTGCCTTCTTAAAAATAAGTAAGAATGAAAACATTTTAAAAATAAAGTTATACATATATTGACTGGCATATAAAACTTAAACATCAATTTAAATTAGTCACCACTTTTTTCCATTACCTTAAATGTATTTTCAAGAGTTTCCCAAATGTTTATTGCAAATAACAATGTGTTTGGAATTCTTGCTGCTTTTAAGTTAGATCATACGATATTTTCCTCAAAATGAATATTCTTTATAACGTAAATCTATGGTTACATTGAATATACTTGTAAATCTCAATAGAAAACAAAATGCTGCGCATGAATTTCATTAATTATTTGAAAAAGTTGTCTATTGATTGATTATAATTAACATTATTTATGGAAACGTTATTATTTTTAAATATTAGTGTCGAAGCTTTTGCATGTATATACAAATTATCCTTAAGTCACAAGGTCTATACGGAAACCAATGCCACCGAGTCGATAAAAAGGCCATTCCCATAATATGTATGATATACATCAGTATTTTTCAAAGTAACCTTCACCTTCAATGAAGCAATTTTCCCTTTGATTTATAAGTTTCCAATGATAGTTTAGAAAATGCTTTTAAACACGCGGTGTTGTTGTTTTTTTCGGATGTCACTTGATCGATGTTATCAGATCGGGGTTCATGGAATTTATCGCGGCAAGGGATCAGTTTCACGTCTGTCGTTAAAGGCAGCTTTGGGCACCATGCGTGTGGCATAACAATTTGACTCAGCTCCTCCCCAAGAACACCCAAAGTTATGATCAGGAATCACCAAATTCGCTTTCTCTTCCACCATCCCTTGAAACAGAGGTCGCAAAGTGGTGGCCCGCGAGAAAATATCGCTGGTCCCAAGAAAAATGTGGAATATACAGTCGAAACTCTATATAACGAACCTCTGTATTGCGAATTTTTCAATACAGCGAACTTTTTCCTGGAAACTTGAACATTTAACGATTTTCTTCGTAAAATAACCTCTCTATAGCAAAGTGCATTTTCAGTATCATGAACTTTTTCTTTTGTGATTCAATTTTTGTCATCCCTTTTTTTAAGATATTTCTGAAAAAAATTGCAAGTCATTCTCTCTTTAACATATTTTATGGTGGTCATAAATCGCGAATTAATTTTATTAGATCCTAACTACCCGAGAGCAATAGAGGTCTGATCGTTTCATCCAAGAAGTGCTACCTTTAACTCTCATTACCCAGTTCACTAGAAACATCTTCGATATCCTTTTTCACCCTCAATGGAGTTGTCCTGTGTTCCCGTGTTCTAATTATAAAATAATGCATGTGTTTAATATTACTTGTTTGTTTTAACATATAAAACGTCCTTAAAATTCATTAATTTCAGAATAAAATTATTTTCTTAATATTGAAAATACAGTAAATTTTTCGACATTCTTTTTTTTTGTTTCCCGTGCAGTTTTTCTTTCTTTCTTTCTTTTTTGATGGGTGAGAAATGTAAAATAAACATATATTAATTTTAAGAAAAGGTGTCAATGAATACTTTTTAATATGTAGTTTTTGTGAATTTAATATTTATTTTATGTGGTACATAAAGTACATTATAAGATGAACCTCTGCATAGCGAATTTTCCATATAACAAACTTTTTCCGGTATTTAGCGATTTCGTTATATAGAGGACTTACTGTAATTACTAATCTCATTAAGTTATGTTTTAAGGGAAGAAGTCAAATTATTTTTCCATGAACAAAATAATCCGAAATTGCAAAAATTCTTCTCCAACAATGAATGGCTAGCAAAGCTTGCACACATAACAGATATTTTCTTTCATTGTTAAATGAACTAAATATATCCTTGCAAGGATAACTTAAGAAAGTGTTCACACTATGAAGTAAAATGGATGCGTTTCAAAAGAAAATATTACTGTAGCACACGCGGTTGGTTGAAGACGATCTACAAATGTTTTCTAATTTTGATGAATACATAGGAAAATGTTAACCAGTCAAAGTAGTAGCCCTAGTTAAAAAGCTCTTGCAGAATCTTTTACTCGTTATTACCCAAATAATGAAGATTCCTGACATAGTAATTTGTGGATAATATATCAATTTACAGCGAAAATTCTGGATAATAATTTAAGCATGCATCTAAAAAAAGCGTCATCCACCAATCATTCGACGAAACTCACAAATTTAGTTTTCATTCGTCTTTATCCAGATTTCAGTTTTGGATTTTCTTAGTGAACAGGGAAAGGAAATTATGATTCAATTCTCCACAACTTGTTTATGTGAAAGGGCATTTTCATATGACACAACCATCAAAACACGGTACCGATCTTACCTTTAAATAAATGCAATTCTCCATCTTGTAGTAACATAATTGGGTCAAAATATCCATAATCTTATTTCCAGTAAGCAGACACATCCTTGACACTAGGAATGTGTAATGCTGAAAAGTTTGTTTTTACTGTTTTTGTTTATTTTATTATCGTTTATTAATAATGCTTTCATAATTGGATTAGAATTAATAGTTTATTTATATTTTAACAAGGTACATTTTATGTATTCTAATATAGATCATAAATTTTTTTTATAAATATATTTAACACTTAAAAAATCCTATTAATGGTCCGCGGGATTCAAATTATGAATTAACTGGTCCGTAAGGGCAAAACGTTTGGCAACCGCTGCCTTGGAGGATTTGAGGATCAACGAATATTTCGAGTGTCTCCCTGCCGCAAAGACAATTTGCATTTACAAGAATCCATGTCTTCTTCGGGTTTCGAACACAGACCCTACGGCAAAGCTGTCAACGTCACTAACAACTATATGGTATGGCTAGTGGATTAAATGTATGAGCTACTTACACTGTATAAACTGTTGTTATCTGATGTTCTTTGATTACATACTTCAAATAGGAGAATCGCAAGAAGTGTAAGGATTCACATGGGAACTGCTAAGTAGCAGGGGAAGAGTTGCCACATTTTATATGGACAAGTAGCTAATGACGAAGGATATAGTGTGTTCTGGTGCATTTTCATGGTAAAGAATCCAATCACCGCTGTTGTCTTCTTGTATTGAATCCAAGTTTTTAGCTTTTTGATCTTTTCTACATAAGTTTAGAGTTATGATTGTCACAGAAAGTACATGTTCACATAAAACCCTCCCTCCTCCCGTTGTCAAAAAACGCAATAGCCATGGTTTTGATGTTTTAATTAGTAGAACGAGTTAATGACAAAGTGTGAAATTCAGTGATTTGGTTTTGGATTGACACTTTTGATTATATAATCCAAAAAGCGAAAATTATTTTCCCACGGTTTTAAGACTTCACAAGAAGTTTCTGATTTATGTGACTTACTGGAGAAAAAACAGATCATCATGAAATGATGCGTTCTTACCCTCTCAGAACTTGCAATAACTGAGAAAGACCTCACCAAACGGCTGATGTCACCCATTATCAACTAAAGACCCACCGTGTAGGGCAGTGATGCACGTTAAATCTGTCGAGAGCTGAAACGTCCTCCCATGGTGTGGTGTGGTAGTTAGGAGAGGAGGTGCCAGCTCAGGTGTCGTCCACGTCACTTGACCATGGTTCAAAATTACATGGTTCGTCGCCAAAAGCCCTCGTGTAGCTGAACAGTGCGACATTAATATTCCATCGCAATTAACAGTAGACTAACTACAAATATAACTGTTTATCTGTTTTTGGAGGGAAGTTAGCATAATTTCGTAGAATGTAATGAAAATATTTGTAATGGAACAATATTAATGCAAAGAAATAATGAAAATTCTCAATTTGAATGGGAGTTACTATCTTTGAAAAAAAATGCATGCATTATTAGTGCAATAATGAGTTAAAATCTACTTGCATTTGTTTTAATAAATGAAATGCGTCACTTCAAAAAACCAGAAGAAAATTCTACAATGTATGCACAAGCACAGCTCTTCAAAACAAGTGACGGAGCTATTTCTTAAGTATTGGAAGTCCATGACATTGGGGCACATTTTATTTATGAAAAAACATATGCATTTTCTGCACAGTTCATAAAATAAATAAAAGAAAAACATTAACCACAAAGCAGGCATTTAATGCATAAAAACCTCCATTGCACCTTTATAAGTAAGGCATGTAAGAAAACCTTTTAAAAGTAAGAAACAGATAAACCCGTTGTACACATCTTAATATTCTTCACAAGAGGCTATGTATTTCTTTGCTTTAATGTACCTTACTTCTCTAAGTATCTCTTATTTTGTGTCAAATGGAAATTCAATATATCTTCTTCAAAGTACAGTATCAGTTCTCACACGTATTAAAAAGATATAAAACAGACACTGTGGATAATTATAGGCTATACAAAGAAAGTCAATATCTCCTTAATACTATTTCTACACTATATATATATATATATATATATATATATATATATATATATATATGAAAACCTTTTCTCTTAAAACCATGAATATATGTTTTGTCTTATACTGCTAAAATCCCAATAAATCCGTACTAAATGCATAAGTGTCAGGAAATTAAGCAAGACCAATGTTCAAATTAATTCCATTCCAATTCAATATGTTTCACAAAGTTTTATTTACAAGAATTCTTGTTCCTTAGACCAAACCATTCCCGAAACAATACTTGGCAAGTTTCGTTGAAAGATTGGAACGGTGTTTTCTCTTTTTCTTTCTTCCCCTGATATCCTATGAGAAATGTTGTCGGCGGAGAAAGAAAAGTCTACTCTGCCGCCACTCACAACTGACAGGATCGGGTTATTGGACCGATAAATCCGGTAAATGAATATTATAAGACCCGGAGATTGCTCGTCGGGTACTCGGAACACGTCTTTTTCTCACATCGACGTCACCTATATTCAATATTTACTTCTACTTCTGATTTTGGAAACCACCCTTTCCCTGAGTAAATACTCTACTCTTTCTGACAGGAATGTCCGCGGCGTGTTTCACGTTTTTCCATTTTCTCTTCGTTACAAGTTTCTTGAAGAAAAAGGAAAACATTCAAAGTGGTATGTAAGATATACAGTTCGGTTTAGGCAAGTCATACATGTGACGTTTTTTTCTGGACATAGGAAGCCCATTCTTTGTAGAAAAAGAAAGGAGGGCGGATGTTACGTGGAGTTTCTAAAATTGCATAATTTTCCGAGTAATTTAATGAAATGTTATGTGCGTTCAATGTTGAAATGGGTGGGAAAAAAAGATAAACACAACTCAATCGTTAAATTATAGAAAAATTTAGCTAAAAGACATTGTGTGTGTTTTCACAAAATATCTAAGAAAATCGTTTTCTCTTTTATTCAATTCCTACAAACTATTATAGGTCAAACTCTCTATATATTTATTTATTTATCTTGGTGGCATTTTCAATCGTTAATAAAATATATTTTAAAGCGCTCAATTGAGCTGAAACTTTATATACATGATTGATTTGGATGCCAATGCAATAATTTAATTATAATTAATAAAAATTAATTTATTAAAACTAATTATTCAAAGAATTACAAATACAGCCACGTTGGCCTCATTTTTGCTGACTTGTGTCAAAACTTGAAATTTTTTTTTTTCTCTCATTTGAGCTGAAAAAAAAAATTTTCTATACACTATTTTTTTGGAGTAGAAATTGGAAAACAGAATTATAAATGATTAAAATTAATTAACTGAAACTAATTATTAAAATAATTACAGATATAGCCATGTTGGTTTCATTTTTACCGGTGTCTATTGTTGTGACAATGTAACTGTTAAAACAAAGACAAAAATTGGCGTCGAAAACCTGTTTTTCCGCCAAACTAGCCGAACAGTGTTTGCATCTTTGTCGACATTTTTCTTCCTCAAAGATCGTAGGAGTGGAAGGGCCCATCACCACCTGCTAAGGAGGACGGTCAGTTTCTCTCCCTTTGGGTTAGGAGTCGAAGTGTCAAACACCACCCGCTCAAGGGAACGCCAGCTGAAAAAGGAGACGGAAATTTGCCCTCAACCTTTGGTATTAGAAATGAATCCATTCTATGTTTGGGTGCGAAGGAATGCAGTTCTGCCATGAGTGCTGTTAGTTAAATTAACTGCTTTTTCTTTAAAATAAACTTCAATAATTAAATTTTAGACCCAATGTCTTTAATTTGTTTCCGTGCCCATTCCTAATAATCAAACCTTAGTAAGATCAACAAGAATAAATATAGATGCAAGTACAAAATGACATAAACTTGCAGGCTGTGATGAGAATTTCATAAAGCAATCTCTCTCCTGATTTAAAAAAATGTAGAGAAGTATCAGGTACATTTTTCTCAATAAACTTATTCTGAAATTAAATGTACATGCAGCAATAGATAATATGCAATTAGCGCAATAAATAAATTGAATACATTCATTTTTTGCCACTATTTTATTTAACTTATATTTATTATCTTTTTATAAGGAATGCAATCATCGTTATAAAAAAGTAGGGTCCTTATGTTATCCTTCCCTTCAACGATGTGGCCCTCGAAGTCAAAACAAGACGAACACCCTATCCGTAAATGATTAACTCATATATGATATAATCCCCTCTTTTTCAATTCCAACAATCAGTCCATTCTCTCCTTATATATCTTTATATATAAAAATCTTTTGTGCGAGTGTATGTGACTAAACTCCTCCTAAACGGGTGGACCGATAATGATGAAATTTTTTGTGTCTGTTCCAGTGGATCCGAGAATGGCTTAGATTCACAATTCGGTCCGATATTGAATTAGTTAAAAAGATATTAATTACACGTGAGTTGATCAACAATTTTCCTAACCTACAATTAAATTTCTGTAGCTAATTGATTACACACATAATATTAAACTTTTTTTGTTTAAAATTATTTCTCATCGGAAATCAATACTAATAAGAGACTCACTTCTAAGCAACTCAGACATTTGGCACATAATTACTATATTTCCTGATGGTGTGCACTACGAAGAGTTTTTTTCGATATTCGCTTTGATTTTTTAAGATTAAATTTTTAAGGGATTTTCCCTTTCTTTTACAAAAAATTGATTTTAATTTGTTAATTTGGCAAAAGTCATTTTTGTTTTGCTTATATTTTATTTGATTATTTCAAACCATTTCTAAATGTTTATTTGATTGTGTCGTTTCTTTTTCAGCTTGAAAAAAATCAATGTAATTTGGTTTAACATTGCTTATATTTTATTTATTTTTTCAAAATATTCCTGGATATTATCGATTGACGTTAGATATTTTAATAACTCTTTAGTACAGATTTTCATCAAACGGTTCAGTTTGTTAAAGCTTATTCATAAAAATTTGAATTTTTTTTAAATTTAAGATGTATATACAGGACAACGTCTGTCGGGTCCGCTAGTATATATATATATATATATATATATATATATATACTAGTATATATATATATATATATATATATACTATATATATATATATATATATATATATATATATATATATATATATATATATATATATATATATATATATATATATATATATATATATATATATATATATATATATATATATATATATATATATATATATATATATATACTAGAGAGAAAACACACTCTTGAGAAAATACATAGAAAAAAATATTTCTTAAAAATATTTTTAAACTCATAAATGCACAAATTCACTACACAGCATTAGGTCCACAAATTCAGCTTGTTAGAGGTCCAGCTGTGAAGTATATGTGTGTTCCACACACAGGATACATTTTAATGCACACATAGACCACTATTTACACGACTACACTTTAAAATTATTTATGACCAATCAAGCAACTTTTTTGCATGCAATCTGATTTGCATTTAATACCAAATAGTTAAACTCTAATGCGATATTATGAATAATTTGGATTGACATGGCATTAGTGGGTGTTATGAGCAAAATATAGGAGTGGTAATTGTTGTATTAAATATGAGAAATCGTTCAAAAATTGTGAATTGACTTTTTCATAGGATGCTCTTTGTTGAGTTTTTAATGCTTTACGCTATTCATTTGTGAACATACTGGGTTTTAAATTTGAACTTTTGGATTTTAGATATTTTTTCTATCTGTGCAACTATTTTAAAGATGGGTGCATCATCTTTGGTGTCCGATGGTTCACTTATATTATGCTTTTAATTGTTTTAGTATTTTAATATTTCAATGTTACCATATCTTTCAGAATGTGATGGCGAAAAGTTTAATTTTTCAAGTTTAATGGTTTAATTTAAATTTTTAAATTTTTAAGAATTGGATATTTTTTCCTATTAACTTACCAAGTTGCAATAGGGGGAAGGTTGGCGCAATCAAACTAGTTTAGTTCCACTTGTCGGTCCTAAGTCCGAGGTTGCACTTGGATATTTTATAAATTTTTATTTTATAATTCTTTAGTTTTGCTGAAATCGTTGGAATTTTATCTTCTATATTCGCCATTGATATTTTGAAATGGAATTTAATATTATAAAATTCATATAATTTCACCTTTTAATTGATTTATATATATATATATATATATATATATATATATATATATATATATATATATATATATATATATATATAAATCTTGTTCAAAAATTTTCAATTGTTAATAAAATATTTTCTGTTCATTTATTCAAGAATTCATTTTCAAATACATTTTTTAAACTTGTAGTGGATGATACTTGGTGTTGATACAGTTTTTTAAATAATAATTCATTAATTAAATTAATAAATGAATAAATAGTAACAAACAAATATAATACTCCAAAGCACATAAAGAAAAGAAAACATTTCGTTTTGTCCCTCTATTAAAATGGATAGAGCGTTGGACCTCTAATCCTAAGGTCGTGTGTTTGAATCCAACCTGGGATGGTTTAATTTCAGAGAATATGTTTTCTTTTTGCCATACTATTTATTAGAATAATTAAATTTAATTAATGGAGAAGTAGCAACGGAGGAAAAAATAGCTCAACTTTCTATATAGAAAGGAAAATGTAAAATCTTTTTCTATTTTGTCTCTTAAGGTATCCGACTACGTTCGGAACCGTGATTTTTCAAAAACGTATAAATGGATAATATTTATGATATTTGGTGCCACTTAGATTAGAAAATGTATATAAAATTGTTTTAAGAATAGTATTATAGTAAAAAGTTATTTAAGTACACTAATTTGGCAAAAAATAAACATAGAATGACCCATTTTTAAAATATTAACCTTTTGTGAAAAATGCTTCCATTATAATAATATTTTGCCTGTATATAACCCAGACCTCTGTACAGAGGTCAATATATAACTTAAAAGTGGGTTTATCCAAGTTTTATGACAACAGAGGAGAGAAATTTTAAGAAATAAACGCCACTAATTATTTCAATTGGTGATATCTCTGAAAATAATGTGAATTTTTCAAAAATCATAGTTGAGCCGAGCCTCTGTACCGAGGTCTGAGCTATATACAGGCAAAATATTATTATTTTAGAAGCATTTTTCACAAAAGGAGAACATTTTGAAAAAAAGGTTATTCTAAGTTAATTTTTTTTCAAAATATTGTATTTAAATAATTTTTTTTTTCTGTCATAATGTCCTTAAAACAACTTTATACATGTATTCCAATCTAAGTGACATTAAATATTATGAAAATTACCATTTATGCGTTTTTTTTAAATCACGGTTCCGAACGTAGTCGGATACCTCAATAGTGTGATTCTGTCATATATCTAGATATATATTATAAATTCGAAAGTTTGTGAGGATGTTTGGGCGTCTTTCACGCAAAAAAAACTTGATGGATTTTAAATGAAACTTTACAGTAATATAGCTTATACATCAGAATAACACATAGGCTATAATTTATAAAGATATTTTGAGAAGTGTCCAAAATATAACGACATTTGTCAAGTAAGTAGGAAAAATTCTGCCATCTGCAAGCAATTCTGGCGTTCGCTGCAAAAAAGCCCACCACAGCATATATCTATCTTTTGTTTGTGAAAAAGAAATCTTTTGTTTTGGCTACGCAAGACACTCGCTTTTAATTAATTCCTGTGATCAGTATAATCCCTAATTTTTTATTTCAGAATAAAACTAAGTTTTGAAGGGAGAGGTTGTTATAAATTCTCTTTATTTGAATGTTTTTTTTAATGATTTTATTATGCTCTTTTGGTAGTAAAAAATTAATATTTTTTCAAAAATAAATACTTTTAATCCCTCTGGTATTTACAGTAGGTAAACTTTTGTCTTTCACACTACATCATTTGGACTTATTTGCATAGTTTGTTTGTGATTAGTAGTTAATTATAACGCTATAATTTTAATTGAATAGGCGGATATTGCATTTTTAAGTATAAAAATAATTATAACTACTGAACAGTATTTTTGGAGTGGGTGAATATTAACGTCGCACTGTTCAACTACACGAGGGCTTTTGGCAACGGACCACGTAATTTTGAACCATGATCAAGTGACGTGGACGACACCTGAGCAGGCACCCCTTCTCCTAACTACCACACCCCCACCAACTTAGAAGGAATATTCTACCAATACTTAGCAGGAATATTCTTTGAAATCCACTTTCCAAGATATATGGCAGCACGGGTTCTATGATGAGTATTTTAGAAGGGAAAGCGAACATTTTTGCAGCAGATATGCGTTTTCAGCGTATTGCAAAGATTATTATTTTTGTCCCGAAAAAATATTTTTATGTCAAAATTTAAGTGTCTTATGTTTATGTATGTCAATGAAGACCTTAGAAAATGATTTGACTATTTATTTTCAGTGAACGGTGTATATAATTAATTTTACAGTGGAATATCTTTAATTAATATAATATCTCTAACGGATTAAATTTCCCAAAGTGGAGTATTTCGTTGATGTATATCCATTAATTTTAAATGTAGTGATCCAAAAAAAATATTGCATGAAAAAAACTGCAGTTAATCATAATGTGGTGATTAACGTGTATTATCCCCTACACGGCGGGTCTTACAAAGCTCTAATAAAGCTCGAGCTATGAAAGTAGTTAGACATTTGCCAACTTGTCTGTCTCTATCGTTATCACTTCGCTGTGTTTTTCATTTAATCGCCGTTATAGCCATTATAGTTTAAGAAACGGCGTTGCTTTGAATATTACAATTTTAACATAAAATAAATACAACAGAAAAGCAATATTCATGTATTACACTTTGAGATATAAACTATTTACACTATTTTAAGCGTTCATTACGCAAAACTTTTAACAATATGTTACTTTTGATGAGCATGGATCAGTTTAGGGAGGTATTTTCAAAAATCGACCCTCAAAAGTGTTATGGTTATAAATAAAAAAAAAAATCCTTTTATCAGCTATTAGGTCTACATAGTTAAAATTTAAGAAAGGTGTTTTTTTTTCTTTCTTTTTGTTTAGCTGAGATATGCAGAAAGCCTTTTTTTGTTTAATTTGCAATTCACGTAAAATTAACTCATTAAAAACTTCTTTATCCTTCAATCTGTGTTGTTTAATTTTTTCAGTTCACCCGTGCGAAGAATGGGTATACCAGCTAGTGCATTTATATAGGTATTTATATTATTTGTAACTATTTAATAAAAAAGTAACTAAAATGAAAATTTTCTTTGTTAACCTATGTAGGAATTTACTTTTTTTTATATTACTTCTTACTTACCATGACGCTTGATTTTTGAGTCCTTGCGATGCCGACAGTTTTGCCTTATTGAAATTTAATATTAATTTCTTATCTATTTCCCAAAAGAGACTTCATTATTGCCACCAATGCAGGAATATGTGGAGATAAGATCGATTAAAGAGCTAGTAAGTTCTCTTTTCAAAATTGTATGCCTTATAACTTTACATCTGTTGAGCCTTTTATTTTTAATTGGCTGCACGATATTTATTTTTTAGTGACCAAAAAAATTCAATCGAGCTATGCAGAGAGCAGTACACAAGATTAAATGATTTGATACTTGTCAATTTAACATAAATTAAATTCATTGTTATTGAAAGTAAGTAAAGTGTGAGAATAATATTATACCCTTTGAATATATAATTTACCCCCTTGTGCTAATATTTACCTAAGATAATTATACCTTTTAAAGATGGCAGATATATTGTGAATGATTATTTTTTGTTGATGCACAATTTTGTTTTGACTTGCACAATTTTGTGTGTGTGATTCATTTTAACATAAATAAAAATGTACGAGTTATTTGGTTTTTAAATATTGAACAGTTTTATCGTATTTAAATGGGTTACTACTACATTTAATCTTTAAATCGTTAACAAAAGGATTGCATAAGTACCATCAGTTTCATATTATATTTCTTAATAGACAAAATTGACAAGATAGAATTTTAAAAAAAAAATATTTCAGTTAGTAGTATGCTTAATTTTTAGAATATTTCTTCACACAAACCAATTTTTATAGAGTTTTTGTTTATATTATATTTTAGATAAACCATCGAACAACGCATTTCATGATAAAATTTCCAATTATTGCATTTTATTGCCTGGTGTTAATAATTACAGTTTTAGTTTCTGTTAAAAATAAACTGCATGGGTTTAATAAGTTTTTCTCCTATGCCTGTATTAATATGTGAATTAACTAATTATCTGAATTAGTTCATTTTAAAAATAGAAAACAAAATCAGTATACATAAGATTTAATTTCATCAAAATTTTTATAACAAAACTGATTACGGTCAGAAAATTGATGCAATAAATATAAATACTGATATTTATTGTTCATAGATAAAATGTGTGCAGTTATGAGAATTGGTTTCTCATTTCGTTGTATTTAAATTTTATAACCTTCAGCGTTATTCTTAACCATAATTAATCATGTTAGTATCTACAGCATTTTGTCTACAAGTATTTACATCCTTTCGAGATTACTAAAATTTCGTGTCTTCGATGGCTTCTGATTTATTAGATTAATACATTTAACACTTCAAAATCATAACACCCCAGAATTGATACTAAGAATTCTTGGGAAAACTCTTAAAATAATAACAACAGGGCTTAAGATAATCTAATAGAACACCCTGTTTAACGTAAGTGGCGAATGTGGGTATTACTAGATCTTTCCCTCAACTTGATCTTCCCAGATAATGCAATATTCTTTGAAAGGAAGATCATAATGTAAATAAATAAATGCATTTATTCAGTATGGTAAGACGATTAAGGAGACAGGAAGCATTCTCGGTAACTTAATACGTAGGCGAATATTAGAACAATTCCAAATATTAAGCAAATATGCTCGTGATAGAATTTTCCACTTTTAAATAAATTTTCTTAAGCTTCAAACATGTTCCTTTTAGTCACGTTAAAAGTTCATTAATGTAGTTCGCTTAAAGTTCTTTAAAGGGACACTTATAAAATATTTTATTTTTTGAATAATCTGTCACATAAGCTTTAAATATTTACATACGAATGTGTGATCACTTTATATACATGATATGAAATAAAATATACGGTTTTTGCAAAAGAGAGACAGCTTAGAAAATAAAAAGGTGAACCATGTTAAAAAATATACCACTATATTTTTTCACACATAAAAAAATAAACTAGGAAGTCACACTTACACTACTTAGACAACACTTTTAATCATGCGACATTTTTTTATCTACTTGAACATGCTGTCATTTGCTAAAAGCGTTAATGAGAAAGTAGATAAAAGTGAAATCAGTCAAAATTTAGTCAATGATAAAAATACAACAGTACTACTGTGCGAAATTTTATGTGCATCACATGGAAATTCACATTGGTTTATAACAGTGGTCTTCAAACTTTTTCGACACAAGGAACCTGCAGAACTAGAAGGTGTTTTCGTTGAACCCCAAGAACTTCAAAGTAGTTTCATGGAACCATATTCTATGCATACACTTTGAAGGACATGTCTTAAAATAATATTTAAAGTAGATCAATATGTTATAGGTACTTTATGTGAAGTCAATTAAAAAAAATTCATTTATTATTAAAAAATTGTAATCTACTTTTAATATAACTTACTCATTAATAACATTAATCTGTTGTCCAAGTATCGCCTACCTATGCATTATATTTAGTAACTGGGATACGTGCTTGGATTTATTCACATAAATTGTCGAATTATAGGTTTATTAAAATTATCTCAAGTCACATTACATATTCTGAGTTCAATTTGTTTCTGTATCTTGTTTTTGTAACCACTCACGTTGAGAAATATTTTTTTACGCACCCACATTGTTTTGAATGTCATTAAAATGCTTATAGCAGTTTGAGAAATGCTATATAATTTTTATGAATTTGCAAGATACAATTCAGGAGCTTTTCTTGCTTAAATGTAGGTTTTTTAACATGGATTCGATTGATATGTCAATAAGTTGATTCCTCTCTTTTTTATTGTAGATGTTTTACCAGCGTTATAAAAATGCTTGTTTTCCATTATAGAAAGATATTTAGTTTTGCAAGACATTCTACTAACAAGTATAAAAGTATCTTGTTTAACCAGGGATAGTAAGCAGTAAAATATTTCTCAATGAAATATTAGGAAAATATATATATATATAAAGATTAAACATTTTAATATTATTTTACTATAATATAATAGGAGTTTAAAAAGGTTTGCAAAATAAAGCAATTATGTAATAAATAAAATATTCAGTTTCTTAATGACAGGGATGAGCTTCAAATTCTTGAAGTTATGCAAATTTATAGATAATTTATAGGTTCCGTAGAAAACAGTTTGAAGACCACTGGTTAAAAAGACTTCTGGTTATAAATGGCTTAACAACAATCAAGAGTTACTGGAACCAAACCTAGACAAATCAAATCAGCATGTCCCCGGAAAGCCACCAGTATCTATAGAACCACTCAAATATATTCTAATAAGTCATTGTGCGTTTGTTCAAACACTCAATATTAGTAGAAATATAAAAATTTTCGGAGTGTTTTGATACACAGCATTCTTTCCTCTACTAAACTATGAAATGTCTCAAGACATTGAAAATGAGAATTATTAAAACATCTACAAACACATAGACAATTTTAAATTGTTAAGTAGTAATTCGAAACTCATTTTGATTCCTTACCGATTGGTCTTGGAGAAAACCTCAATATTATTTATATATAAATTCATTTTTTTCATATATTCACATAATGTTTTGTTTTCTTTAGATCTACTCAGCTGTAAGAACTCATGTAAATGATTACATTGAATAATATTAATTTATTTAAATTTTGAACAAATATTAAGTACCCCAATGACCATTACGATTAATGAACAATCGTAGTTTTGGTACTTTCAGAATAGTTAAAGTTAACAACCACTTCTTCTTCCAGAAGAGGAAAACAACAGAAGGACATGAATAAAGATCCTTAGCAATTGGACCGAATAGGGTTCCCATTTCATCCCATTCGTCTAACACGTGCATTTCAACCACATGGTAGCCTCTCAGTCATCAAAGTCATCATAGTATATCCTCTCTTCCGTCACTAATTTTTTTTTCCTCTGAAGCTATGACCCAAGAAATGAACATTAGATGGCTGCACATTCTAATGCACCTGGTTGAGTATGCCTTCACTCCATGGAGAGACGGACTAAGCCATTTCCAATAAATCTTAACTAGTGATTCAAACGGCACTGCACCAACTACAGCCACCATCTCAACAAGAGACTGTTCACAACGTCAATGGGAAAGCATTCTAAAGACATTCAGACCTACTGGAAATGTATATGCATTGCAGTAATGTGTGGTTGGAAAAACAACCTGCTCTCTCAGAAAATTCATCAATAAGAAAAACAACTGCCTTCTCTAGGAAGGGGGTATGCAGTGGCGTTTACTTCTACAAGTAGCTACAAACAAAAGGACAGGAGAAAAAAGGCTTAACTACTATCCTGAAAAGGGATTTCCTTTTCATCCCAGTCGTGTAAGGCATGGACGAGATAAGTCGATGGTTCAAATAAACACCCATGGTAAAGTTAATAGTTTCCTCCAAAAGTTTAAACACAACTTGATTGAATTCGTTGACTGAAAGTATTTTTAATGTACTATTTTGAATACAAACACTTTTTTAATGCTGCAAAAATAAAACTATTTGAATAAATTTTGTTTCAAATTATCCTAATGCATTGTGCAATTTTTTTTTGTTCTATGAATTGAAAACACTGCTTGGAAACTGCAAAAGAAAACGAATGAATAAACGCTAACGGAGTACATCCAAAAGAAAATTATCCCATCAAAATAAATATGTCTTATAAAAATACGGAGTCCATAAAATTTATACCACAAAATTCGAAACACAAAAAAAAATCATAAACTTTTAGACATGACTAATCTGTTACAACTGATTGGCGAGAGAAAAACCGAAAAGTCTAAAACAAGTAAACAAAAAACTCTGCAATTTTTATGAAATTTTGATTTTTCCACGCAAAAGTAAAATAAACTCTTCAGTTTTGAATTAGTCTAATATACGATAAACGAATAAGTCTGATACAAGAATATTTTTGAAAATTCTTATATTAAAGATTAATGGAAATGTAGAGTTCATCGAATGTAAAATTTTAAATTTATCTTACTTTTTGATCTTGTATATTTCGAGTTTTCAAAATTTCTGAAAATTTTTATTCAAATTATAACTTAGAGAAACATTAGATAGGTAGGAAAAATATGTATTTCACTATATACTTTGATATAAGAATATCTTCGAAAATTCTTATATTGAAGAGTGATGGAAACGTAAAATTCTTCGAATGTAAAATTTTAAACTTCTGTTACTTTTTTATCTAGCTATATTTTCAAGTTTTCCAAATTTCTGAAAATTTTAATTTTAATTGTATCTCAGGCAAACGTTAGATAAGAAAAATATATATTTCACCATATACTTTGAAATATTACATTACTTTATATAATGTATATCGCTACGGTATTATACTCAAGTATTTTGAAAACTTAGAAATATATATATGGTCCCAAAAAACCTTATTCTAAAATACATACTTACGTATTTATAATACTGAATTTTATGTGCGTGGAATATATTTGTAGAACTTAAAAATAATATTTCTACCCGTTGCTACATTTAATGGAAACATTGCATATTTTATCATGCAAGTGGATTCCAAAACAAATAAGAAAACAAATCTTATGAAATTCTTCCATTTTACGTTCCACAAATATTTAAAATTCATAGCGATTTTATAACAGACGTTATACTGAAAATATAGTACCTTTATGTAACATGCTTCAAGTAATTCATTTGGTGGTTCATATCAAACAATGAGATTTTTAAAATTTAATTTTTTAAGTGTGAATTAATTAAAATTTGCTATAGTTTCTTGAAGGGAAAAAATTAAAAAAAAATCCACGTGAATAGTATTAATAATTGTACGTGTGGCTTATAAAGTGTCATATATTCACCTTAAACTAAACAAATGTTACTATAATGGAATTTTATTAATTTCAAATAATTGCATAGAACACGGCTAATACAGAAAATATCATGCATAATACAATTAAGCATAAAGGCATTATATTATACAAGCGAGTCTATTTCTTAAGTCTGTCATTAATTTTTCTGTTCCTTCAAGTATTCCAATTAATTTCTAATTTGTCTCATATCTTTTCAGAATTAAATAATATGTAACTCCAATATCGTAAAGGAGGATAAAATAATTATTTTGAAAAACAAATGAGTAAATGCAATTAAATTAAAAAAAATATTTACATTTTGTCGGGTGTGAATAAGTAAGCATTTGCTGTTTTTCCTGACGAACAAAATACAATCTTCAAATCCGGAGCATTTCATTTTTTTACCAGGTAGACCCAGAGATCAGGTCAGAAAAACACAAATTAGTTCCATTATAATTTTATTAGTGGTACGGAATATTTGCAATCAGCTGAACATTTTTTATCGATTCACTATTTATATATTGTTACAAACTGAAAAGCTCTGAGCAGCCGAACGGTTAGAGCAATGCGCTATCATGCAAATGGCTCAGGTTTCGATCCTCCCGGATACTTGTTTAAATTTAATTCAGTATTTCATTATTTATTATTCTCGGGTTTGAGCCTCCCAGATACGTGTATGTCAGGTTTAATTATGACTCGTTAATTATTACTAAAGATAATTCTTTTTCAAGGTAAGAAGTTTAAGTTGGCATTACTTTCCAAGATGGCGACCGATTTAACAGCTGTCAAGTGATTTATTCTCAGTTTGGTTTGGCAATTCATCAAAACGATCATCAAGCAAGGCGTAGATTCGTCGAATGGCCCCAAAACGAGATTGCCGTTGTTCCCGATTTTCATAAGCGAATTTTGTTTAGCGATGAAGCGCACTTCTGGTTGAATGGCTACGTCAACAAACAAAACTGCCGCATTTAGAGTGAAGCTAATCCACAAGTGTATGTCGAAACACCGTTACATCCAGAAAAACTGACTGTTTGGTGCGCTTTATGGGCTGGTGGAATCCTTCTTCAAAAACGATGAAGGCCACAACGTTACAGTCAATGGTGATCGGTATAGAGCAATGATTACTAACTTTTTAATTCCTGAATTGAACAATCATGATCTCCAGGAGCTGTGGTTCCAACAAGACGGCGCAGCATGTCACACAGCTCGTGCCACAATCGATTTATGGAAAGACACGTTTGGTGACCGCCTAATTTCACGTTTTGGTCCTGTGAATTGGCCTCCAAGATCTTGTGATTTAACACCGCTACACTATTTTCTGTGGCGCTATGTAATATCATTGGTCTAACGGATAAGCCACAAACGCTTGACCATTTGGAAGACAACATTCGCCGTGTTATTGCCGATATACGCCCACAGATGTTGGAAAAAGTCATCGAAAATTGGACGTCCAGATTGGGCTACATCCGAGCCAGCCGTGACAGTCCTATGCCAGAAATCATATTTAAAATGTAATGCCACAAGATTAACTTTCGAATAAAAAAAATTCATGTCAATCGAATATATTGCAATTAAAATATTGCAATTTAAAGTTCTATACCTCTAAAAAACACCCTTTATTATGGACATTTGCAATTTATGTTAATTTTGCCCTGGTGGTCCTTCTAGAACTCTCCACCAGGTGTCGATATAAAAGTACTGCCGCTGGATAAGTCTTGAGTGGTAAAGGCGGCTCTCTTTTGGTTTGGCCTATTGAGACTTTGAACTGAAAGGTCGCACTCCGCATGAGCTCAGTCACTAAAGCAGCACAAACCGACTTACAAAGAGCCCTTTTCAGGGCTGAAAGGATTTGTAGTCAGCTTTTTTGACTCTCTACGTTCGACACTACCCCAAACCGACCTGGAACGGAAATGGTAATTGTTTTAGACGAAATGGATCTGTCCCCGCCGCACTCTCGACCAACCACACCCAACAGTAACGTCACGACCGAGGAAACACCCTGCCAACGGCTTGTACGGACAACTGCTAACATCAAACGTTTCACCACCACACGAGACGGATACAAGCAGATACTGACGTCACTTGAAAGCGACTCAAACCATGATCCTACCAATGCTCTCTACGTAAAAATCCAGAAAGAATACGAAGAGATTTCTGCTCTATTTGAAAATGGGGTGAGTGATTATGGCTCTCTTCCACGTTGCACCACCATAGGCTGCCCACCTCACACGCTAACTCATCAAGTAAATTTCCACTAGCTCTCCTACACACACACAAAAACGTAACAATAAAGGGTCTATCTCTCCAAGACAAACAGCAAAACGTGTCCTACTTGAAAACCCAATCTTCCAAATTAACTTGGAAAATCGATTCTTCTTACCTACTACAATAAATTCAAGGGAATTCCCAGCACTTCCCACTTCACAACAAACAACAGCTCAACAAAATGCACAAGCTGGAGGGACAACCTCGTCCTCCACTGCCGCAAACATGAACACCACTCAAACTGGAGTGACACCCTCGTCCCGGACTCACCAACACATCTACACAAAGAGTTCAACCTAGAGTGACATCCTCGTCCACTCAAAATAATACACCCGAGGTACCACTGCCATCCCTGATCATGCTTTTCATCACGAAACATTACCGCGAACAATTAAAAACTTTAACAATGATATTCCCTAATCTACGCACCAAAGCTACTGGTAAATTTCTAAAATTATACACGAATAATCATGAGGAATACCACTCACTTAAGGAATCCATCAAGCAGCTACATTACCAATTCTACTCATGTTGACGAAATAAAATCGGATCTTGAAGAACAAGGTTTTGAACCTGAACGCGTCGTCCAATTAATTGGCAGAAAAACCAAACCCCCCCTCCCAGTTTACATGATATCACTCCCTAGGAACATTACTAATCTCAAAATCTTCGACATCAAAACTCTCGGATACCTCAGTATCAGAGTGGAACCATATGAAGGTAGAGGTATTTCTCAATGTTTTACCTGTAAGAACTTCAATCATACCTACGAAAACTGCTACATAACTCCACGTTGCTTAAAATGTGGCGAAGCCCATATTACCAGAGACTGTCCCATCAAACAAAAACTTGAGCAATTATATTGCAGCATCAACTGTCAAATTTACGACCAAATGGCAAACTGGCAAGGCTGTCCCTGCTACCCAAAGCCCTCTATGGGCGCTACTACACATAAAAACAAAAACACCTTCACAAACATCTTCAACAGTATTGTACGACCCAACACTACATACGCGCAAGTAACTAGCACGAAACAAAACACAAATAACTACAAAAAAGCAACGGCAGATGGCACCACACTACAATCAACATGCTGGGAATTCACGGCAAACTGGGGCCATAAATTTACCTCCTATCACCCCTGTCCCTATTCAAAATTATCCACTGAATCAAAACAACGCTAGCATTCAGCAAACATTACAACTCGCAATTTATGCACTTACACAAGTATCCCAAGCCTTTAACTGGGCCACTGGAATCGGTCAAAATTTAAATCAAATATCAGCCGCTCAAGGCAATCCAAACCAGACGTATGGCCTAATAGAGGCAGCCTGTAACAGCAATTATGTCTAGATCGTCACCCATTGGCCTCAGTTTGTGGTCTTGGAAACGCAAACGGACTGTTGAAAAGAAGAATTGAACTCCGAATCTTCATAGAGAAGCAATCTCCTGATATTATCTTCATACAAGAAACTCACCTGAGACCTTCCCACACATTTAACATTGCAAACTATCGTTGTTACCGTAATGACAGAATTACAGAAGACCGCGTGGCGGGAGGCACCCTCATTTTAATCAAAAACAACATTAAACACTATCATCTTCCCATATTTCCACTGCAAGCCATTGAAGCTACAATTGTCATCATTAATTTACCAAACCACAATCCAATATCTATAGTTTCCTACTACATTCCACTTAATTCCGATACGAATATATTTACAATAGACCTAGAAATTATTATACAAACAAGTAGTGACTGCATCATCTTCGGTGATCTAAACGCAACGCGCAGCGCATGGAACTGTACACACAACTCCACTAGAGGTAATAAACTTCTAGATTTCACAAATTTATTAAACTTAAATATTGCCTACTCGAATTCTCCTACGAGATTTGCACACGGCACCGCAAACACAATTGGCCTTGCTATCATTCGAAATTTTTATTATCCATTCGACATTTTCACCACATCCGACCTTTCTTCTGATCACACAATCCAGTTTACCTTAACTTTTAACTCAAGACACCAATCTAGTCTAAAAATCCCAGAGATATTTTTACGTGTTGGTCAGAATACACAAACAATTTAACTAAAAACCTATCGCTTTTTGATTACAATATTCAAAATTCCAAATATATTCAAAATTCCACAGACATTGACAATAAAATCAAAAATTTCACTAGTACAATTCTCACCAGGCACAGCCACGCCTCCCATCCAATAGAAAATCAGCACCGCAGCTATGCTCCGCCTCACATTCACCAGCAGACAGAAACAGACTTCGCAAACAATACCAGAGTTCACAAGACAGATCTCAATCGCGCACAACAAATTGTTAAAAATACACTTAAACAATACTTCATCGACTCATGGAATCAACGCTTATCTTCACTCAGCACACAAGATAACAGCCTCTGGCACACACAAAAACTTTTTAAAAACAAACGACAAGCTATCCCTCCACTCGAATGCGACAGAGGAACTGCCATCACAGACACACAAAAAGCAAATCTACTCACTGACACTCTTAAAGAAAATTTTACAGAAAAAAACTTACCAAAACATAGACACGGACACGGACAATCATATATTAACAATACTGTAAATACTTTCATCTCCACTAACCCTACTACCTACCTCGACCTCGTCCTACCGGACGAAATAATTAGTTCTAGCTCTAAAAAAGTACCCGGTAAAGACGGTATTACTAATCGAATGATTAAAAACTTTCCTATCAAAGCATATAGCATATCATCCATATATATATATATATATATATATATATATATATATATATATATATATATATATATATATATATATATATATATATATATATATATATATATATATATAAATATATATATATATATATATATATATATATATATATATATAAACTATTCTCATTAACAAAATTTTAAAATATAATTATTTCCCTTTTGTCTGGAAGGAAGCTGTAATTTTCCGATTCTAAAACCTGGTAAAAATGCTAAATTTGCAGACTCATATCGTCCCATTTCATTATTATCAACTTTAAGTAAAATTACCGAGTACATTATTCTTTCCAGACTCAAAAATTTCACGTCTACTAATAATATTATAAACCCTAATCAATACGGATTCACTAAAAACCTTTCCACAATTCACTCTATCCTTAAACTCGCCGAAACTATCTCAGCAGTATTCGAGAAACATAAACCCACAGGGACCGTTTTTCTGGATATCCAGAAAGCCTTTGATAGGGTCTGGGTAAACGGCCTCACGTTCAAGCTTATCTCTTATAACTTCCCATCTTCACTCACTCAACTTATACACTCATATATCACTAACAAAACTTTTACAGTACGGGTTAACGACACATATTCAGATTCCAAACACACGTACGCTGGAGTGCTCCAAGGTAGTTTACTTGAACCAATTCTTTTTAATTTATACTTAAACGACATCCCATCATATTCATTCACAAATATTAATATGTACGCGGACGATACCGCAATCTCTGCATGCTTCCGAAATTCCAAAACCGTCACTCTCGCCCTCAACAAATATCTAGCTTTGCTAGAAAATTTTTCGATAAATGGAAGATCAAAATTAATGTTGAAAAGTCAGTTGCGGTTGCTTTCACATACAAAAAAACACTACCACCACCACCCACAATGTACAATCAAATTATTCCATGGTCTCAGGAAACCAAATATCTTGGACTCATTTTTGATAATAAACTCACCTGGAAAAACACATTACTTATGTTCGCGATAAATTTCGGAAAGTAATGTTTAAAATATACCCCCTATTAAACCGGAATTCACACCTTGATTTAAATTGTAAAGTGCTTCTCTACACAGCCGTCCAATCCTCTCTTACGGATGTCCTGTATTTTGTTATGCTGCTAAGACAAACATTAATATTTTGGATGTTGCTCAAAATACTTTAATCAGGGTGATCGTCGGTGCCTGTAGGTACATGAGGAACGACGAAATTCGCAATGCAATTAAAATCCCTGCATTTAAATCGCACATCCAAAAATTAGCTAAAAACTTTTTTAATTCTCTGAATAATTCTGAAAATGTAAATATGCAAAACTTAGAAAACTATACTGCAAAAATCAAGAGGAAACGACCCAGGAGTATACTCCATGACTCGTATAATCCTACCTAGCACTTAATTTATTCTTAATCATCTATTTATATCACTCTTTTAATTTGTAATCATGTTTGTCTAGCATTTTTTTTAAATATTTTTACTTAAGTTAAAACTGCAGCAACACCGGGAGCGGTCAATGCGAGGGAGGGTGACCGCCTCGCAAACTACCCGGCTGTTTCCTTTTCTACCTCATAGTTTTCGCCCCTACTGGACATCCGTCACTACCACCAATCACACTCACCCCCACATGGGCAGCCATTATCCTCACTTTTCAACAGCCAATAGGAAGACTCGCTCTTCCACTCAGATATATATATATATATATATATATATATATATATATATATATATATATATATATATCACTGAAAACTTTCCTGATGTCAAGATCCATGCCTCGAAGCTCCGCCTACTGGCCTGCCACCACTCGTCCAATTGCAATGATCTACTACCAAACATGAAAACTCAACGATCAGCCATGTCATTAGACTTTTGCAGATTTCCGCAGAAGTCTTCACAGTGGTGGTACTACCCATGTAAGATACTACGACAAAATAAATCTTGTATTGGGTAACATCGCCTTGTCCCTTTCCACGTGACAATATGATTTCAAAACTGAATATTTAACAAGCAAAGTACATAATAAAATGTTTTTGCACTTTTTATCATTACCAACTCAATTAAAAATACCTTGCAAAACTATTCTAATCTACTTGGAAGAATGCTACTGGAGTGAAATACTGCATTATCATGAAAGAATATATGTACATTAATAAAGCTTTTGTAAATATGCTCTATGTAATGTACCATCTTTACATAATTTCTTAATTGTAAAGTCCTAATTCAGAGGTCATGATTTTTTTTTTGTTAGAAATACCATTGCATGAAATACCAAATGGGTTGTTTTCACTATCAGACGTGAGAATATGACAGCAAATCCAATTGAAATGAATGATCCAGTAACCATAATGTGACAATCTGGAAGGTGTGGATGTGTTGTCCTAAGAAGAAAATGACTCATCTCCATTAAAATTACGCAGGACATAAACAAGTGACCCACAGCGGAAACCATATACGCAGATCTTTAACCAACTGCATAATTTTTAGAAGCACCGATTTTCGAGTGATTTTCAACTAGAGAACTGATAAACAACTCGGAATCTACCACCCCGTATAGTTTGGTATAGACAGACAGAAACGTTGGCTTCATATATTTCTGCAACTTCCGGTTGGGTAGCGTAGTTGAATTTGGTGCTTTCCTTGTAAGCCCAAGTTTGTGAGTTCAACCGTGCCCCAAGTCGATGGATTTTCATGATGCAAAAAATCGACAGTGTCTGTGTCGTATGATTATGTGACATGTAAAAGTCTGTTTGGCTGAGGTGATCTCGATAAAAATACATTTCTCCTACAGTTTCACATCATCAGAGCCAGGTGCCTCCCTCTGGGGAGGAAACTGGGTGGCGAAATTACTTGCAGCGTTTAGTATACCACATGTATGGTGCCGCCCTAAAAACAAATATCAGCTCCAGGGGAATGCATTAGGTCCTTTTTGGTAAAACACTAATCCCCAGCTCTATTAGAGATTAAATAAAATATTTCAGCATCTCGAACTTTTCAATAGCCTCAAAGCGTTTGAAACAGGATACCTCAGACTGTAATACTTTTTTACTGTCAAACAGTGTCCAGGGGTACAATACTTTTCACTCTCTACATATAACCATTTCTATTCAAAAAATTCATATTCCTGTCGTGAGACAATTAAAGTGCTTGAAAAAACAATTGGATGGTAAACTCATATCTTTTAGATTAGAGTGTGGAGGGCGGAAGTTGAGCAGCTCAAAATGTAGAATTGAATTATTGAATTCTGGATGTTACCCCGTCAGTTATTTTATTAGCAAAATACAATTATGTACATATTTTTTTGAAACATTGCCAATATGTATTTTCAGGCAACAAATGATTTCAAGAACTATTGTCTAAAGTAAGAAAGACTGAATTTCTGTCCAAAAAAGTCTGTCAAGTATATCTTTATACGACTCATAAAGAAAGAACTTGTCTTACATTAACAAAGCCTATGTGTCCGTCTTCATGAAATTTGGTATCTTTGTAATGCGTTTTAAAAAGTTGCAGGCTTTTTTATCAAAATATTTATTATTTTTAAATTATTAATTGTGTGTGTGTTTTTCTATTTTCTTCGTGTACATTTACGATATTCTTTAAAAGAATATATATATAATTTCATAATACATCTAGTTTTCCCAATATTTAAAAAAGTTCAGAATCTTTAAAATAAGGAATCAAAATCATTAGCACTCTTCCATGCGATGTATTCTTTTTTATCATACAATAAAATGTAATTTAAAACTACCACGATTTTTTTGTATTTAGCTACAATCTGAAAATACTACTAATAATAATAGTATTGTAGTAATTAAGCGTTTCCGAATTTAAATATATATATATATATATAAAACATGTGACAAGCACTATTTCTTACCATAAATTATATACATTTCAAATAAACCTCTGATTTGAATAATTTTTACTTATTGATATATCTCTCTCTTTGTTTACTTTTTTCAATTTTTTTTCAAATAAAAGAGCATGTTTCGTTTGTTTTCAAATTAATTTAGTTTTTTACATTAACGTAGAATGAATTACTGAGGTATTTTTTTGTTTTGCTAAGAACGGCTTTATTTGAGAGAATAACCGACAAAAAAAAGGAGGAGTTTTCCTTTTTAATTCTCAAAACACCAAGTTGTCTGTCAAAACTCATAAACATCTATTCCTTAAGGAGGTCCGGCATATAAATTTTTGAAAAAATTATCGATTTTGATTTTTTTTTACATTTTATAAAAGTTGAAACATTTCTGCTCAAAATACTATATAATATATATAAATACGATAATTAGAAGTATTTTTATTTATTTTTTAAAAGGAAGCCACTCTCATTGACAATTTACAAATTCTTACTTTAAAGCCTGTTTTCTCACAATGCAATATTTTTCCCTTTATGTACCTTCTTCACAAAAACTAATTAATGTAGGATCCTCAAATTTTCAGTGAGCATACTTTTAACAAATTTACACATTGTAATGGATGGAATAGGATATATCTAGCGAACTTCTTTAGATAATGTATTTTTAAACTAAATTTTAACGAAAACATTTTATCATTTTTTAAAAAAATCATAATTATTTTATTTTGCCACAAAAAGACAATGCCCCCTTTAAAGTTTTATTGATAGTATATATAACCTACTGCGAACATTTCATCTATTAGTAGCAAGCAGTGTCTGAGAAAAAAGTACATAAACTTACGTAATTTAACATGGGCTCCTATGGAAGTGCCGGACCCACTTAACTGAAATTTCTTGTTTTTAGATAACGGAGGCAAAGTACTCTTTCCCTCTCTCTTACTTTCTGAGCCATAAAGATTCCCGATACTCAGCAGGTAGACCACACGTTATCTAGCCCCGATGACGACTGTCAGTCATTGATAAGATTGCATTGTGAAAGATCTTGAGGAAAAAGATTTTCTGTCCTTTTCCAAAGATCAAAATCGAGTTTCAGAACTTAATTTGAACATTCTGCCAACATATCGTAAAGACCCTACAACCAACGTCTCGCAAAGTATGATGTTTTTTTGTGTTAATCAAGGATTTGCATCCATCATATATTCCTTCTCGGCTATCCGACGTTCGAATTTGAGATTTAGGAAATTAAATTAATTAAATTATTTTTAGAAGCTAATTAATTATGCCAATTATTTTATTAATATTTAATTCTTAATTTAATATCATTTTCTTGTTGATATTCAATAGTACAGTTTATTTATGACATTTAAAATTATAAAAATTTTTAAACATGTGATATAAATGTCTATTGTATGATAATAATTGTCACATTAAAACAATAAAAATCTTAAACTTTTTTAACTAGTTTTAAAGCACAAATACTATCATTTTTTATTTCTCTTTTTTTTTCTCCTACACTATATGTTTGTAGGTAAGTCAGATATAAAAATAGCTATGTAAGAACTATATATACGAAGGTGGTTTGAAAAGTTTCCGACCTTAACGTGAAAATGGCAGCTCTTGTCAATAAAAGCTAGTGAATTTTGTTGTTCATCTGTTGACAGTTACTCATCAAAGTTTCAGCCATTTTGTACGCGCAGTTGTTATGTAACATTTGGTTGAGTGAGTTAATGTGAGTATTTTTGGGAACATGGACAAAATCGAGTATCGAGCTGTCATTAAATATTTGTTTTGAAAGGCAATATGCATACGCAAATCAAAAATGAGTTGAATTCTGTGTATGGGGACTCTGCACCATCATGTACCACAGTGGAAGTTTAGGCAGCTGGATTTATACATGGCCGTAAGAGCTTGGGAGACGATGAATGTTTGAAGCGTCCAAATACTGCAGCTACCGATAAAAATATCGACAAAGTTTACCAAATGATGCTAGACGACAGCCGAATAAAAATGAGAGAGATAGAAGAGGTTATGAACATGTCAAAAGAACGTGTTTGTCACATATTAAATCAACATTTAGGCATAAGAAAGCTGTCCGCGTGTTGGGTGCCACGTTTGCTTTAGATAGATCAAAAACGTGTTCGAATGAACATTTCCAATGCTCTGTTGGTGCAATTTAGGCGCAATAAATTCGAGTTTTTACACCGATTAATTACTGTATATGAAACTTGGATACACCATATGAAACTTAGAAACACCATTATACGCCCTAAGCAAAAATATAGTCCAAACAGTGGACTGCAAAGGGGAAACCGGCTTATAAAATCAAAAACGGTTTTCCGGCTGGGAAAGTGATGGCGACTGTTTTTTGGGATAGTCATAAAGTTAATTAATCGATTACCTTCAAAAAGGAAAACAAAAACGTTACGGAAGCATACTAAGCATCATTACTTGACAAGATGAAGGCAGAACCTACGGAAAAACTGCCACATTTTCAGAAAAAAAATATCCTGTTTCACCAAGACAACGCACCGTCCAACACGCCAGCGGTTACCATGGCAAAAAATCTACGAATTACGGTTTGAACTTCTTGACCAACCGCCTTATTCATCAGATCTAGCCCCAAGTGACTTGTTTTTGTTTCCTCATATAAAAAGTGTGCTCCGAGGCCAGATAATTTCGTCAAATGAGGAGACAATCACTTTCGTTAACAATTATTTTGCAGAGAAAAAAATCGGAGTACTATTTGGACGGGTTACAGAGATGGAAGCTTCGCTGGGAGAAGTGTGTGAAGTTACAAGGAGACTATGTTGAAACATAAAATTCCGAAAAAATGTCTTGTATCATTGTTAGGTCGGAAACTTTTCAGACCACCCTCGTATATATTTAAAATACTAAAGTTTAAAATACTTATATGTTGATAAAAATTAAACATTCATTTCTTAAGTAGTGCAATTAGCAAAAATTAAGTTATTGAAACAATTACCATAATTCATTCAATAAAATAACCATCCATCTTAGTCTAAATGTCATATTACCACATGATCGTATTTCTCAAGACCTTAGATCTGGACATGTATTTTCTATCTCAATTTCCAATTCCTTGACTTTACACTATTAGATCGTGTTTTTCATTATACATTAGGCCTAATGGGTCAGCCAGTAAAGACTATATTTGATGCTAAATGATATGTCGCCAAAAGAAAATCTAAAATGGTTGACGTCTGTCATGTTCGAGACATTTTCGAACACTACATCGATTGGAATTTCAAAATATGAAGCATAAAAATAAAATATTTATCAATCCTTTTTATGGCACTTACTCCACCAGATACTTACTTGGGAGAATTGTGGCAGTGTGCACAGTTGTGAGCAGACCAGTGATCTCCACACTGGGGGACTGGCACAACCGCCGGGGTGTTGAGGAAGCTGATAAGGCGCGTCTCCGGTAGGCACAGGGACATGAGTCCACCTGCCACGTGGAGAAGACCCAGCAGCGTCATTGGCAACAAATGTTGTGTGCGTCCCTGTAAAGAAAGTAGTCTTTTTATCTAATTAAGTGCTTCATTTTTAATTAAATGTTGATATAGATACAGTAGTAAAAATTTTTCTTCCTTGCTCCCAGTTACAGATGTGAAAAAATGCGCATTCAGTGGCAAAAAATGTGTGTAGTATATGCTGCCTAATTCACTGAATATTTTTTGTTTCTAATGATCAGATCTGAATGAAGTTTGTAAAGTGTGTGACGGGCCTATCAGTGATTTTTTCATTAATCCCCTTGGGTAAAATTAATCGTTTAAAAAGTGAGTTCAGTTGAAAACCTTTTTCGGTGAAGAAGTCGAGATTTACGCAAAATGAACTTCTAATCAAGTGTTTGCATCAGAGTAGACGATGATAGTTGATGGTTGAAAGTGGAGATTGAAGCGTTAATAAGATTGCGACCGGATGTTGTATAATTAAGCAATTTATCTAAGAAGCATCCAAATAAGGGAGTCAAGAGCACTCCAATTATAAGATATGTGAACTTATTTATAAGATAGTTAAATTAATCCTAAGTGATTGTTCGCCCGGGTTTAATGTTTTAAGGTACTTGTTGTTGTTACTGATGCCACCTGACCGGGAAAGTCCAGATTGTGAGCCCCGAAATTCATTATCGCAATGAGCTAAGTGACGCATATCGTTAGCCGTAGCTTTGAGTATAATACAGTACGATTTGGCTCGTTTCCACCCCAATTTTGAAGAAGGACACCTGGGGTGGTCAAGGGCCTATAAACTATCTTCCCCTTCCACCAGCCTCACGAGAGGACTTGCGGCTCGACGGTACCCTATGCCGCGAAGGCACTATACATTTACAAACATCCATGTCTTCTCCGGGATTCGAACCCAGGCCCTACGGCACAGCAGTCAGCGTCGCTAACCATTATACCGGAGGGGCGACATTTTAATTGTTTATTGTGATGAAGTGAAAGTAATAATAAAATTTTGTTTAAATTTCTATGACTAATTTTTGCTCGCACGCCAAACACCAACGTCCTCTGGAACGTTACAAGTGAGACACTTATGCAATTTTTTACTAAATAAAGGTTTAAGGAAGCGCACTCGTCTCGTAAGCCCATGCATAGAATTGATAGGTTATCTGGGCGCAGACACACACATGCATGTTATGTGATTATGTAGCATATAAAATATCCCTTGAATATCAATTTCATTCTGATACTCTCAGTAAAATTAATATCATATCAAAATTTAGCACCCGACAAGAACTAGAATTAAATAAACTCAAGCGTCAAAAATTTGGTAGTGGGAGCTAACACAAGATGGAGCAACCAATGAAATGATTTTTGCACTTTTGGGTTTGCCGGATGTACAAAAGCTTAACAGTCAAAATTATGTCCATTAAAAAAAAGTAGGATCTTCTGATGGAAAAATTCAATTTTAGAAATGGGATGAATTCATAGCAGCTACATCATAAGTAGAATCATGTGTTCTCCGATGAATTCAAAGCATACCGACATTCGATTTGTACTCGTTATTCTAGTGGTAAAATTTCAAAAAAGTAAATTGCGTAAAGATGTACAACTTTTAAAATTCTTCAAAAAGGTTCTCAAAGTTAAGAAATATATCTACTTTCCGAGTACTTTAAAATCGAGAGCATTTTGTTTACTTATATGTGTTCTTTTTGCTGAGAAATATTTACTTTTTAAAAGAAGGTTTCCTCAAAATCGATCGTTGGTAACAGCTAAGCGCGTAAACGGATTAGCTTCAAACACCTGATTACATATATCGAGTGAGTATGACGACACATGAATGTATGGACTAAATGGCTGGAAACACGTGACTGTCGTTATCATATAATTATAACATCGCATGAATTCAGTCCAGAAATAATTCAGTCAGCGTTTGGCTATGTATTATTATACCAATTTTATGTAACAGTGATGAAAATTGAAAATTTATTGTGTGTGAGGGGGAGTCTTGCCTTTCTTTTCTTTTTTTTCTTTTCATAGCTATATTTTAAAGAAATTGTTGCAATAAGAATACTTTAATCCCTCCCAACCTTAATTTCGCACTGTTGCATTTCTGCAACATATGATTTATTTAAATTTAACAGACTCAATATTTTTTTTCAATTACCTACAAATCACTTATCTGAAAAAAAAAAAGATTACTCCAGCTAAATATGTGCTAATTTTGTCACTAGATGGATGCACATTTTTTCCAGAAATCACAACAATTATAAAAACCTCTGATGCCTCAATAACTGTGTTTTTTCTGTAAAAAGAATCCATTATATTTTATACTTCCTCTTGTTTATTGACAAAATATATTAACAGGTAAGAAATGTAAACATTTTATGATGAATAATCAAATCCTCATATAAAAAAAGTTTTGTAATTTACAGCACCACTGCGTAGTGTTGCCCTTCTGCAACAAATAAAAAAATTACTGAAATTCAATTTAAAACAGCTTAATTATATATATATATATATATATTCCCTTTTATTATTACTTGAGAACTAGCTGATAAATTTTTTTCATAGAAATTCAAAAATTTGGGAAGTTAAGGGTTAAATCGGATATTTTAATACTACTAATTTACATTTAAATTTCCCTTACTAAAATATTGAAAGTTTCTTAGTGGTGGCAAAATATAAAAACCTCTCTGTTAATGTTTCTCTTAAAAGTATAGTAAAAAAAGACAACCCCCTTACCTGATAAATAAGCAGAGGTAGGAAGAGCGGGCAAGCGAGGTTGAGAATCTCTGCGAGCACGAGGGCAGTTTCTCGAGGACCCGGCGGCAGTATCTCTGCTGTCCACAGCGGGAACACGAAATACGAGATCGACACCGTGAGCTTCGTCGACACGTACAACGTTAAGGAGGCTGAGGAAGATTTCCCTGAAAAAGAAATTAATCACTATTTAGAATGTCGAGGCAGTGTTGTCATTTATCTTAGTGTCATCATTACTCATTATTTTTCTAATTAATTAGATTATTTATCTACATTAATTATATTAATAGACGTATCAATTTATTTATATAATTAATTTTCCATTTTCATCTGTGCATAGTTGTTCTGATAGTACACTTATTGTGTTAAGATATATTGTAAAAAGTCATCTGAATGACAAAAACAATTATTTTATTAAAATTTGGTTAATTGCTTAAGTTTGGCAACATGCCAGAGCTTAGACATTCTATTATTTGACAAAGAATCGTTGTGATTATATCTTTAATGTATTTATTTCTTTTACATGAACATAAAAAATACTAACTAGTTTCGAAGCGTAACAATTTCTCAAAACATGTATGGTCCCGAAAAGGGAAGAATCTGACTTATTGATGAGCAAAAACAAAAATAAAAACAAATCTTCGAACAGTATAAAGTTGCAATATCCCTAGTTGTTTATTTTCGTGAAATGACCAAGCCGAAAAGTGTTCAGTTGATCGTTCTTGCTATCACATAAGCATGTTTAAGGCTTATTATTTTATAGATATATCGTCTTACTTTTGGATTACTGAAAAAGTCAATTAAAAATGTTGACGTTTCAAGTATTGATATTAAAACTTATTTTTCAATTTTTAAATTATAGAAACATGTATTATAGAGATTCCCAAACTGTTTGTTTCATAGAGCCCATACGATGTTTTACGGTTTTTGGTAGACCCTTACTTACTTATACTTAATTTTTACAAAGATTATCAACTTAAATGCCTTGTTAATAGCTTATGAGCAAATATACTTCACTACAGTCAGAAATTTAAGTCTAAAATACTTAAATTTCTATCCGTAGAAAAGTATAGTGCTTAAAACATGTGAAACGTATGTTAACTTATTAAGCTGAAATTTAACTAATACATAAATTAACTGGTCAACAAACAGATATTTTTCATGAGAGGAATGAACCGGGTGCTTCAATAACAAATTTTTAACATTTGACATCAATCTTGTCAGGATTAACCCTAAAACTCTTCGGTTAGTATATATATATTATATATATATATATATTATACGGTATTTTTCTTTCTTTCTTTACTTTAGAGCAGTGTTTCTCAATCTGTGGGGCGTGCCCCCCCTATTGGTGCATGATAATCCTACAAGGGAACGCGATTATATCGAAAACAATGGATTATTAAAACAATTATTAGTTTACTGAAAGGAAAAAGAACAAAATACATTATTACGTAATTAGTTAAGAACAAGTTTAATAAATACCAGTGACTCTATGAGCATGTCCTAAAATTATACACAAAATTAAATGCTTATCTTGATAATTTGTACGGTTTATAAATAAAGTCGTATTGTATCTTTACGACAAAGTATATTATTATGGAATTCAATACATTGTTATTTTATCGATGGGGGGGCGATGAAAATTTTGATTGAAACTTGAGTCGCAAGTATAGAAAGTTTGAGAAGCACTGCTTTAGAGATAGACAAATGTGTGCGCTGAAACTCCTTCTTCCTAGGAAAAGCAAAAAAAAAAACTTTATTACAATACTCCACAATTTTGAATAGTTAACAGTTATATGTTTCTAAAGCCAAAAGTACTAACATTCGTTTCTAAACTTTACTTCGAGATCTCCTTTAACGCTGATTTTGATCAGTTCTTGTAATATGACTTTTTTCTCAATGGGACCACAATAATTCATTAACTACTATGGTAAAACCATGATCAAACCTTTTTGAAACCTAGTTTCAGAATCTGAATAAAGGACATTGAAATGTTGAAAGTAGATTAGAACGTCGTTTTACCTGGTGGATTGTTTGTAGCTAGTTGAGAAATTGTCAAAATTCGTGACGTCCAATATTCTACTCGTTTAGCTTATATATAATTCTGGCAAGAAACGCTGAAATGACAGTTCTTGAATAATAAAATTTATGCTGTCACCTTGTAACTGCATGGAAGTCTCATTATATTTAGTACATAAATCTGTTAAATAAATGAATTCTAGATTCCATTTGACATTTTTTTTAAAAATTAAAGTCACGATCTTGTTTAGTGAGAATAACTATCTTGGAACCCCATTTACAACTCATGGTCCCTCAAATCATCTTTTCGCTGACGTGGACACTTTGAAGGTCGTCGCATCCCCCTGAGGGTCGATATAGACCACTTTGGTAACTACTGCATTAGACCATCATTAAATTATAATCTATCGCAAAATACTATGATATGCAGTCAATACTGAAAATCTATTCCCGCACATGTTTAAAAGCAAATGATAACGATGACACAGCCTTTAACGATGTCTTTTGAACTATCGTAATTTGTTTGGTTGGGTAATAAGAAGGTATAGAAGTATATGCATTTACTTTTATTCTATGTCCGTATTCTTTCTTATGGATTTTTAAATTTGATATTAAATCGTTATTCGAAAGTCGTAAGATAAGAATTATTCCATTAAACACTTCGGAGTTAATATAGCTGCTTTCCTCAATCATAAAAAATAATTTCGAAGTATCACAAGCTTCAGAATTCTGGCTTTGTACTGCCTCATTGACGATGAATTATTCTTAAAATACATATTTTACGACTGACACATTTTTCTTTTTTTTTAAGAAATGCTGATGTTAAATTTTTCGAACTGTTCAGTCTCCCTGCTTACTGAACATATCATTCCTTAAAACACGGAATAAAAACATACTGTCGGAAATAAATTTTATATACATTGTGATGTTGATACGTTAATATTAAGCATTTAAATCATGGTATAAAAATTATTTTAAATTTTTAAGACTGGAGAGGTGTATAGGATAGATAGAATTCCGTTGCACTCATTAAATTGAAACCTCTGGCATTAGAAACTTTATTATTTATCAAATATTCTTTCTTCCAATCCCAAAATTATATGGAATTATAATAGTATACCTATGTAACCAATGCCCTAATTATAGTTTAAGGCTCTTCCATCAGGCCAAATTACTCAAATTCTTCAAATATGTCGAAAAAAAGCTTATAATGGCAATAAATAGAAATAAAATTAATATCTTAAATAAAATTAATTTTCTGAGAGGACCTTTATCTTTGTATAGCACTGAAATAAACCTATTTTTTCTCAATTTTCAAATGTTTCAGAAAACCTACAATTCATTTTCCCATTTTATTTTATGGCAAAAAAATGTTTTAACTTAGATATATGTTTCAGAACTCTATTTCAGTTAGCTTTTCTTGAACAAGAATGTAAATAGTTGTGTTTCATATTAACTAACGATATCAACAACCAATAATATTAATAAAATTACATAGCATAAAATTCGGTGTGTAATACGCACTTAAACCTTAGCGATTTTAACTTTTAGGTTTATTCTCTATATCCGGGGTAGGCATTAAGTCGATCGCGATCGACCGGTGGACCACCAAGACATTTTGAGGTGACCGCCTTCACTAAGACCTAGTAATCATTCCATCATACGAAGGTCTAGAAATACCGTATTTATTCAAATCTAAGCCGTGTTCCAAATTCTCAACAAGATTTTATGAAAATTGAAAAATAGTCTAAAAAGGGTTATCGCGCGATATCCAATTTTATGAAATTAAAATAAATTTAAAAGGAAAACTAATAAGAAGTGAATAATCAGTATTATAAACTTTTAAGCACATGCATGAAACTGTAATTGCTCTAAATACCCCATCCAGCAAATTTTTTCCCTTCGATTCTAAGCCGTGCCCAATTTTTAGTAGCATTAAGATTGGGGGAAAAGTGTGGCTTAGATTCGAGTAAATACGGTATTTTAAAAAATACGGAGGAAAAAATCGAATCCTAAGAGGAAATTCCGTTGAATAGAAAATGCACTTCGCTAATTGGAGGTTATTTTACGAAGAAATTCGTAAAATGTTATTGGTTCTAGAAAAAAGTTTTCTAAATAATGTAGAGAATTTCGTAAAATGGAGGTCCGACTGTATTGTATACATTCTTTGTGTTCACTACATCTACGCCACTCGGTGGATTGCAACACCTTGAAAAGATTAAAAGTAGCCCGCGCCCTCGAAAAGTCTGCCCACCCCTGCTCTATATAACACTCTCAGCTCCTTTTTTTTTACGAAGAATCCTAAAATATGCATGTGTAATGCTTTTAGGTTTTGAAATCATTTATTCGAGGTATTATCCGAGGAGTTTGTGCAGTGGTATACTTCTAGCCCTACAAACCTTGAAGTTCATAAAGTATGACATTTTTTAAATAGACGGGTTTTTAAATATATAGATGCCTAATTTTTTATGCACCTCTGTTTTTATTATTTTTAAGAGCTATCATTTTTATACTCGGTGTAAAACATCTACTCTTAAATTTTGATCTTGCTTTTGTGTTAAAGATATGCGTTATACGTCGGATTAAACGGTATATGAGAACAGAAAATAAGCTGCTGTTTGAAAATCATAATGGGAAACTTCGGGCCTGATAGTAACATTTAAAAAAAAATATTTATTCGACTACTTGCGGCAACTTTTTTTTTTAAAAAAGAAAAAAATGAAGGTATGGGGATTTTTTTGTGATTTTTAGATTTTTTTAAAGCTAGAGCTAAGCTTACTAAGTTAATAAGATGGGATATAAAAGAAAATCAGAAAAAAAATGTCAATTTTTGAAATGAATCATGATTTGGGGGCAGTCAGATACCTTAACGACTTTCCAACTACCACTTATTTTTCTAAATAATGTTCCAGTCAAAATGAGGTATATTATTACTATTTAACATATGTTCCATACTTTTTTATGTAATGTTTACAGACTGATTTTTAAGAGTATCAGAAAGTTTACAAACTAAAAAAAAAAAAAAAAAAAAATTGCATACATCAAATGCTTTGAAATCACTGCATTGGAAAACATTATTTTCTTAAAGGATGAATATATTTTTATTTATCAACGAAGTATCTATTAACTATAATGTTTTGAATTAAAAAAAGGTAGTTAAAATTCCATTATTTTATCCGGCACTGGATTTATAAATATAAACAATAATTGACATCAAGCACAGGTATTGTAATTTACTTTGAGACAAAAATACTTTAATATTTAGGTGCTACCAGAAAAACATAGAAAAAATTTGGTAATTCTAATTAACTGAGTATACTTTTTACTGAGAATTATCCTTGTTATACATTTTTGCCTCTGTTTACTGTTATTTCTACATGAAAAGTCTCAAATAATTGGAGTTAAACCCATGTAAGAGCAAAATGCACACCTTATTCACACGTAATATAGTATAAAATCAATATATATTTTTTCCGGAAAACTACTCAGAAAAAATGGCATTAAATTTGTATCACTACTTACGAAGAAGTCTATTTTTAATTATTTTTATTTGAATTAGTCTGAGTTTTTAATTTTAAATTATACATATTTTATATCTGAATAAAAACAAATTATTTAGTTCTACTTAAGTAAACATTGCGCATATTAATCCCCATAAATGCTGTTAAATTATGTATGCGGTATGATAAAATGGTAATACGGCATAACCATATGAATATTTTTTCACTTTATGACCATACTTTATATTCTAAATTTGCTTCCTAATTTTTACATTCATTTAACAATAAACAAACACTGTGACTTTTATCTTTTTGCCAGTAATTTCAGCAGTCTATATTGTAGCAAAACTCATGCAAGAACTAGAAACATTTTACTAATATTTAGAAGTTAAACGCTCTTTCAATGATTTTTTGAAGAAAAACAGAAACAAAGTAAACTATTTTATATATATATTGGCATTTTAACTTTAAAAATGAAAAAATAAAAACAATTTTATGCCTGTTACCTACTTCAGTATACAATTGAACGTCTTTAAAATAGCTTTTCTTTACATGCATTATTAATAGCCCGTCAGCATAAAAACCATTTTCTATCATTTCATGGATTAAAAGCAGCATGGCTTTGTACTCTAGTTCAACACAAACCTCCAGAATACAAAAGTCAAAACTTTGCGGACATTTATACATCTTTTCAGCGCTTTCACATGTGTTCTTTTAGAAATAAATAAATGCACGATCATTTCTTGCAAGTCGTATGTTTCAATTTTAGATGCGGCCTTTATTTGGCCCATGTCCCTTTCCCAAAGCAGAAATTGTTTTTCTGGCACTGATCCAGATGGCACCGATCTTTACATCTTACACTAGTTATTTGTCACCAAATATCTCCTACTTATGTGAATCAATATATCGCAACTAATTTCTTACGTTCAAGATGATATTCTTTTGATAGAAATTTTTAAATATTATTGCCATTTAAATTTATATCTATTTTTACGTTTAAGATCTATTTTGACGTTTGGTGCTTAAAATTACACTGTCTTGGGTAACGTATGGTACATAATTTATGCAAATTTACTTTGGATAGGATACTCCGTAATAGGATATTTTACGTTATAGTTCTTATGAATTATTTCTTGTAAGGCATTTTTTGAACCGAGAAAATATATGTAGGGGGAATTTATTGTAAGAATAAATAAATACAGTCGAACCTCCATATATAACGAACCTCTATATTGCGAAGTTTTCTATTTGGTGAACTTTTTTTTCTGGCACCGAGAATATTTTACAATTTTCTTCGTAAAATAACCTCCCGAAAGCGAAATGTATCATATATATATATAACGAACTTTTTATCTTGTGATTCAATTTTTTCTCCCTATTTTTGAAGTATTTCTGGACATTTCGAGTTATTCTCTCTTTTAGAACATTTTATGGTGGTCATAAATCTTGAACTGGTTTTATTAGGAGCCTAACTCGCCGAGAGCATTTGAATTCTGAGCATTTAATCCAAGACGTGTAAACTTTAGCCCCCATTGTCCAGTTCACTGGAAACATCTTCGATATCCTTTTCACCTTCAGTGAAGTATCGTGTCCTTGAAATAGTCTCCGTTTCTTTGTACTATTGATCCTTCGTGTTAGTAAATTCGTTTCTTGTAGCTCAAAAATGTCAAAATGTAAGTGCTTGAGCATCAAAGAAAAAAAAATTAATTCTTCAGGAAGTGAATAAAAGCCTCAATAAAATTTTTTTGCAGTTTTTCTTTCTTGTTTTTATAGGTAAGATATACAAAATAAATTTATATTAATTTACAAAAAGGCGTGAATAATTACTTTTTTTTAAATATATAGTATTCTTGAATTTTAAATATTTGCTTTATGTGGTTTATAAAGAAAATTGAAAGGAGATCATTTATATAACCAATTTTCCATATAACGAACTTTTTTCTGGATTTAGTTACTTCGTTATATAGAGCTCCGACTGTACTTTAAAAATCAAAGGGATTTCATTAAAACGTTTTACTTTGGAAATAATATTATTGTTTATTGCCAGAAAAACGATGCGTTAAAAAAATATTTATATGATTTCAGCAAAAACGTTTTGCCGCCCCCGGGACGAATTGTTCCTGATCGTGTCTTTGTATCCTTGAGCTCGATACATTTTGTCACTGAAGACCTGACCAGGGACGTAGCTACCGCCGTATCAATGATATGGGGCCCCAGACTGTGTAAGTAAAAAATCGCAAAATATTACGGGGCCTGTAGAAAGGGCCTCTAAGGAATTTTGGTAAAGGCCCACTCAGTACTAGCTTCACCAGTACGGGTCTCCCAAGCTTCAGGAGCCCCAACATGTGTAACTACTGTCCCACTAGCAGGGCTCTCATATCTAAACAAGGTACCGAAGAAATTTTGATACAGGGCCCTCTCAGAGTTAGCTAACCCAGTGGACCTGACATCTAACGGAGCTAATACACTTTAAATCTTTCATGGTTCAAACTCCTCACGAAGGCTGCGGTTGCCCAGTGGTCAAGGTATCGGATCATGACAGGCATGTCATGAGTTCGAGCTCAGTACCACTAAAGACTCGCCGTGTAGGGCAGCGAAGCACGTTAAATCTGTCGAGAGGTTGAAACGTCCTAATGTTGGTGTGGTGTGATAGATAATAGAGGGGGTGCTAGCTCAGGTGTCGTCCAAGTCACTTGACCATGGTTCAAAATTACGAGGTCTATCACCAAAGGCTCTCGTGTAGCTGAACAGTGCGACGTTAATATTCGCTCACTCACTCACGCAAATTCCTCACGTTGACTTGATGTAAAACTGGTAGAGCTCATTCCATGTCTGGTGCTATCTTTGTCGGTTGCAAAAAGAATCATGTAAGGACAAATTGCGAGGTAATAAACAATCTATTAAGGAAGATATTTAGTATTATATGGATGGGTATTTTGCATAATAGAGCATGATTATTATATAATTTATTATTTTGAAACTATCACTGTTATCAGACTTTTTAGTTAGAAGTACTTTATACCATTTTTACAAATGGCACAAAACTGAATAAGCAAAGAGGAATTATGATCTTACTCTTTTAGATAAGCAGATAGTTTGGAAAAAACACAAACACTATGCAGTATAACTTTAAGTAAACGAGAATGTTTTTCTTAATTTTGCCACCTGATTGACAGTAATATCAGATCAAGGCCAAACAAATTTATTGCGGCAAGGAGCTACGTATTTACGCCTTTCGTTAGCCATAGATCTGAGCACTAAAGAGGTAACAGTAAAATTTTGCTCGGTTCCATCCTAATTTTGTGTGAGGACATCGTAGGTGGGTCAGCGATCTCCGACCTCTTTCCCCCTTCCAACAAACTCACGAAAAGACTTGCTGTTTCGTGGTGTTTTATTTTTTTATAGAGCGGTATATTTTACCTGGGATAAAGAACAACATTATAAACGTTCGATGTGAAACCTCAATATGTATTAAGCTATAATCATATCATATATTAAATATATACAATGTTCAATTAAACATCTTATATTTTTAAATGAGTTTCCATATATTTGGGTTGATATGAATTTATTACGCTTAAAATAAGCAGTTTTTATTCATTTACTTTCCATGTTTTGGTGATAATTCAGTTGCCTTTTAAAAAGGAAGTAATTATATATATATGTATTATCTCAGGTGGAAATATTGCCTTTGTCATCTCTTACCTCGTCTCCCAATGGCCAGACTGATGCAGAGTACCCCTCCCACGGCGCAGATGACGCAGTTGGAACATCTTCTGGGTGCCGTGCACTTGAGAAGAATAGCTGCCACCACCCATCCCAACACTTCGGCCACTGCTGACCACAGCACATTGTAATGCACGTCTCCTTCCAACTCGATGCACAGGTAGTTGAGGCCCAAAAAAGAAGCGGTGCTCGTGAACCTGCAATTGATATTGCATATATAAAACTCATTTATTTGGTTTATTGGTATATGAATACTTCACACAAAAAGTTTTTCATACATAATTTTCCATACATTGATACTGAATTTCTTTTAATTACAAAAGTAGGTGAGTCACTTATTCTTAAAGTAGTCTTACTAGGCTTAGGCTTAGGCACAGTGGCTTTTTCAAGAATAATTTCTAAATAGAAATGTTATTGAAGGACAATTTGATACAAATGTTGGTATTTGCCCTATTTGGCAAGAAAAAAATATGTACTTGGAAAACCAGAAAGATCTTGGGATGATTAATTCGAAAAAAAGCTCTAGAGTCTTCTACAAGGGTCTACCGAGCTTATACAAGGGCAATGCAGAGATGCAACACAAAAACAGAAGCTTAAGGGCGGCGACGTGGGGACACTGACCTAGCGCAATATTGTCCCTACAGATTTATGTTCCTGTATGACTTTTTAATTCCTGCATTTGTGGATATTACGTTCATTACTGTATAATTAACATTTATTAATTGTTTTATTTTAATTAAATCCTTTGTAATTAACACTAGAAAGACTGAAATTTAGTACATACCAATATTGTTCCAAAGCAGTGAAAATGACTGCCTTGTGAATGAATAACTATTGTGTAAATAAATTTGTTTAAAAAAATGAATTTTTAATTTTTGTAATATTATTTACAGTCATATAACATATGTTTAGTAAATATTAACATTAAAAGGGATTTACTTCACTCGGAAATAAATATATACTCTAAAAATGTCTAAGAAATTGTGTCATTATATACTCAATTGTTTTTCTAATTGAAATTAAAAAGCAGTGAAAATGACTTCTTTGGGCAATGTAGTGTTAATAAAGAGTGCCAGAAAAACTAACGATGTACTCTGGAAGAGTATGCCTGTTAATCACGAAGACCACTCATACATGTGAAGAATTTTTCATACAACTAGAAATTAATATTATGTTAACGCATAATTTCTAATAACTGTATTCGATTTCTAAAAACTTTTAAACATATTAGGTATTTACATGAAAACGTATTAAATATTTTTCTTAAATTTAAGTATTTTTATATCTTGCGAATACAAAAGCTATAATATAAACAATGTTTTGCATCATCAAAACTTGAAACCTTGTTCTAAGATGAACATTTTGAATATATTATAAAATATTATATAACGGGGCAGATTCTGATATAATCAAGTAAAGGCTTTCGAGGTGATCATGATTGTTATTTTAATAGTTAAAGATACTTATTAGGCATGATCACAACGCACATGTCACAATTCTATAATAAAGCACATTTAAAGCTCATTTCGTTTATGATTTATTGAACATTTTTAATTAGATTTCAAAGGCTCTGGAATAGAAATCATTAATTTATCGCTGTTTCACTTATGAGTTTCTAGAAACTGATTTAATTATTTTGTTAGTTTAACATTTCATCTTTGGGTTATTATATCAGTTTTTAATATTTTTAATAAATTACGTAAAATGACTGTTAACAAAGAAAGTAAGGGCTTTACAAAATTTCTTGTAATGAATTACAGAGCAAATAATTTGAAGAATTTTGAAATATTTTATTTTTACGTTACGAGTCATGAAAACTGCAACATCATGAAAGGGGAGTAACCCAAATGTCTAATTGGTATGAAATGAAATATGCTAGGAATTGCAAATAATTAGTGATTAAGCTCAATCAAGGCATGCTGGATACAGAAACGACATTTTAAAATTTGAATACAAGTTAAAATTTATACACTGGTCTTTGCGTAAATGTAAATGAACCGGTTATCCCCATTGGGGAATGACATTTGAATGTTAGTCGTTTGTGAGACAAGCTACGCGTGTTATGAAAAAGGAGAAAAGGCTACCAGCAAGTGTTAATTTTTTTAAGAGAAACTTCTTTGGGCGCGAGAGTGAATGGGAAATTTACCCAGTTTTGAGTTAGGGTGAAAAAGCGAACGGAAGTAGTGTTTCTCTCCTCCCATTCCTCCGAATTTTTACCATGGTGAGGAGATAGCAAGCGGGGGACAACACGTGATTTGCGTCATATCCGTGAAAAAGTTGGTTGATTGCAAGGTAAAATTGCATCAGAGGTATGGAGTGGAGAGCTCGTTTAAACTTGCGCGTGACCTATTTTCGGAGATTTTATGTAACTAACGTAGCATTTTCAACGAATAACCTCACTCAAAATATTACCAATATATGGCTCTTCCCGTCAAGGGAGTGTCTGAGGCATTGTGTATATGTCGCTAACGTTCGCACCAGAATCATACTGATAGCGTCTTGTAAACAAACACAGTGACTTCTATGAGTGATGCATTAAGTTTATATTATTAATTTTCATTTCCGTTGAATTATAATTAACTCGAGTCAGAATGCCTATAACAAATGCAAAAAGACGAAAAAGTTTTGGAGAAAGAAAAAAAAAGAAAAATTAGCAGTAAGTTCAGTCGAAAGTCTATATATCACCAGGTAGACCTGCTGCATCTATTATCACCTTCATTCATAAAGTTTTAGTGGAGTACACACAGAGGTTACTGCAATCATTGGATCCGATCATGATTAAAAGCCGATTATCTTAACTGGAGATTTTCATGTTAATTGTACTTCAGAAGAAGCAACACCACTCATTGAATTCTTGAAACGGACACTAAATTTGACAATGAAAACTGATTCTAGAGAAAGAACAACAAGATACGGAACCGCGATTGATACCGTTTTCCCACGTTTTCCTGATTGACTGCAATCGAGGATTTTTATATCTTACTTCAGTGACCACGAATCTATTGAGTTGTTCTTGGAAAATGACGATGAAAAAAATTGAATAAAAACCTTATTTTCATACAATAAATGAAGTTCGAATTTTACATGATTAAAGTAAATTTCCCCAGCAGTTTGATATAATTACATCTATTCCAGCAACTACGGTCAACATCCCCAAAGAAGTTTCACTGCTATAGCGTGGCTTTTCACACTTTTAGCTGAATGAGACATATTTATCGTCAATGGGCTCCACCAATTTGTGTTACTTGTATTGGTCGAAACCTAGCAACTGTCACACATGCGAATTTAAAACCAATGAGATAAGGAGAGTCATACTGAATCCCATGAAAGATTTCGACGGAATTCTGGTACTAACGCCTTAAAGGTAGGCGTATTGCCAATTTACCCTTGAAAGATCCAACAACCATAGCAAGGACCTAGAGTCAATAAGGGAGCTTTTCCACTACCCCACAAGTATTCTTCCAAGTCCTTAGACGACGGGTAGGACCGTTTTAGCTGCCAAAGGTGCAATATGAGTTAATAATCACATATAACCATGCTTACACATTTACTCATACTTTCCTACAATAATATTTTGTACACGGGCAATAGCATAAAATTTGTTAAGTAAGAACACATAAGATGCTACAATTGTAATTGTCAATAGCGCAGTAAGAATATCCGTACTTGATTTCGTTTCCAGAATATAAACTAATTTATTATAAGGGACATACGAATCATAAAAACGTGCGATATATTTTTACTGAAATTAAATTGCAACTAAAGGGTATTTTTTTAGAGGTATAGAAATTTAAATTGCAATAAAACAATGATGTTTTATTCGATTGACATGAATTTTTTTTATTCGAAAGATAAACTTGTGGCATTAAATTCTAAATATGATTTCTGGCATATGACTGCCACGGCGGGCTCGGATGTAGTGCAATATGGACGTCCAATTTTCGATGATTTTTTCCAACATTTGTGGCCGTATATCGGCAATAACACGGTGAATGTTGTCTTCCAAATGGTCAAGCGTTTGTGGCTTATCCGCATAGACCAATGACTTTACATAGCCTCACAGAAAACAGTCTAGCGGTGTTAAATCACAAGATCTTGGAGGCCAATTCACAGGTCCAAAACGTGAAATTAGGCGGACACCAAACGTGTCTTTCAATAAATCGATTGTGGCACGAGCTGTGTGACATGTTGCGCCATCTTGTTGGAACCACAGCTCCTGGACATCATGATTGTTCAATTCAGGAATGAAAAAGTTATTAATCAGGGCTCCATACCTATCACCATTGACTGTAACGTCGTGGCCTTTATCGTTTTTGAAGAAGTACGGACCAATGATTCCACCAGCCCATAAAGAGCACCAAACAGTCAGTGTTTCTGGATGTAACGGTGTTTCGACATACACTTGTGGATTAGCTTCACTCCAAATGTGGCAGTTTTGTTTGTTGACGTAGCCATTCAACCAGAAGTGCGCTTCATCGCTAAACAAATTTCGCTTATGAAAATCGGGAACAACGGCAATCTCGTTTTGGGCCCATTCGACGAATCTACGCCTTGCTCTATGATCGTTTTGATGAATTGCCAAACCAAACGGAGAATAAATTACTTGACAGCTGTTAAATCGGTCGCTATCTTGGAAAGTAATGCCAACTTTAACTTCTATACCTGGAAAAAAACACTCTTTATTATTAAAGGTTGTGGAGAAACATAAGTAATACTTTTACTTATTTACTACTGTTATGACGCAAGTGAGGATGTGAGTGAGTGAATATAAATTTCACACTTTTCAACTAAACGAGGGTTTTATGAGACATACCTCATCATTTTTAACAATAGTCAAGTGACAAGGATGACAGCTGAGCTAGCACCTCTCTCTCCTAACTGCCACACCACACCAAAGGAAGTATATTTAAGCCTCGTGTTATTTAACGAGCAAGAACCTCATCTGCACGACAAGTTTTCAGCTGTACAAGGTTTGAACAAATGAGACGCCAGCCATTTGTCAATTTTTTTAACCACTAGCCTACCAAGACCACTTTAATATAGTAGTGCACCATAAGCCTAGATTTTAAAATTTTCATCAATCTACGTTCGTAATGTGACTTAGTCGATTTTAGGGGTAAAAGGATTTTTAATCTTTAGATGTTTAAACGTGAAATATTATATATATATATATATATATATATATATATATATATATATATATATATATATATTAAACTAATTTTAGAAAACCGCAGAGTATGTGTAATTTTAATATTAATATTAACAAATTTAAAACTCTCATAGATTTTGTCTTAAAAGAAAATTATATTAACTTTTTTTAATGGTTCTTTATAAAAACAAAAGAAAAGAATCCCACAAGGGGGCCCAGCAAGCAATAGTTTGGCTAATCTATATTTACACTTTTATGAATATAATTATGTTACTTATAATGACTACTATATTTTTAGATATATTGATGATTTAATTATTTTTGGTAAAAATGATAATTTAAATCCCAATATTAATTTTTATCCTACTTACTTAAACTTAGTTAAAATTAATAAAAATCCAATCAAAACTAATTACTGAGATGTAACACTGTATATTAATGATTTGAAATTACATAGTAATATTTATGATAAAAGAGATGCCTTTAATTTTAATATTATGAAAGTGCCTTACTGGAATTCAAATTTTTCAATATCTACATATAGAAATATTATTTTTAACTATATTTATTGTAAAAATGTATTAGTCAGCGAAAATGCTAATATTTATTTAAAAATCCTCATAAATTTTTTAATCACTGTATTGAACATGGATATCCTGCTAAGTTTCTTTGCAATTATATTTATAATGGTTTTTAATGAAACAATTTGTATTACTGTCATTATATTTTTGTGAAGATTTTTTAAATAATTCTACAATCTTGAAATACTTCTACAATTATTATATAGATGGCGCCACATGCTTAATAATTTTTTAATAATATTTATATATTTTTGCGTATCATTTATATTTTACACTAATATTTATATGAATATATTTTTGATTTTTTAAAAACACACACACACACACACACACACACATATATATATATATATATACATATATGTATATATATACATATACATATATATACATATATATATATACATATATATATACATATATGTATATATATACATATACATATATATATATACATATATATATATATATATATATATACATATACATATATATATACATATATACATATATATATATATATATATACATATACATATATATACATATATACATATATATATATATATATATATATATATATATATATATATATATATATATATATATATATATATAATAAATATAAACTTCTTAAAATCCTATTGTAATTAATTTTATGCGGATCTGTTTTCATTCTTTTGTATTTGGCGGGAAACACATAACTAGTTGTTGCACTCCCGACCTACGTATAGTTATTATCTATGTTAGCGTTGTATTAAATCTACTCTGCGAATAATAGTAGGTTATATTTTTGTTCATATTTCATTAGTATAATGATTTTTTTAATATTTTAATTCATCATATGTAATTCTTTCCTTTCCTCTTGGTACGTAGTATGACAGACTACAGGTGAAGGTTGGCTAGCCCCAAAACATCTTTAAACCTGCAATCCTGGTTCCTAAGGCCAGGAGTTTGTCATTGTACTACTCTGCCTTTTTCTTCCTATTTATAGTTATCTTAGGTTTATAACTATCTGTATGTTTTTATATTTTCGTTTAGATATGTGTATATACATACATATACATATATGTATATATATATATATATATATATATATATATATATATATATATTGGATTTGGATTTTATATATTTTTGATTTTATATTTTGATTATATATATATATATATATATATATATATATATATATACAATTTTGTTTTTCACGTGATTTTCTTATTATATTTTTATTTATTGCTCTTCGCACGTTGATTATTGTGTAGAAATAAGAACTTCATTTCCAGATGAAGTAGAAACAAATATTTTTAAAAGAAAATAGAGTGAGTGTAATCTTATTTTTAAACTTAAGGAAACAAACAATAAATAATGAACAGCTTTTTTTCAAAGTTTCTTTGTTTATTTTTAAAGTACTTGACCATCATATTTGTTGACACTAGTATAAATAAGTTTACATTTTTCACACATGAAAAGTCATATGAAAATTTCAATTACATTTTAAAATAGCTAAACTTTTAAGTCTTGATAGTAAATATCTGGCAAATTACAAATGTGGCGGTAATTTCCGTAAGCTTAAGATATTTTCCATAAAATAATTTTCTTAATTAAATTAAAATGAAAATATACAGTTGAGTTTATGTCTCAACTTAATTTTATTCAAACTAATATCATCTTTCTAATATCTAAAATATTTTGGAATATCATTTCTTTTACGTTGAGATATGCTTTAAGGGTAATGCTAGTTAAGTATGGGTAATATATAATACTGTTAAGCTTATTTAATAGTTCAAATGAGATTTCTCGAGGTGTGTCATTATGTAATCCTTTAACAAAATGATTAAATTTCAAAAAGTCGTTAAAGTTCTGAAAGATTTTAAATTCTAACTTAAAGTCGTATTGTCTCTGTATAATTAATTAGAACTAATTATGTACTTTGATGTGAGAATTAAATTAATTATGAAATGCAATAATAGAACAAGATATTTCGGGTTTAATTAATTTCCGCAAATGATGAAGAAAATCTTTTATTTGATTTGAACTCATATAATAATCTTTAATCCATTCTGAATGAATCTACAATTTCATGACATACGTGAGATTACTTAAAAAGTGCACAAAATATTTCTGGATAATTCCTTTGAAATCTAGTCTTTTCAAATTTAGTATATGGATTATTGAATGAAAATTCATTTAAAGAACATAATTGAGTTCTTATAAATCGGAAATACATTTAATGTCCAACTTTTGCCCTAAAAACAACATTAACTCTGTGTGTGTGATTGGAATTTAATTTATTTAAAAATATTTATTTTTATGCTTAATATTTTGATATTCACTTGTTCTTTTGAAAATTTTGTTGCTAATGTTTTTCCAGCACTTTTTTTTTGTTTTCTTTGCTTAGATGTTTTTAATTTTAATTACAATAGGTTTTAAATTTGAAATTTTAATATACTGGAATGTTAAGTTAGTTTTATTTCTTAAATCGGCAACGAGTTAATCAAAGGTTCTTGTATAATAATGCATATTCGAAGTTAATTTTGTGATTCGAGATTCGATGAATAATTTTGGAAGGTACTTAACTGGAGATAGCAAACCTATGATCATATTCTAACAAACTACTTATAATATTAGCAAAAGTTTTCGAAAATGAATTGATTCTGAGTATTTTTTTATGCTTAAGTGTTTCCGATATTAGAAGAAAAATGTAATTCTTCATTTTGGTACGGTTACGCTAATACGTTCAACAAAATCGTATAGGAAGAAATTGTTTCAATGTAGAATATTTTTTGGGTTCCCTGTAGTTGCATTCTAATAAGGTCATTATTTTTATTATATGCATAACTTACAACAGTGCAGTATATTTTTAGAATTATAATTATTTTACAGGTACATTTTATCATTTTTATCTATTTTTGTCTGTTCAATATTTTAAATAGAGACAAAAATAGCCAAACAAATTGTTATTATTCATATATTTCGATTGATTACTACATTTTGTTCTCCATAAATATCTTATATTTTGATTTGTGTGTCAAAGTACGGATTTTATTCTGAGAAAATATTTTAATCTAGAAACAATGGATCGCTTTGAGAATATATCCACACCAATTATTTCTGTAAAAGATTAAATATATCCTTAGCTGCTTATTAAGTCACTCTTTTGAAAACAGGTACAATATTTCCCTTTTCAAATATCCAAAATTGATTAAATTTCATATCATTATGAACTTTGAGTAGTGGTATAGAAGAAATAATATGAAAAAATGGTAATACACAGCATTAAAAAATAACTTTCCATAAAATTATTTAGTTTGTATCGAATAGAAATGTAATTTTTTAAAGTTGACTAAGCAAATAGTTAAAATAAACGTAGGCTCATCCTCTATATAAACCTAAATCATTATCTATGTATATTAAGTTTGGAAATAATATCATGTGAATTTGAAATAAAGCACAACATTTGATGGATTAGAATATGAATATATATATATATATATATATATATATATATATATATATATATATATATATATATATATATATATATATATATATATATATATATATATATATATATATATATATATATGTTATGAAGATCAGAAAGGAATATAAAATAATATACTTGAAAATTTCTGTAGATAGAGAGAAAGAAAGGGAACACATAAAAATTCAGTTTTCTAAATTGTTTTACTAAGAAAGTAATCTGTTTTAATTGTAAGTAAAATAAATGAATTATAATTCTCCAAAAAAATTAGTGAGTTTTAGTAAGGAAATTTGAAGTATTTGATATAATTAAGTGAATAATAAACATTGTATAAATATGAATGGTTCATGTAAATTAGCAGGGCAAAATATATTCCTTCTATTTTTTCCCATGTGTAAAATCTGTATCCTATTATATTTCCTTAGTCAATAATAATTCCTACAGTTTAATGTATATATTATATATATATATATATATCATATATATATTATATATATATATTATATTATATATATATTATATATATATATATATTATATATATATATATATATATATATATATATATATATATATATATATATGTATTATATATATATATTTCTAAGCTATATTTTTGTGTTGTGTTCACAAAAATGAATTTTATTTTCATTTATTTTTGCTTTTACACGGAAAAGGGTTCTAAATAATATTAAAATATGCAAAGTTATCGAACGCACTGAAATGTTTTTGAAAAAAGAAAGAGGAGGAGGAATCCACTGTCCAACATTAAAACATTTTCCTTGTAAAGCTTACATCTAAGTGTTCACAAAAATGAATTTTATTTTCATTTATTTTTTTTTCAGAAAAAGGCTAAATAATATTAAAATATGCTGTTATCGAACGCACTGAAATGTTTTTGAAAAAAGAAAGAGGAGGAGGAATCCACTGTCCTAAAACATTTTCTCTTGTAAAGCTTACATCTAAGTCTTTTTCAGAAGGCTATTTTCTGTTACATTCTCCAATAAAATGCCTAAAAAGAGGTGTAGGGGTATGAGAGAGAAATGTCTATACCGAAGAACATGGTACGAGTTGAGAATGTTCAACAATTTTTCATTCCACCGCTCAAGTCAAAAATAAAGAAAGAAAAAAGTCTACAGCCTCATTGTATCCAATGGATAGGAAAAAAGAGAATGCCCATAAGAAGCAGCGTAACAGCTCACTATAGATTTACAACAGTCAACTAAAATGAAATTTATTGGCGGTTATGGCGAAAAAATTGCCACAATTACTTCTAGTATCGATCTACAAAAAAACTCTAAATCGTCGCAGCTATAAATGTTTAAGTGGTTTATATATAGTGTGTGATAAAACTTTATATTACATTAGGCTTACATTGAATCAATTAATCGATTAGGATAATTAATTTTTTTGCACTGTTTTGCTCTCAGATTATTTAGTAGAAGTAAATAGTTAGTAATTTTTTTCTCGTTTGGTCACGGGACTGCAAATTAAGTTAGTGAAATTGGTTAAGGTTCTTTTTTATAACAAATCAATTGTAATTTTGTTAAAAAAATGTATGTGAAGAAAGTTTTTAACTCTCAACATTAACAACGTTATAGTTATATCATGTGTGTGTGTTTATATATATATATATATATATATAAACACATGATATAAACTGTAACTATATATATATATATATAAACACATCTTTATATTAGAAGATAAAGCTTAAATTTCTGGCGAAGATAAAAAAAAATGATTGGAAATGGTGAAAAAGCAAATTTATAATTTAGGCAGTTATTAAAAAACTCGGGGTTTTTTTCAGATGTGCAGTTTCAGATGTGCAGTTAGTTATGTTTTTCTTTCACTGTGTCATATTAAATATAATTGGCCGTGGGTATCCAATGGATAGGGGATTTAGAGCATCGGACTCCAGACCGAAAGGCCTGGGTTCGATGCTCGATGTCACCAAATACCTCCGACGCAGCTATACACGGAGTACGTGCTCGTTAAATCAGTGGGTCCGTAGTCTTGTGGGCTTATTCACTAGCACAGGAACTGGAGAATATTTCCCTCCCCTTCAGTTCACTTGCAGAAATTGTGGAGGTGGAGATATAGGTCGTGTCGCCATCTATCGTCCCTTCGGGGAAGTTTCACTGAGCTTAAATCGCACTGTCAACTGTATGGTGCTCAAGGCCAACGACAGGCGTACCTCTTGCCCATGCCACGATGAATTTCGTGGGCCTCGTTCTGACTACGTCAGACAGGTGGCATTAGCCACAACAACAACAACAAATTTATTTAATGCACGATTAACACTTAACCGTTTTGAAAACAATATTAGCGCTAAATTTTGGTATTTAAAAATTTCGTCGCATGCTTATTTAATTTAAAAGACAATCTAGCAACGAAATTTAGCATTGTGCAAATATAATGGAAAACAGATTATATTTCTATATAATAATTTATGCATATTTAACATTTTAACAACTTTTTTTTTTACCTTCAGAAAAATTTTTGTACTTTAATACATTTACATGTGTCAGTTTTTCATGTATTATTTTCATTTTTAACAGTCAACTATCTAAATTTTTCATCGTCTAAAATATGGGTTCCCACTCCTGATAAAAAGAAGCGTAAATGTTTTGTAAATACTAGGTGAATAAGATATATATGTGTATATGAATATATATATATATATATATATATATATATATATGTATATAAAGTGTTATAAAATAAAATAAAATACATAATTAAAAAGTTAAATAACCTACAATTCCAAAGAAGAAATAAATTGGAGTTCAAGAGACATAACAGAGATAGATAAAAAAAAGAGTATTTGGACTAAAATGGAGACCTATTATGATATTTCTAGAGATTTCGCTGGATTAGGCCAGCGATTTAGAAAATTTATTTCTTCTTTGGCATTGTAGGTTATGCAACTTTTTCACTTGGTATCTTAACAAGAATATTCTTTTAAATACACTCTTCCAAAATACATGGACACATATGTTCTTTAATGAGTAATTTGGCGGGAAGGCCAAATAGTTTTTAGTTGACATTTTGACCCGATTGCAAAGATTGTCGTTTTTTTCTGAAAAAAGTAGTTAATGTCAACAGATAAGTGTATTTTTTTGCATGTTAATGACGACCTTAGAAAACGATCTATGTATTTTGAGTGAACAATGTATATACTTAACTTTGCTGTTGAATAACTTTGTATTACCTATAAATATTCACAGCCACTGGGTGTAAGAGCAAGAACTTTTTTTCCATCCGTGTGGATTATTGTTATTTTTTGTTACGTTGTACACTCATCACTATAGGCAATAAACTTATGCTCTTATGCCCCTTTTTAGCTTAACTTATTTATTTTGCTTTTTTATTGTTTTATTTTAACATTTAAAAAAATGTGCTTTGAATCTGGGGTATTTTTTTGTCACACAATTAAATGAAATATGTAATATTATTTCAAAAATTAACAACATTTTAATTTCTTTATATGCAACTGAGAATTAACAAATAATTTTAGTTTTTTCAGGAAGTTATTATTATTATGATTATATCTTTTCTTTTTTTAGAATTTCTGGAAAAAAACTCAGTTTTCAAGAGGCTTTGGATTTATCACAGAATCTACCATCTGAAATCAATGGTGTACTAACAGAAGAATTTTCAGATGACGAAGTACCAACGAATAATCTGCTGGAATTTTCGTTAGATTCTTAAGATGATGATCAAGAGATTGAACAAGACTCAAGGTGCAGTATATATATATATATATATATATATATAGTTCATGTTAAGAAAATACAGCCTTTCCTACCCCAGGATGCATTGCTTAAAAAACATTAAATCTAAACTTTAATCAAAATGCACAATGCGTAATGAATTTTTGTGTATTCAAGAAAAACTGTTCCTTTGAATATCATCATATTGCGTTTATATGTAAATGCTGTTTTCATGTGTAAAAAGAGTAAAGGAATTTTAAAAATTTAATAATCTTTAAAAATTTAATAATCTTCAAAAATAAATATTTTGTGCTGTAAAATATTAGTGTTCTCTGGTTATTTAGCATTTTTAAGAGTTAAAACTGCGTTAAAAATTCAATCGGTCTTTTTGTATTTTAGAAATATTTTAGACATTTGTGGACAGACGGTACTTCAAAGTACCAATTCAATTAATTAGTTCTAACGGTTTAACTTTCTCAAAGTTTGGAGTATTTTATTTATGTACATCCCTTAAATTTCAATGTAGTGATTAAAAAAATATTGCATGAAAAAAAGTGCAGCGAATCACAATGCAGTAGATAAAGGGTTGATGCAAAAAGAAGGTTTATGATCCACATATTTTCCTGTTGAACGATGATAAAATGGTTAGCTCTCATTAGCTTAAATATTATATATATATTCAGCGGTTTGAACTGAATATTATTTACAATGGATGATGAACATTTAATAAAAGGGATAGTCACAAATTGTTTAAAACAAGTGAGTTAGCAAGTGATTTTGCAATAACTTATAACAAACATAAAAGCTATGAACAAATCTGATTTTCGTGTTAACAAGCAAACAGACAAATATTAAAAAGCCCTGACATTTCGACACGTAGCTTTAACAAAAAGGATTATTAATTGATTCGTATAATAGAATGCGGCTCTTTTCATTTTTAGAATAAAAATAATTGGAAAGCCATTCTGAAGCAACGATAAAAATATAACAAATGGAAGACAAAAAGTAGAAAGACATCCACAAACATCAAGAGTGTCATTTAAAACTTTACGAATCACGCTATTTAATTAATTGAAGAGACTAAGTAAAAAGAACAGTCTCTTGGCATCTGTGAAAAATAAAAAGTAAAGTGAAAACCCTGTGAACAAGATTAATTGATGGAACATGCTTTTAACACGATTATAGGACTGTGGATATATATATATATATATATATATATATATATATATATATTATATATATATATATATCTCCACAGTCCTAAAATCGTGTTACTACCACATTTTTTCAATGTTGTTTAAATCATGAGTACCCTTTTAATTTTTTAAGAACTTATATTCATCACAAATACATTAACACAGTCTTGCTACTTCTAATTCCAAATCCACCACACAACAATAGGATTTCAAAGTCAGCATGTTAGTGGTCTTGCTGTGAAGATTATATCATAACACTCGTATCACATTTTACATTTTTTCCACACACATCTTGAACATCTTACACATTGTTGACAACCAACCAAATTAGAGCTTAGCAAATTTACATTTTTGACAATCAACCAATTCAAAGCCTACCATAATTGATTGTCATCTCTCTTGTATCTATCTTTTCTGGCTGGTTTAAAAGTTAGTTCAAAAGATGCGTTTATGCATATTCAAATTTTTACTCGCTAAATAATTGATTTTCATTAATTTCAAGACGCTTGAAAAAGTTCTGTGAGTAAAGAAATTTTGTTAAATTATTTTTTGAAAAATACTTTTTTACGTAATTGTTTCGGAATTTTTCTGCATTAAGAGTTTGTTGCAGAGTAGTAGTCAGGGGTTTTATCATAAGCTCTGTCAATTTTTACACACTTTGATTTTTTGTTTCTTTTATTTAGTTTATCCTACCGAGTTGCAAAGGGGTAAGGTTGGCTCCTTTAAACTAGTTTAACCCCACTTATTCGGTCCTAAGTCTGAAATTGCTTTCTGACTCGCTAGGTCATTTTTTGTATTTCTCTATAAATTCGATCTTCATGTTTAGCTTTTATATTTTTATTACGTTATTTCTTGTTATGTTCATCATCTATTATTCTTGTTTTTGATATATTATACAAATTTCTTTCATATATATATATGTATATATATATATATATATATATACATATATATATATATATATGTGCATATATATATATATATATATATATATATATATATATATATATATATATATATATATATATATATAAGATGTGTGCATCATCTTGGAGGTTTGAGGGTTCACTTATATTATGTACTAAATTGTTTTTAAATTTTAATATTGCAATATCTTTCGGAATGTGATGGCGAATAGTTTTATTTTTCAAGTATAATGATTTAATTTTAACTTTTTAATTTTTTTTTCTGAAATTTGAAAATTTTCCAATTAAATTACCAAGTTGCAATAGGGGGAAGGTTGGCGCCATCAAACTAGTTTAACCCCACTTATCGGTCCTAAGTCCGAGATTGCACTTGGATATTTTATAAATTTTTATTTTATTTTATAATTTTTTAATTTTGTTTGAACATGATGGAACATTATCTTTTATATTCGCCATTGACATTCTGAAGTGTTTTGGTATTTTGGGATTCATATATTTCAATTTTTAAATTGATAATTGTGATTGTTTTTATATATTTAAATATTTTTCATTCATATGATGGGCTGCTTTGCGCCTGCATGTGTATGAATTTACTGGTGTATAATGTCTTAATGATTCGAATATAAATTTTAAGACCAAAAATATATAGTTGATTTTGATTTCTTAATAGAAACAGAATTTTAGCTATTGATAATATATTTTGTTTACATTTGATTACTTTTTAACTATTGTGTTTTTTGAATTTTTAATATGTTTGTTTTTTCAATGTTCGTTTTTAAAATATATTTTAATGGTATTTCAATGTTTATTTTCTTATATACATATATATAAAAATATATGCTGTCTCTGAGTCATGTGCTGTTGAGGGTTTCACGAAGATCGATTTAACATTTTTTTATTCATGTGTTTGTCATGAATATTCATGTGTTAATCTCATGGTGTGTGAATTATTTTGAGACATGAGGGTTTAGTTCTGAGTAAGTGGATAAGGAGAATATAAAGTAATTTTTAATGGAATTTATATATATATATATATTAACTCAAACACATAATGATATTAAAGATTTATATATTTTTAAAGACTGGCAACTTGGCTTTCAATTTTTGATTGTCATTGCTCGGTGGTACAATATGATGGTGTTTGTGCTATCGTCAATCAATTACCATTAGAGAGAGAATGATATTTTTTGGTTATGATGGAATATGATAAAATGAGACAATTACATAAGAGTGATTTGGAGGAATATAGAAGGCGCAGACAATATGAGACAGCATGCAAAAAAAATTATAAATAATATAAAAAATAAAAAAACGTTAGCTTCTTGTTCGTTGGTTAATGAGAAATTTACGAAATTAGGAATGCATGATAATGAAAACATTAAGAGATATAAAACGCGTATTATTTGGAATACTGGTTTTGTAGGAAATTACTATGATGTATCGAAGTGGAAAAATTATGAATCGAAATGTAATTATTTTAAATATGACGAAACATATGATAATAAGTATCATAGTGATTCAGATCATTTAAAATTGAGATTTAGAGAATGTGGGGATAAAAGATGCAAAACCTGCCCCATGATGCAAAATGAACAGAAGAATGAAAATCAGAATTTAAGTTCTGTAAGACATTCAACTGCATTTATATGTTGACATGTGGTGTTTGCGGATTTAGATATATAGGTCAAACATCAGGAGCTATGAACCTGAGAATCAACCAACATAGATCTGACATTGGAAAAAATACAACAAAAAAAAATATAGGAAGAATAGAAATACAACATTTTAATAAACATGGCTTTGAAGATGTTGCGTTGAATATTATTAAAATTGTTCCAAATAAGATAAATAGACTATGGTATGAAAACGTTTACATTGGTATTTATAATGCTATGTATCCTTACGGATTGAATGTGATATGGAATAATAAGAATTTAATACAAGCAGTGAAACAAAATGATAAAGAATCTATTTGTAATAGTAGAAATAATAGTAATAAGAGAAAAGAGTTGGTAAGGGTGGACGCAAAAAGAGAGAAAATAGAGATATAGATACAGTTAAAAAAGAAGTAAATATTTTATTACAAGACTTTGAAAACAGTTTTAGTGTTGGAAAAATAAAGTATTTTTTATTTGGACTTAAAAACAGGAAATAATAATAGTTTTAAAATTATTAAAAAGTATTAGATTAAAAGATAATCATGGATCACACTTGTTGATGGATTTGTGCAAATATATTGCAAATAGATTAAAAATAAAAATAGACTCTAAGGAGGTTTATAATATAGAATATTGTACTTTGCTATACATGAATAAATCATATAATGGGATACAATTTTCTGAAATATTTAGGAAACACATGGATTTATTTCCGATGAAAATGTGTTAATAAAGCGAGCGTTCAAGTATAATAAAAAAATTAGTAGATCAATTTTCAACTATAATAGTATTAAGGAATTGATGGATAAAAAGAATGTTGTTGCAATGAATACAAGAATTACGTAGATGAATATCATGGGCACGTAATAACTGGCAACTTAGAAATTGTACAGGATCAGAAATTGAGAGAAATTATGAGCAAAGGTACTGGTTATCGATTGACTATTTCAAACAGCAATTTAAATGTGAGAAAACAACTATCAGAAGATATTAATAAATTTATTCTAAATGTTGCAATTAAATATAATTTACCTACTCAGGCTTTTAAAGAATATGGTTTTCATGTCCTCAAGGACTTAATGAATTTTAATTTTAGAACAAAAATGAAGATTGTTATAGAAAAATTAAGGGACCAATACAAAACTTACAAAAACACTTTGTGATCGTTTATGTAGATAAAGTACCAGGAAATTATGCAATTATATGTAAATATTACTATAGTAAATTAATAAATGATCATATACAAAATAATAATGCATATGATGTAAGTAAATTTAGTATGAAAGAAATTAACAACAGATTATTGGCATTTGGTAAACAATTAAATATTTCTAGCAATAAAATTATATATCCCCATATACACTCTGTATAAAAAAATATATGCACCCAGAAGAAATTGAGCTACATTCACGAAATTTGGTATGCATGTAGTGTATATGAAAATAAACAAATGATTAAAAATTCAGAACAAAATATCATTTTATTAAGCGGTTACAGCTTGCAAAAGGTTAAAAATCAGTAAGTAGTAAAGCCACCTCTGGCAGCTATACAAGCCGAAATTCGGCGTGGCATCGATTCAGATCGATCACTTATGACCCCCTGTGGAAGATCCTGCCATAGTCTTTGCATCTGCGCAGTTAATTCTCCTGTATCTCGGGACGGCTGCAGTTGCCTTCCCAGCGTCCAGACATGCTCTATTGGCGAAAGATCTGGTGACCTGGCAGGCCATGGTAGGACGTCATATCCTTGAAGACATTGTTGGGAGAGTCGCGCAGTATGTGGACGAGCATTATCCTGTTGATAAATGGCACCTGGGCGACTTGATAGCATGGGTAGCACAATCGGCGTTAAAATATCGTCCACGTATCTGCGAGCTGTCAAAGTGCCTTGATGGACCACTAAAGATGATCGTGTGTCCCAAGAAATTGCTCCCCACACTGTCACACCTTGTGAAATTGCTGTATGCCGCTCGACAATAAATGCCGGATCGGACCGCTGGCCGGTGCGCCTCCAGACACGTGTGCGGTGGTCATCATCACTGAGACTGAATCGGGATTCATCACTGAAGATGACACGTCTCCAGTCTGTCACACTCCAAGTTGCCCGAGGTCGGCAAAAATCCAGTCGACACTGCCTATGATGTGGGGTCAGTGGTAAGCGTCTTAGCGGACGTCGGCTCCCTCAAGCCAACTTCGGTCAGTCGTCTCCTTATGGTTTCTCTTGATGGTACTGGATGTCTGGAAGGAGGTAAGTGGCGTTGAATCGATGCTAGCGACGTTGTTGGTACCGAAGTGGCCACTCTTCTGATTGCACGATCCTCGCGATCATTTGTGTTCCTGGGACGTCCTGACCCTCCGCGACGGTACACTCTACCTACTGTGATCCACTGTTGCCAACACCGAGCAACTACCATATCGCTCCGACCGAGGTGGCGGCCGATACGTCTATTCGACCAACCTGCTTCTCTGAGGCCTATTATACGGCCCCTATCAAAGTTCGTCAGCTGCTCGTACTGCCGCCGGTTACGTCTTAGAGGCATCCTAAGTCTCAATATCGTCTATCAAAGTCATCAGATTCGTTTGGATAGCCGTACGGCGCTCGTACTCATGCTTTTAAACTCTCAGTTGCGCAACTAATATGCGCATAGCACACTTTAGCCTTGTCTCATTGGCTTCGAAGTTTTAATCATTTGCATATCTCTTACCAGACTACATTCTTGCCGAGTTTCGTGATTGTAGTCTTGATTTCTTCTGGGTGCATATATTTTTTGCGACAGAGTGTATTTCTGACTCTAAATTTCATAAGAATCCAATCAAATTCCGCAGTGTAACAAATGGGTTCAATACTTATATATCAAAATCGGGAAGAATTTTACAGACCATATTACAAGATACAATAGACAAATTTAAGGATACTTCTATTATAAAAAACAGCCATGATGTAATAAAGAAAGTTGATCAACAAGAGGTATTTTCTGTGTATGGGTTCGATTTCGAGGATTTATTTAACTCCATTAAAATAGAAGATATAATTCAGGTACTTTCAGTTGCATATGAGAAATATGATTTGAATAATTACATTAGTTATGAAAAGTTCAATACACTTATTCGTTTTGTTATACAGGAGAACTTCATTATTTTTGAGAACAAACTTTATAAACAAATCAAAGGATTGCCTCAGGGTGGCCGGCTAGTAATAGTCTCGCTAACCTATATTTACACCATTATGAAATAGTTCGAAGAAAGGAACCCTCTTGCCTCTTGTTAAGATACATAGATGATTTAATTGTTATAGGTCATGATAGAGAATTTAAACCTAACATTAATTTTTATCCGGAATACCTAAAATTAATACAGACGAATTTTAACTCAAACAAAGTTGAATTTTTGGATTTGGATTTAACTATTATTGACAACAAATTATATAGCAATATATATGATAAAAGGGAAGCATTTAAATTCAATGTCATAAAGATACCAAACTTCAATAGTTGTCTTCATATATCTGTATTTAGAAATATAATTTTAAATTTTCTGTTGAGAAATAATAATTTAACAACGCACAATATTGATAGATTCAAAAATATCCAGAAATTTATATTAATGTGCATACAAAATGATTATCCCATCAATTTCCTGAGAAAAAATATATAGATCAGAAATATTTCTTAAAAATATTTTTAAACTCGTAAATGCACAAATCCACCACACAACATTAGGTCCACAAAGTCAGCTTGTTAGTGGTCCAGCTGTGAAGAATTTGTGCATTCCACACACATGTTACATTTTAATATACATTCCACACACAGGTTACATTTTAATATACATTTTAATACACACAGAATTAAAACAATATTTACACGACTATATATACACTTTAAAATTATTTATTACCAGTTAAACATTTATGTCCAATCAGACATTTATGACCAATCAATCAAGCAAGTCTTTTGCATGTGATATGGTTTGCATCTGATGACAAGTGGTCATTCTCTGGTATTGGATCAAGAATCGATTGGATTGACATGGATGGATGTTATGAACAAAATATGTGTATTTGATATATTAAAAATAAAATGTCGTGCAATAAGAAATGGATCATATTCTTGATGGGATACTGTTTGGTGAGTCTTTAATGATTTACTCTATTCATTTGTGAATATACTGTATTTTTAATGATTTACTCTATTCATTTGTGAATATACTGTGTTTTTTATGTGAACATTCGGTTTTTAGAAATTTTTAGTTTGAACTTTCAGATTTTTTAACTTGAACTTTCGGATTTTTAACTTGAACTTTCGGATTTTTAACTTGAACTTTCGGATTATTTAACTTGAACTTTCGGATTATATAACTTTAACTTTCGGATTATATAACTTTAACTTTCGGATTATATAACTTTAACTTTCGGATTATTTAACTTGAACTTTCGGATTATTTAACTTGAACTTTCGGATTATTTAACTTGAACTTTCGGATTTTTAACTTGAATTTTCGGATTTTTTAACTTGAATTTTCGGATTTTTAACTTGAATTTTCGGATTTTTAACTTGAATTTTCGGATTTTTAACTTGAACTTTGGGATTTTTAACTTGAACTTTGGGATTTTTAACTTGAACTTTGGGATTTTTAACTTGAACTTTGGGATTTTTAACTTGAACTTTGGGATTTTTTAACTTGAACTTTGGGATTTTTAACTTGAACTTTGGGATTTTTAACTTGAACTTTGGGATTTTTTAACTTGAACTTTGGGATTTTTTAACTTGAACTTTGGGATTTTTAACTTGAACTTTGGGATTTTTAACTTGAACTTTGGGATTTTTAACTTGAACTTTGGGATTTTTAACTTGAACTTTGGGATTTTTTAACTTGAACTTTGGGATTTTTAACTTGAACTTTGGGATTTTTTAACTTGAACTTTGGGATTTTTAACTTGAACTTTGGGATTTTTTAACTTGAACTTTGGGATTTTTAACTTGAACTTTGGGATTTTTTAACTTGAACTTTGGGATTTTTTAACTTGAACTTTGGGATTTTTAACTTGAACTTTGGGATTTTTAACTTGAACTTTGGGATTTTTTAACTTGAACTTTGGGATTTTTAACTTGAACTTTGGGATTTTTAACTTGAACTTTGGGATTTTTAACTTGAACTTTGGGATTTTTAACTTGAACTTTGGGATTTTTAACTTGAACTTTGGGATTTTTAACTTGAACTTTGGGATTTTTAACTTGAACTTTGGGATTTTTAACTTGAACTTTGGGATTTTTAACTTGAACTTTGGGATTTTTTAACTTGAACTTTGGGATTTTTAACTTGAACTTTGGGATTTTTAACTTGAACTTTGGGATTTTTAACTTGAACTTTGGGATTTTAGATAATTTTTGATTTGAACTTTCGGATCAGGAATTTATTTTTGCTACCTTTACAACTATTTTAAAGATGTGTGCATCATCTTGGAAGTTTGAGGGTTCACTTATATTATGTACTAAATTGTTTTTAAATTTTAATATTGCAATATCTTTCGGAATGTGATGGCGAATAGTTTTATTTTTCAAGTATAATGATTTAATTTTAACTTTTTAATTTTTTTTTTTCTGAAATTTGAAAATTTTCAATTAAATTACCAAGTTGCAATAGGGGAAGGTTGGCGCCATCAAACTAGTTTAACCCCACTTATCGGTCCTAAGTCCGAGATTGCACTTGGATATTTTATAAATTTTTATTTTATTTTATAATTTTAATTTTGTTTGAAAATGATGGAACATTATCTTTTATATTCGCCATTGACATTCTGAAGTGTTTTGGTATTTTGGGATTCATATATTTCAATTTTTAAATTGATAATTGTGATTGTTTTTATATATTTAAATATATATATATATATATATATATATATATATATATATATATATATATATATATATATAAATATGTATGTAAGAAAAATCTAAAATAGATTTAAAAATATAAAACTAGCGCCATAATCTTAATCGTAATCAACTTGTATCAGACATCCCTTTGTAAGATATGATCGACCTTACAGTAATAACATCCACTCGCCATGACATTTTAGATTTTTACCACTCTCCAGAAATATTATAGAAGTATTACACACACACACACACACACACACACACATATATATATATATATATATATATATATATATATATATATATATATATATATATAGGGTAATTCTGAAATATTGGGACAAACTTTGAGGGATGGTAGACGTCACTAAAATAAAAATTTTTTGAATAGCAATATGTGGGTGGAAGTGACGTGTTGAGACACAAACAGAAAAATAACACATTAACGGAAACATAAAACGTTCATTAGCAGCATACGAAATGAATGGCTCTGTAGAGAAAATGTTCAAAGAACTGTAGAAATTGCATCCACTTATAGTCCAACAGAAAACTCTCCAAAGGGTTGGTTGACTGACATGTAGACGACATGCTACAGGCTGTTTTATGTACATGACCCAAGATAATTTGTTCCTGGTGTGTTTGTTTTTGAGTCCTTGATCTACCCTTTCAATCGGTACTGGCAATAAATGAGCCAACTTGACCCATCGGTTGATGTAATCACTGGAACATTTTTTGTGGTTGGGTATGCGTCTACTTGGAAAACATTTCACATACAGTCTCTGCTCTGCCATTATTATTAGCAGCACCGTTCATTAGCTCGATGTCTGTTATTTCGCTATTGGTGAAACCATTCATAACGACAGAAATCTCAAGCGCAAATGCCGATTTTTGTGGTGCAGCAGATTACTGACACACCGCGTAGCTGCCTTCAACTACCGCCTATATCGTCAGCCAATCATGCCATGAAGGTCGTCAAACATGCACGACGGTTGGTAGAGGATAACTGTTTTAACATTTTCTCTACGGGATTCCTCATTAAGTACGCTGCTAATGAACATTTTATGTTTTCGTTAATGTGTTACTTCTTTTTTTTGTGCCTCAACACCTCATTTTTCCTATATATTACAAAAAAATAAATAAAATGTTGGACTTAGTAAGCTCTACTACAACTCAAAGTTTGTCCCATGGTTGTAGAATCACACTGTTTGATTATATTTGATTTAGGATAATTTTTAAAAAATATTTCATTGAAGATGACTTCTATTTTGCAAGGTAAGACATTTTATAAATAATAATGAACCAAGACGGTACTGACACTGACACAAAAGACGCAGTGATAAGACGAAAATGCATGAGAATTCTTAAACGGATCCCAGCCATTGCGTCACAATTTAAAGCTCATTGACTATCAAACAATTTAGAAAGCTCAGGAATGTTCTGTAGAATCGTATGATTTAATTTTTGCAAAGAAATTATTCATGTCTGGTAGAGATTGCTTCAGTTCATTGTTACGTTTTACAACCCTGGAACCTTGTGGGGAATTTGTCTACAGTTGATACATTACTCATATTATATGGGTAATTAATAAGAAGATTGTGAATAAAGTGATGTGATTAAGACTTCAAAATCAAAACATACTGTGAGCGTGTGTTACACCTGAAGTTCCTCTCTCTCCGTCCTGCCTACTTAAGGGTTGGGGAGGAATGAAAGCAGAACAAGAGACTTTCATAACAACAATTATTTATTTACTCAAACCCACTAACCAACAACAATTTATTCTCTAATTGAATGTCTGATGAGAAGCAAGGATAAAGCAATGGGTATTTACACAAATATGTGGAAGCAACTAATGTAGCTGAATCTAATTTGCCATTGATTTCTAAACTAAAATATACTTATTCAACACATTGGTAAAACACCATTCTTAATCTTTGTACGTGAAAGTAAACCTTATTCGATCTCACCTGCGTAGCTCATGTAGCTGTTTTCTACCTCCATCTCCAGAATTACTAATACTCTGACTTTATATAGTGGAACTAATCTGAATAGTAAGGTTTATTCTTGAGAGGGATGACTTTGAATTAAACACGAATGCTAGTCCAAAGATTCCCCAAGAGGATTAGTGAGAAGACGTGTAAATATTCGTCACAACTTAAGATAGCTTCTTCTCAAACAATTTTATTTAGAGCTATTATAGAGAAATAAATAAAAACATAGTTATTATTGTAATTGTGTTTATGCTCTGTTTATTTTTCGGTTATTGTACATTAAATTGCGGTGCTATCAAATACTAGTATGTATATGCTAGAATGCCATTATGTATATATAACATCAAAAGTGTGATATGATACATATAATTACATTAGAAATGTTATCAATTCACACAGAACAATGAACTATTTGATGTGTGGAATAATTATAGCATAATTATTCCACATCAAATGGTATAATATACTATGAAACTTCTGAATATTTTAAGGCTAAATATGAAAGGAAACATATTACTTTCATGAAGCAACTAAAATTGATTCTACATTGTAGTTGTTGTAAACAAAGAATCTGTAATTTGTATATGCGTTGCAAATTAGAAATCTGTTTTGATAATTACTAAAAGTTAATAAGCTTTATACTGACGAAATCTTAATGTAATTTATGACTTCCAAACAAAACACAAAGCGATAAAATATGCGTTTGATACAAACAGAACCAGGAATAATTAAAGGCTTATAAATATTCAAGACGAGTTGAGTCGGCATGAATATTGTTGTAATCTAAGCATGTTTTCATTCAAATACACAGCATGCGACAGTTCTGACGCTAAGGTAATTATTATACATGGAATTTATCGACATAAGTTTTAACTCTTTAACCCAATAAGACATGTACAACAAATTATACCATGTTTTATTATGTTAGACATAGGTGAAGAGACAGCAAAATTACTTCGTAATCAAGCTTGAGAGTTTGTAGTAGAGTCAAGGAATGGAAAATTATTAAAAGGAAAAATGAATAAACATTTTGATGTCTTTGAAGAATTAATTAGTTTCCAAAAAAGGAATAAATAATTTGCTTTTCTTAAATCTTTCGTAACAGTCTTCTTTCGAACAATAAATTGTGGCCACGGTAGCCAAATGACCAAGGTATGGAATCGTGGTTGCCTTGCCACGAGTTCGAACCCAGCACCACTGAAAACCCACATTACAGGGGAGCGATGCACCTTAAATCTGTAGAGAGCTCAAGTGTCCTCCCGTTGGTGCGGTAGTTAGGAGAGGGGTACCAGCTCTAGTGTCATCCTCGTCACTTGACTGTGGTTCTTAATGACGAGGTCCGTCGCCAAAAGTCCTCGGAATAGCAGAACAGTGTGCAACGTTAATATTCCCTCACTTACACTCACTCGAACAATGCAGTTCCATGAACATTCTTAATTAATATATCATTAAATTATACTAATTTAAAAATTTTACAAAAAAATTAAAATTCTTTTTTTTTGAGTAACTGAAATTCGGCAATGTAATTTATCCTATATATTCTTTAATATGGAACACATTTCAGTCGGAAATCGACGCTATATATTAAATAATAAAATGATCTTATAATTATATGAATCATAGTCTGAATGTCAAGGAAACGGTGTCTGTCTTTATATACAAGATCAATACTTTGATTTGCTGGTTTGTGAATAATTCTTGCTTTTATCCTGAATTGTCAGGAAATTGCTCCTAATTTGATTCTAAATACTACCACCTATTTTAATAAAACTCGCTATTGATTATACCGATTTTGTTTTATGTGTATTTGTTCTTTCCAAAACTACTTAGAACTTGTCGACAGTTTCTTAAAGAGGAGGAAAGTATTGACACGCTAATGAATTGGCAACATATCGTAGTGTGTCCCATTTATAATCGATTCCTTTATTTCTCAGTATTAAAATAATCGATAACATGTTGGGTTATGTTATGTTATGTTAGGTCTCTTTTTTATTTACATTTTATAAGGGCGTTTTCGGTCCAATAATAGAATATTAAGTTGAGAAAACTAATTTATAAGTCAACATTACGTTGCTTTTCAATAAGCATTGTTGACAGAGGCGTTCCAAAATGTATGTTTATTTCAGCAATTTTATGAAATTCATCATATATCACTTCAATGATTTTATAATATTAGTATCTTTGTAGAATATTGTGAGTTTTAATGATTATTGAACTCTAATGTGTTTTGATATTAACTGAGTGATATATAAATTTGATTACAAGTGAATTTTGGTTTTAAGAATGGCATCGCTTTGCTTCTGATTTCCTTTTTGTTGGTATTCTACTTTTTTCACTCTGTCTCAATGAATCCAAGACAAATATTAGCAATATTCATATTTTATAAAGAATACAAGTAAAAAATCGAGCTATTTTCCAGCTAAAATTTGTAATTTAAAGCATTTCGATAGCTAATGTATTGATATACGAGATAAAGTCAAAAAGGAACGGCACTGTTACAAATTCTGTTTCAAAGCTTTGGCAACATCACTAGTATCCAGAGCTGGATATAATCGGCAAAACTTCTGTATAACATGTTGCTTTTCCCTCGTTGTCGTTGGAGTGTAACAGACTGTTCGACATGACAGCTCCACTATTGATTTACACCTAGTCAAGGGGTGGCGAACCTTTAAAGATCAACGTTCCATGTTTTCTAAAGAAGTGTTTAATGAGATAAAAACGTACCGTTAAGTAATTTTGACTTGTAATTATTGTGAAAATAATAAAAATAAATGCTAACAACTGAAAACTCTGTATTTACTATGAAAAAATACCATTTGCACTGTATGGTTGCAAATGTTTTAGTTATATGTGTAATTCCAATTATAAAGTGACGTTTTTGTGGCTTCTGTTGTTACAGATTGGATGACAAATAACTTATAATAGTATTGTAAAATGAATATTTTAGTAGAACACATGCTAAATTGGAGGCATCTGCTAAATGGTTTCTAAGCTATTAAATATTTTTGCTGAGGTTCACTTTTTCGACGAGAGGATTTGTGATTTGCTTCAAAATGCCGTTTTGCAGACTCGATGTTTTCTCATACCACTGTTCCAAAACGTAAAACACACACCCCTTTCTCGCCTTTACTAATAATGCTAAGTTTCAAGATTCCTCAGGTTACACATTCTCTGTTACGCTTACTATCAAGCAGTTTTTATTTTTTGCTCAACTAACCATGTTAAATGCTAATTAGAAATCGTTAATATAGCACAAATAAACTTTAAAAAACAGCTGTGTGAACAAAATTGATTATGCTATATGTAGACACATTTTGCATCATAAGCAAGTATAATCTACGACGTAACTAAGGCACGACAATAACAAACCAGTGTGCTCTCATCCATTCCGCGATCGATCACTCACTTTTTTTCGTAATACTTCATAGTGAACTTTGTTATTTTGAAAGAAAATGCAAAATATTTTGATCGCTGGTGCACCCAAAATATTGTTTCGCGTGCCATTGATGGCACCTGTGTCACTGGTTTGACATCTCTGACCTAGGAGGAAAGGAAAACATTCGCTGCAAACTAGCCTTATATTTCATCACTGTACCCTCAACGACTTACACATTGTCTTCAATGGTTGACATGAATAAGCTGCCCAATCTGCCGTTGTCACATAAAGTAATCCTTATCTGTTAAGAAGCGATTTGTTTATTCGCAGATCTTGCTTCGCGATAAACACGTGTCACCATACTGCCCTAGAATTCGACGTATAGTTTATGTAGATTTCACACCTTCCGCAAACAAAAAGAGATTCATTGCCCTTATTTCTTCCTTGGCGAGAATCGGCATGTGTAACGGATTGCTATACTCCAAGAAGAGTGACTCGTTGTATATAAGTGTTGCCGACGGACTCTCATTCAACACTGGATACTAGGATTGTTGCTAATCCTTGGAAAGAGAAATTGGAGAAGTCCCTTTACTTTTTGATTTTCCCTCGTATAGATACACTTGCTATAAAATTATACACTTTTAACCAGTATTTCTCAAACTGTGGGGCGCCCCCCTGGGGGGCACGATAAATCTACAAGGGAGTGGAAGCATATCGAAAATAAAAGATTAAAAAAATTATTTACTGGAATGAAGTAAAACAAAAATTTTTCTGACGCAATAAAAAAATACACATTTACACTGATATAATTTATATATATCATCTGCGATACTACATCATCATACTTCAAAACCTCATTAGCTATCTTTCATACTATAGCGAAATAAAAACATTTTATTTGATTTGCTGTAATCCCATGATGAGAGATTTTTTTTTCGTTTTCTTTTCAAACCTAAAATACTACTCTTTCAGATAAAAAAATCTAAAACCCAGACCCATAATCAAAAAAAAATTATGAAGATAAAAAATTCATCACTGTTATGTATTATTGCCATCAGTTGTAGGCAGTAGAATGTATTTGCTGCGCTTTGACCTTCGAACTTAGTTGTATGGTTAGTTACGTCCCTACTCTTACGCATTTGTTTTTTCATTTAGGGAAGTTGTAAATAAACTATTTCTGCTGCGCTTTTTTCCTTGTAAAATATTTTTATGATTTTTGGAAAAGCACGGTTGTTTTACACAATTTTTTTAGAAAATCCATATTGTACTAAATACACTTTTAATCCTGGAGTGGTCATGCCGAGCACAGAGTTCACGGAATCGGTAATTCTGCAAGCCTGTTTAATTGTTACCAATGACAATGACACTATCCTCCTGTTTGACAGACTTAACGTAAACTAAAATATATTTGTCATATATCTATCTTTTTTTGGGAGTGACAAACGTTTTTTTACAATCTTAAGGTACTTAATTGTTTTGAATGAGTTCCCGGTGCGATCAATTTTTTTCCAACATATTTTCTCTGTTCCTGCTACATCCCCCCTGAATAACTTAGTGATTTTGATTGCCTTATTGTACGACTTATTGTGGTTTGGTAAATGATCGGAATATATATATAAAGAATGGGCATCTTTGATCTCCATTGAAGGAAGTTAAAACTGATAAAAAAGCAATGAACCTGCTGAAATAATGCATATTAAAGTAAATTTGAGAAAAGCGATGAACATGAAACGAAAGAAACATTTTCAAATGCTACCAAAAGTGCTCCATCGACTAAGGTAAGAAACCGTAACTATCAGAAGACACACTTTGCTTTGTCAAAAACATGTTATTAGTCGAACATCAAATGACAGTAAAATTACAATAACTTGAACAAAATATGACAGTTTTGCTTGCAAATAACATCCATGTAATATTAGCGAATAGTGCCTGTGATTTGTGTCTTTTTTAAGGTCACACAAATTTGAAACATTTTAGTTCAGTTTTCTTGGATTTTTTCCTAAAATTATCAAAGAAAAATTGAAAGTCCTTGAAAGTAGGTAAGTATATTTTCTCTTAATAAAATTATTCACTGGAATTACGATTTTTACTGTGTAATATAAAAATAATTAGAAAAAAAGGATTGGGGTGACTCGACAGTTAGTTTCGAGTGCGCGCCTGCTCCAGGGTTAAAAAATGTGGAACGCTTTTCACTTTAAATATTAAAAATTATACAATTATTCTTCATCGGAATTTTATATCATTGTTCATTATTCAACATCAATTTTAAATGCTAATTCTCTGAGGCTTAAAATTACAGTTTGCTTAAAACTAATTTGAGCAATCATTTAAAAAAAAATCATTTTACATTTTTGTAAACATTGCCACGCACTTGGCTTTACTCTCCTTACAATTCAGGGATTACATCAATAATGTTTTATGAATATTTTTTTTGTCTTCTAAGCAGCCACCACATTTTGCAATATGCTCCAATTTAAAAATTGGAGAAGGGGAAAATAACATAATAATTATCCTATTACTTTTTTTTTTGCTTGGGCGCGATAAAACTTGTGATTGAAAAGGGGGCTCCAGTATTGAGAAGTTTTAGAAGTTTGAGAAGTAAAGTTTGAGAAGCACTGCTCTTACCTAATCAAGGTATGTTTACCTAATATTTCAAAAAGATTTTGTAATGGAGCAAAAAAGGATAAACTGATTTTTATTTGCACGTTCCTATATGTTTGTATAATCTGAACAAAACTTATGTAGCTATGTAATGAATCACTTATGGGTATACAAATTTAAATAACTAATAAGAGAAAAAAACATTTCAGAAAATAATACAAATTAGACTAAATTCATTCTTACCAGCTAAATATCAGCACTATTGTTCTTTTACGAAGACCTTGTGCTCTGAAAAGTTCCTTTGTTGATTCTTTCTGCGTTTTAGGTTCGTCTTTATGCTCCCTTAAGCTTCTTTCCAACACGAACTTCCGCTGAAATCACAAAAGTAATTATAAGTAAATCAAGTAGTGAAAAAGATAAGAGCATTTTACTTGTATGTTACGAAGAAATTAAAAAGATTAAACTTTTTTACATTTTACAAATTGCTTCATACCGGCAGTAAAAACATGTCATGTAAAAAGGTTATTTATATTTGTATACAATAATTTCTTTGAATTTCATCCGAACTACTTTTTAATTTGTAATAGTCCTTGTCTTCAGAAACCCAGTGGCTGAGTGGTAGTGTATCGCGCTTCCCCACCGTGGTCCAGGCGAGGTCAACTCAGCCTTTCATCCCTTTGGTGGGTCGATAAATGAGTACCAAGCTTGCTTCGAAACTCAACACTGGGATTTTTGCGTCAGAATGACCACATGACTTAAACATCTGCTCATGAACTACAGCGCCTAAGGTCACGTAAACTGAGATAGGCACAGTTGCACCACTGAGTTCAGTTCAGTCCTGCCCTTTAAGACACGCACGTAAATAATTTTCTGGCTTACCCGCATAACGGGATAGTTGTAACCCTATATCTTGAAAGTTCACAGCTTGCTTTTTAAAGTAAGATTCCATAAGAATCTATGGAACAATATCTTTCCATCAATCATAGACTCCGTCCACAGATGTCATGAGGATTAAGACTCCCTGTTGCTGCTTCACATAAATATCCAAGACTCTGAAAAGTCTTTCTCTTTTTATCTGTTTGTTTTTGTAATGTGTAAATAGCTGCAGCCTGTGTGTGTTTTTGTCTCCTGCCTGATTCCTGTGATGTCAAAAAGCTAAGTGTTGTTAAGCAGTTAATATGTATATATGTGTGTGTGTGTGACAGAGAGAGAGAGAGAGGAGGCTAAAGATGCGTACCCAAATATCAAAAGTTATCTCATCCATTCAACAGCTGAAAAACATATCACATAACCATGAAATAAAATAGTGAGGAAGATTGTTCCCTGTATATATATATATATGCATGGATATATATATATTCAATTTAATAATCAATTTTTTTCAAGCATTTCGCTATCCAAAAACACTAGGGGTATAAATTTTATGAATTTTAAGAGTATAAAAACTTTTACGCAAATGATAATGAATGTGCGAATTTAAATTAATTCTCGATCAAATTTAAATATTAACTTTTAAATAGATCTTTAAGAATTTTTGCAAATATTCAGTATTTTATCCTTATTTTATGTAAACCGATCATAGCTTTTGAAGAGAGGGAGCGCTTTGGAAATTTGATAGGTCGACGTGACTGGGAATATTTTCCTTCGACAGTAACATGTGATGTCAATTCTGATATTTACAAATGGATGAGGAATCTGCAGCGAAAACTTGTTGTCACTAAAGCAGATTTTTGCTGAATAAATATTTTGTTGATAGAATACTTCAAAATTTTTGTGGTTTTAAGCACAGTCTTTATTCTGCGTCCTGCGAAAATTTACTATAGAATAACTTATAATAAATATATTTCATAGAATAACTTATTTTTAAAATGGCTGATTTTCTAGATATTTGCATCGTTGTGGGCGTGTGTATGTGTTTGATTTCATAACACTGTGTATATTCCCCGCAGTTATTTCAAACCGGTTACATTTTCTCTCTCTTTCTCCGGTACAGGTTTTCATTTCATTTCATTTATTTATTTTTATATTTTACCTCAAATTCAAATCAGTTCATGATAAATATAAAAAATTATGCCTTATATATAGAATGTCATTTAATTTAGATTCATATATTGGTGAAAATTTCCAAATTGTGTCTGTTTATTTCTGTGTATAAGTACTTCAACATAAATATAATAAAGCAAAGAAAATAATTATAAATCTTTGCTGATTTTTACAATGGTTTATAAATTTTTTATATTGAATATATATTTAGTTAAACGGTAACAGCATTTTGTATGTTCCTATATATTAAGGCTAAACAGTGAGATCACTCTTATATTTATAAAGTTTTAAAAAAAGATTTATATTTATTCTCATAAATTGTTGCTTTATCAACACTGCACTTTGAAGCTGCGAGAGAACTATTACTGATGGACTTCACAATTTTGAATTGTCGTAAATTGACGAATGAGACACTTTCGAGCTGATACCCCATTCTACCAAACTTAAACATCTACAACACTTTAACGTGAAGACCTTCAACCTTGACTTATTTAACTTGCGTCTGCCCCTCTGCACATTGGATCAACAGCGACACCAAAATTAGAGCATACGTTTCAACTGATAGCAGTACCAACAGCCAATTTACGACCATGATACTTCGGCTCTCTCAGACATAGTAGAAAATGCACAAAACTAAAACACTTGCATAATAATACACGAAACATAAATAATGTTGACTCTGAAGGTTTTTAGCATATTTTGCTGTAACATTTTAATGCGATATAAAATATATATATATATAATTCCGATTATATTTAAACCTTACTTCATCAGAGATGCAGCTAAATTGGAAATTTAAAAAAAAAGTTTTTCACTATATTGCTAAAGTCTAATAAAAATATTTTTTTATTAATATTAAAAATATGAAAAGAAATACAAATTGCCAAAATTTTGTTAAACCTTCTTCAATACACTAATCTTACTGAAAACAACAATATGGCGAAGAAGTTTTTTTTACTCCAATGGAGATAAGTTATGCAAAAAAAATAGTCACCATATTCTTTCTATATGAAATACATATGGAAACAACTTATTTTTATTTTATTTTCATTATAAACTGTTTCTGCTCACAAAATCCCCACTTTTCCTTCCAACTCTATCATATTTTTTTCTTAAAAAATATGTCAATTTATTTTACACAACTTCTGAGCAGATTTCTCCTAAGCCTTAAGAATTCCAGAACCTAGTTGTCTAGTCTGGAATCTTAAAAATTCTTAAGGGGATGAGGGAAATAAATAAAATGTGAAAATCCCTTTCATGTAATTCTTCCTATCTTTACGAGCCACAAAAACATCTTTTCCTAATTGCACGTCTCTCAGCGAATGGTGTCCCACTCCTCTCTTATGCAAGCAAATACGTCAAGGCGCATTCTCAGCGGTTGGCAACCCATGCTACAGACTTCATTACGCTGACGTGACGTCAAACCAACAGAAAAGCTTCTTGACGTCCAGAGTGGCATATTTTATGCATCGAAAATGACTCGCGGAGTCATTGCCTTGGTTTTCCTGCTTCTCCTTTTGATGGAGATAATGTACTTATTTGTCGTTGCCTCCACCCAAGTTTAGTGTCGAGAAATCTTTTTGTTGAAAATGAGTCCATGATTGAAGAGCACTATATGGGGAAGGACATGTTTTATTAGGTTCACTTCGGATCTCATCTTGGCTTTTACGTATGCATCGAGATATAAGTAAACTTGAAGGGCCGGGGATGGTGATGGGCATTTTCGAATTTCGGGGAGATTCGAGAAAGGGCATTTAGGAAGTAAAGAAAGAAATGTATCGGAAGCGAATAAACGTGTGTGCTTTTCTGCTAGGAAGATAGCTTGATTCAAATTCAATTGTTTGGCAAATTTGAGGAGAATATGTGAATGGGGAATTGAAAATGAAGGTTGAACTTAAATGATTTGGAAATCCGGTGATCCTATTTTTAATTGTATTTTTTATATTGTGTTGGAAGAGAAGTACATGTTGTTCGATAAATGTAATGATGTTTGCAATATTTTTTTTAATTATATATATTTTTATGTCGTGTTTACTAGTATTTGTAAAACTACAAGTTTTACTGAAATGTATTGCAGTTATCAGAATTGCACGAAGTTCTAACTGATTTTTTTTGGTTTAAACAGTGAGCTCAGAATATTAATTGTTAAAGAATTCCATTATATCCGCATTCCTTATATAAAAGTATGTTAACTAATTAAAGAGAATAAAACCATGTAGATGACAATTGTGATTGAATTTTTGCTCAGACGAAAAATTCAAGTGATGAATGATTGTGAATGATGATAAAATGACTTGCAATACTAGAAGAGTAAAAAGTAACATGAAGTGAGTGAGAGAGAGAATAAAAAAAACTCATGAATTTTCTTTATATAAATGTGTTTGTACTTAGTATAGTATGTTTGCTTTGAAAAATAACTTATCTTCCGTAGCCGCACAAACCCTAGGCACATAGTTTAAATACGATTTTTTTTTATTTCTGTTACAGTTCTACTGAATTATAACTATCTAAGAGTAATATTAGCAGCTTCAAGACAAATCTAGAATCCAATTACATTTTAACAAGTTCAAAACTGCAAGATATGATTGAAAACATTCCAAATAAATAAAAGAAAAATGTTATTAACCACTTAACTGTTGCCGGCGTATATATACGTCTGGTCAGCCCGAGCGTTGAGTGCCGCAGACGGATATATGCGTCTTTCCGACTTACGATTATTTTTTTTTGCACTGCGATCAGTAAAATTATTACGAAGGCTTTGGAATGCAATAAAGGAAGTTGACAGTATTTATTTATAAGATTTACTTATTCCAGAGAAAGTTTTGCTTATTTGTGTATTTTCCTTTCCTCTCATGACACCGCATATGCGTGTCTACGAGAAAAAAAGGGCGCTGATGAGCAAATAGCGTAACATTTAATCGGCAGTTTCGGGGTTAAAGTGCAGAATTTATACTGTTAATAGCAGCCAGCTAAGCCAAGTATTTCAAAATTACGAGTTCATTATCCCGGTATATCATCCAAGTCATGTATCCGAATCCAGATTCCATTCATGTTCCGTTATTCAGAGTAATTAATATACTTTAAATCTTTTTCAGGGCTAAAAGTTCTCATTTTGGCTTGGTATTGAACGTGAAAAGTTGCTTTCTAGCTCAGATATCGACCTAAGTACTGATAGAGTTTTTAAATAATAAGGTACATTGTTGTTAATGTACCTTAGAAATGATGGCCTTAGAAAGGACAGTAGAAATCCTTCAGCAAACAAATTCCTAGTGTCATGATACTAATTCTCGCAAGTTTAAACTATGGGAATTCAAAAGTCCTCTAGTTAGCACGATGCGGAAGTCTGGGGAGCTATATGCCACTTTCGTCATCTCTGACTGACGAGGACACTGAAAAATATTGATTGAGTACCTGACAAACGTTTCTCGTGTAGATTTTAAGCATGACGTTAATAAGAAGTCAATACACTTATTACATATCTGTCTCAATACGATGTTAGGGGCATTTATTTATTAAAAAAGTATGTCCTGATGTATTTCATGTACTATATGAGAGAATTTAAGGAATTTAACACATACACCATTGCTAATATTTGGATGTTTTCCGGGTAGAAATATTTAAAATTTAAATAAATTTAATTTAAAATACTGATCACACAAAACAGTATGACATAGTTGAATAAAAAAAAAATACTGCAAAAATATTTTTAGGGAGAGGGAAATTTTGTGGTATTATAAATATTACTCTAAATAAAATGTATAGGTTCCACCGTAATACCGAATATTAATGCTAGTGACCTACCTTCTTCTGTTTGAGCAAAATTATTTTTCTGTAAGAAGGCGAGAAAAATAATTTCAAAGCAAATTGAATCGAAAAAGAATTATTTTAGGAGAAAAATATGTTTCTAATTTTTAAAATTATTCTACAATTTTGACAAGGATCGGATGTATTAAAACTAATGATCAAAACTTTTTAGAATTCATTTATTTTGTCTTATTTTAACAAAGAATGAAATTAGCTATGACATCCATAACTTTAAAAAATTAAAAAAATGGTTTAAAATATATTTTGTGCTTTTAGCGAATTTTTTGGAGACTTTTTCAAGAAATAAAAGCAAACCAGGAAGTAAAACTTCTCTCCCGAATGAACAAGAACCAGAAGAGGAACTGAATTTGAGATTCCTTAAGATTATATTTAGTCCTTGAAGTGTACGATTTTACTAGAGAAGTAAATGATGAACTGAACTAGTAGACTTAAGTAAACACATACACATTCAGGAGATGTTTGGGAGAAATGCGTTTTTTTCTCCAAAAGCATTTCCAGAAAACTAGAGTCAGGTGAGGAATTTTAGAATTCTGAAATCCAGTTAAGAAATCCTTCTATGTTGTTGGAATTTCATTTACTTCTATTCCAAAAAAAGATTGGGCGGAAAGCAGTTTGGAGTATCGGAATTTCCGTGGGGGGTAATCCGAAGTATTTTTGGAAGTTTACATTTCTTTTCTATCCTTTTTTGCGGGAGTGAACAAAGTAAGGATTCAGTTTCTAAGTACGAGAAGGAAATACATGAGTAAAAGTGAAACATTTACAGATTTAATTTTGCAAAGGTTTCATGCCATACTCACTGAGCGCAGAAGCTTTCAGTATAACATTGAGAAAAAAAAGGTTTTCTTTTAATTATCTTATCACGAAATAAAAATATAGGCAGTCGGGCCTCCATTTAAAGAGCCTCTATTTTGCGCACTTCTTCATGGAACACAAGACATTTTATTATTTCCTTTGTAAAGTAACTTCCAAACAGCGAAGTCCATTTTCTATTTAACAAACGCTTTCTTTTGTGATTCGATTTTTTCTCTCCATTTTTTTAAGATATATCTGGACATTTCAAATTATGCTCTCTTTTAACAAATTTCATGTTGATCAATGATATTCAACTGACTTTACGAGGTGCTTAATTTACCTAGAGCAATAAAATTGCCGTTACTTTTCAAATAAAACAATTAAAAAAAATTAACACAGAATGGATCAGCAATTTAATTTAATTGATAATGCATGTTTATAAAAGTACCTGGTTATAAAAAAAAAAATGTGCGTTTAAAAAATACTCAGAGTTTTAAAGTTATAAAATATTCTTACGGCTCATTTATTTTAATATATATATATATATATATATATATATATATATATATATATATATATATATATATATATATATATATATATATATATATATATATATATATATATATATATATATATATATATATATATATATATATATATATGAAGTTGAAAATATTGGACGGATTTTTTTCTTGTTTTCCTTGCATATTTCTTTTCGAAAGAAAACATATAGGAAATAAATACATATTAATTTACAAAAAAAAAGAAAAAAAAACTATTTTTTTCTTAGTAATATATAGTAATTATAAATTTAAAATTTGTTTTGCATGGTTTAAAAAGTATGTTATATGTAATGAATATGAATTTAACGAATTTTCCACATAACGAACTATTTTTCGGGATATAACGACTTCATTGAATAGTGCTAGCTCAGTCTTTTTAAGATAAAGTAATATTGATGCTGGTAAGTAAAAATAATTATTTCAATAAAATGATACCTAAATATAAATTGCAACGAGTATTTGTGCTTCGTTTCAAGTATTAAAATTATTTGAAAACTCATTGTGTTACCAGAATAATTGGAAACTCTCGTTTCTAAGATAAATTAAGTTTTATATTATAAAATGTAATTTATTTTAAGCTTTTTATATGATTTTCTTAAAAATATATACATCATACTCCAAATAGCTAAATATGAAGTTGTTTAAATAAATAACACTATGGTGCATAAATATTTCAAAATCGGATTGATTATTTAAGGTATCCGACTACTTTCGGAACCATGATTTTGCAAAAGCGTATTGTTGGCGCCAGTGGGCGAGAATTCTTTGTATAGATTGCTCCGAGCCAACTGTTGTAAACTTTTTGTAAACAGTTGGAAAATTGTAGCGATCCCATATGGTTGGGATCCGTTTCGCTTATTAAAATTGTCAAATTTACAGTCCATTTAGTTATTTTAGTCAACATTTGGTCCGTCGAGCCGGAGTTGTAGAACCTTTGTAGTATCGTTAGAATTTATAGTAGTATGTCTAAAGAAGCAGTAAAAGTGCTAAATAGGAAGCGTGGGGCGGTGAAAGCGCAGCTAACAAGAATTAAGGACTTCATGAACAATCCGGATGAAAAGGAGAAAACACATTTAGAATCCAAACTGGATACCTTGAAAATCTTACGAATTAAGCTAAGTGATATTCGGGATGAATAATATGAAGTAGTAGCAGATGATAGTGATTTGGAACCCTTGAATCAGAAATCCTGTATTTAGAAGATGATTGCCAAGATATCCAGGTAAAAATTAAAAATATTCTTTCAAATATTTATCTGAAGAATAATGCTATTACATCTTGTGAAAATAGTTTTAAGAACATTAAATTACCAGATATTCAATTGCCATGATTTAATGGTTCTTACCATGAGTGGTTTAATTTTAAAGAACAATTTGTTTCTTTAATTGATTCTAACAATAGTTTAAATAATTCTCAAAAACTGTATTATTTAAAATCTACACTCACTGGAATTGCTTAAGATGTTATAACGATTGATGATTCATATACTTCATTATTTGAATGCTTGAAAAAGAGATTTGAGAATAAAAAATTGATAATAAATAGTCATTTCAGTGAAATAGTGTCATTGGAAAAATTTACTCACGAATCAGCTAAAAATTTAAGAACTTTAATAGATTGTTGTCAAAAACACACATTTAAGATGATTAAAAATGGTAGGATTTGAATTAAACAAATTTTCAGAAGTTCTATTGAAAAATTTAATTTTAAGAAAATTAGATAAGGAAACAAGAAAGAATTATGAGCTCAATTTAGCCGCTACGGAACTGCCTAAGTGGGAGGATTTTATGATCTTTTTGTTAAAACGTTGTTTAATTCTAGAGAATATTCAAACAAATAATGCAACAGCTTTTCCATTGGAACGAATTTATAAAACAAAGTCTGTCCTTGCTAAATTAGAGCCGGCTAACTATGTAATTTGTAAATAACAATCTCATCCTGTATTTAGATGCAAAAAATTTAACGATTTGAGCGTTAATGAAAGATTTAATTCAGTGAAAAGGAACAATCTTTGTATCAATTGTTTCAGCTCTTCTCATAAAGTGGCTCTATGCAAAATTTCGAGGAATTGTCCTAATTGTTCTAAGCGTCACAATTCACTTTTGTGTAGAAATTTCGAGAGAAATGTGGATAGCGAAACTCTGCCAAATATGGAACCTAGAATCACCACCCCTACTTTAAATGTAAACAGTGAATGTTTCCAACCGAAGCAAACTGTCGAATCGTTTTGAAAACGGAGGGAATTCGTGGGATATTCTAAGGGTCATTCAACTATACTCTTAAGCACAGCTGTAGTATATTGTCAAAACAGTCGCGGGGAAGTCTTTCCTCTGCGTGTGCCCTACTGGACTCGGGAGTCAAAGTGATATAATTACGCACGAGGCTGCCTTGGCTTTGGGGTTGATGTGTGAAAGAGTAACACCTTTATTTGCGGCGTTAACGGGACTTCTCAATTTATAAAAAAACAAAGTGTCTACTGTTGTCTCAAGTAAAAACAGACAGTTTCAGAAATTAATGGAATTTCTTGTTGTACCGAAAATTACGGGTTTGACACCAACAAATAAATTAGATATTAGTGGGATAAAAATTCCTGAGTATATTAAGTTATCGGATGAGAATTTCTATTCGCCTGGAAGAATCGATTTGCTCTTATCAAATCAGATTTTCTTTGAAATTCTAAATAGTGGGAAAATAAAACTAACATATGTGGGAAGTTGATATTGCAAGATACAGTATTCGGTTACGTAGCTAATGGCGCCATGTCACATAATTACACTAACAAGAGCTATTGTGGTCTAGTTTCTAAAGCAAATGAGCTTAATAATAGTATCAAACGCTTTTGTGAAATTGAAAATTGTCCTGATTTTGAAATTCCTATAATGAGTAGAGAAGAAAAATTATGTGAAGAACACTTTACTAATACTTATAATACAGATGAAACTGGTCGCTTTTACGTGAAAATGCCTCTGTCAAAGGATCTGATTTGCTTGGGAGATTTTAAACAAATGGCATTGCATAGGCTCAATTCATTGTGGAGAAGATTAGTTCAAGATCCAAAGATATTGGAATTATACAGAAATTTTATACATGAATATTTAGAAATGGTACATATGGAAGAAGTAGTGGAAGATGAGGATTCTGCTATTGTGTATTATCTCCCTCATCATGGTGTCTACCGCCAAGAAAGCAAAACAACTCCTTTGCGTGTAGTGTTTAATGCATCCTCAATTACTACTTCAGGGGAATCGTTAAATTCTTTACAATTGAATGGTGGTTTAATTTTAAACTTTAGAGCTCGCAAATTTGCGGTAACAGCAGACATTAAAAAATGTTTAGGAGGATTTTGATCGATAAATTCCAGCGTGATTTATTACGCATTATCTGGACAGATAAAATTGACAGTCCTGTGAAGATTTTTAGTTTAACTACGGTTACTTACGGCACCAAGAGTGCACCATACCTTGCGACAAGATCATTGAAACAGATGGCCATAGATGACGGTGATAAATATCCATTAGCTGCCGAAGTTATAATGTCTGATGTCTATATGGATGACCTTCTTACTGGTGCAGACGATTTAGAATCTGGAAGAAAACTCCAAGTGCAACTCGTTTCAATGCTAAAGGGTGCTGGAATGGAACTCCACAAGTGGTCAGCTAGTAATCCATTACTATTACCAGTTTCAATTTGTCAAGTTAAGGACCTCTCTTATTCTTCTTCAACCGAGACCAAGACCCTTGGACTCTTGTGGAAGCCACATCCAGATTCATTTGCTTTCAAGATTTCTCCCATGACCTCAAACTGTGACAATCTCATAGTCACAAAGAAATCAGTAATTTCTACAATCGCCAGAATATTTGATCCGCTTGGACTAATTGGACCTGTAATAACCAGGGCCAAAATCTTACTCCAGTCTTTGTGGCAGTTGAAACTTGATTGGAATGATCCGTTGCCTTCGAACTTAGTTTCCTATTGAAAATCCTTCATAGATGCTTTGGAATCCATAAACTGTCTCGACATCCCACGTTATTGTCTACAAGATACGTATATCAGAACAGAGTTGCATGGCTTTTCTGACTCGTCTGAAAAGGCTAACGGTGCTGCACTTTACCTACGATGCATTAATACAAAGTGGACAAATCTCTGTTAGGCTCCTGTGCTCCAAATCAAAGGTAGACCCACTGAAAAGTATTACTATACCCCGATTGGAACTTTGTGGTGCAGTGCTTTTATCAAAGCATCTTAAAAGAACCCTCGATGCCTTTAAAGTTAATATCAGTCAAATTTACCTTTGGACTGATTCCAGCATTGTACTGGCTTGGATCAAAAAGTCACTTGCTCAACTTAAACATTTGTGAGAAACATGGTCAGCATAATTCAGGAACTCACATAAAGTGATTTTTGGAAACACGTGAATTCTGAAAACAACCCAGTGGACATCCTTTCAAGAGGTATTAGCCCAGATATAATTCAACATTGTGAACCTTGTTGGTTTGGCCCACCTTTCTTACATCAGTATAAAGAACTGAAACCTTACGATATTACTGCCGTAGAAGGAGATGATCTTTTCCTACAAGAATTGAATCAAACTTCGGACTTTCCTTTATGTGCCTTATTAAAGAACTTTGAACCACTGGATATAATTAGTAATTGTTCATCATTTACTAAGTTGCAAAGAGTAATTGCCTGGTGTAAGCGATTTATAAAAATGCAAGACATCCAATGAGCCGAACTATGGGGCCTTTAAAAAGTAAAGAACTATCAGAATCTTTGAAGTGTATCATAAAAAATATTCAAAGAACTTCACTTTTGTAATGAAATTCAATATTTAGAAAAGGGAATTCCTCTTTTAAACTCATGTAAATTGTTAAACTTGAGTCCATTTTTAGATGATAGTGGGTTACTTCGAGTTGGAGGATGATTAAGAAACTCCCCTATTCCAAGAAATCAGAAACATCCCATGATAATTCCCACCAACTATAATTTTACTTATATTATTATTAATCATTTTCATATTCTCTATTTTCATACAGGTGCTGAAGCTACTTTAGGAATAGTTTTTGAATACCATCCGAAAATATTAGGAATAGTTTTTGCAGTATAAGCCCCACTGAATACCATTAGCAAATATTAGGAATAGTTTTTGGATACCATCCGCAAGAAATGTAGTTAAAAAAATTCTTAAGACATGCATCACCTGTAGGTAGGTGAGTGCTAAAGGTTCGCAGCAATTAATGGCTGATTTGCCAGCTGCGAGAGTCACTGCTTGCAGAGCGTTCAGTCAGGTAAGTATCGATTATTGTGGACCCTTCCAGTTGAAAACTTTTTCAGGAAAATGCAGGCAGATTAGGAAAGTCTATGTTTGTGTTTTTATTTGTTTTACGGTTAAGGCTATCCATTTAGAAATAGTTAGCGACTTAACTACAGAAGTCTTTCTTGCCGCTTTAAAACAGTTTGTGGCTAGAAGAGGGCGACCCATTGAGATCCATAGTGATAATGGTCGGAACATTGTTGGTGCTAATAATGAATTAAGAAAAATACTTAAAGCATTATTTAAGGGTAAGATGGAAGAAATAATGGATATTTTGTCTAAAGAACAAACCAAATGGAACTTCAACCAACCTTCCGCCCCACATTTTGGTGGTCTATGGGAAGCGGGGGTTAAATCTTTAAAATACCATTTAAAGAGAGTAATCGGCAATTCAATTTTAAGTCATGAAGAATTTCTAACTCTTGTAGTTCAAATTGAAACGGTTCTTAATTCTCGACCAATTTGTTCTCTTTCTAATGATCCGAATGATGTTGAAACTTTAATGCCTGCACATTTTCTAGTTGGATCATCATTGGTTGCAGTACCTGATCCTGATTACACTGAGATCCCCATGAACAGATTAAGCCGATGGCAGTTGGTACAAGGGATGAACCAACATTTTTGGCGCAAATGGTCTTCAGAATATTTAAATAGACTGCAGCAGAGACCCAAATGGTGTAGGAACAATGTAGGTTTCAAAGAAGGGGACTTGGTATTAGTCAACCCTTCAGAGAACTCAGATAGTTTAAAATGGCATTTGGCACGAATTTTAAAATTGCACCCTGGTAAAGATAATATAGTCAGAGTAGTAACTTTAAAGGATAAACAGGGAATTTATAAAAGACCCGTTACTAAAATTGCCAATTTACCATATGTAAATTGAATTTGTCATCGTAATTGTATTTATAAATATTATTGTGTATCTTTATAGAATATATATATATTATAATGAATTGTAATAGTTATTTTCATCTATTCTTATAGTGTTATTGTAACTTTAGTAATATTTCTATAATGTAAACTTTTTGAATGCCTTCGTCATTGCAAGGCGGGGCAGGATGTTGGCGCCAGTTGGCGAGAATTCTTTGTATAGATTGCTCCGAGTCAACTGTTGTAACCTCTTTGTAATCAGTTCGGAAATTGTAGCAATCCCATATGGTTGGGATCCGTTTCGCTTAATAAAATTGTCAAATTTACAGTCCATTTAGTTATTTTAGTCAACAAGTATAAATGGATAATATTTATGATATTTAATGTCACTTAGATTAGAAAATATATATAAAAATGTTTTAAGAATAGTATTATTACAGTAAAAATTATTAAAGTACAATATTTTATCAAAAGATGAAAATAGAATGGCCTATTTTCAAAATGTTCTCCTCTTGTAAAAAATGCTTCTGTTATAAAATATTTTGCTTGTTTATAGCTCAGACCTCTGTACAGAGGTTCAAGGAGAATTTTTGAAATATATAACTTAAAAGTAGGTTTATCCATGTGTTTTACGACAACAGAGGTGAGAAATTTTAAGAAAAAAAAATAGCCGATAGTTATTTGAATGGGTTGTAACTCTGAAAATAATGTGAACTTTTCAAAAATCATAGTTGAGCCTCTGTACAGAGGTTTGAGCTATACACAGGCAAAATTTTATTATAATAGAAGCATTTTTCACAAAAGGAGATCATTTTGGAAAAATGTTATTCTAAGTTAATTTTTTGCTGAAATATTGTACTTAAATAACTATTTTTGTCAAACTGTTCTTAAATCAATTTTATACATTTATTCTAATCTAAGTGACACTAAATATTGTGAAAATTATCCATTTATGCACTTTTATAAAATCACGGTTCGGAACGTAGTCGCATACCTTAAACCAGTTATTCGCATGAATGATGATTTTATTTTCCTTAAATGATAACTAGATTTGTAAGATAAATAACCCTTGCACTCAGGTAGGTAAAGTATAATTAATACAAGTAATTCAACTCATGCGTATGTCGTCAGAAGGTAGGCAAAGTAACAAAACTCATATCATTGCTTATACATGATTTTAACATTTATGAAATTAATTTTTAGTGATAGTTTCTTCCATGTATTAGGTGTACAACTTTGCTTCTGCCGTTTTGCAGTAGATGGTTGTAGCGTTGAGTGGTAGTCGAAATAAATAAATCGTAGATGTCATACAATAAGCTTAGGTATTTGTAAACAAAACACCATCAAAATTTTAGTCGATTTGTGTCTGCATCATAAAGTTATTCTCGATTAAACATGTCAGCTTACGAGCCAAATTCTCATCATTTGTGGGAGATTTTAATTTTATGCTTTAATATGAAGAAATCTGTGGCTGAGGCTCATCGAATGCTCTCAAATACCTATGGTGAGGCCGGTATTAGTGAAAGAACGTGCCGAGAGTGGTTTCAACGCTTCAAGAACGGTGATTTTGACGTCGAAGACCAGCATGGCATTTGGTGGGACCAGCTCGGCGTAGTGAATTATGAGTTTTTAAACCAACTGAAACAATCACAGGTGACCATTATAGAACGCAATTATTGAATCATAAATGTATAATAAGTTTTTTACAATAAAGTCTGAATTTCGGAAAAAAAAACGTCGGAAGCAAAGTTGTACACCTAATATACTTTTGCAAAGCAGTTTAAATAGTTAAATTGAATTTATCAATAAATTTTATAAAGGTGAAAAACTCAACAAAGTCCCATTATAGGAACCGGGTTTTTGTGCAATTACAAATGAATGAATGTAGAAACAAAAATTTGGAAATGTGCATAAAAGTTTTTATTGAATGCGTCATAGAAATTTGTATTAGTGTATTGCAAAAACGATTTATAACAAAAAAAAACGGAAAAGTCCATTCTTGGAGAAAACAGCACATCACAGTGTTGTAAAACATAAAAACAATACAAAAATATAGTTTTGCAAAGCAGTTTCGGACACCGGAATAGTTAAATTGAATTTAGCTCCCTCTCTGCCAAGATAGTCCCAATAAAGGTCTTTTATAAACCGTGATCCTCAGATTATCTGATGCATTATCATCCATCAGAATGAATTCGTTACCAAGCAGCATATGGGCGGACATATGGATCAAGGGTCTCATCCCGATATCTAAGACCAGTTACGGTTCCTCCATGGAACACATGCAGGTCAGTGTGGGGGCCAGATGCCCAAACCAGGATTCCACCACAAACTGTGTCTTTCAACAGTGTTGGATTGATGGTATCTAGTGCGTTGTTCCCTCCAGATCAGTAGACGCCCTGAATCACTCTCCATTGTAAATCTGGACTCGTCTTTGACAGCACAGAAGCCCACAAGAAACATGTTCTCTTGCCCAGCATCTTACAAAGGTTATTGTAACGACGGTGTCAATCTTCCTGATGCTTGAAAGTGGTCTAAGAGCTGCCCCCTGCAGTTTCGTGGTCGGCCTGGAACAGGTTTTACAGAGGGTTACGTTACGCATTACTGCAACATTGTTAATTAGAGACAGAGACTAAGAAACTGCCAACAACTGTTGAAAATCAACACAACTTACACACAAAAGTCAAAGCTTGATATTTGCATATTTTTCTCTCACTCATAAATATACGTTCTTTTCTATAAAATAAAAGTTGTCAATCGTTTTTGCATTAATGTTTTTAAAGTTCGTTATTATCATTCATGTAAACTATGCATTTTATTGTTACTGCCATTTTTTTTATGGTGAGCTTCGAAAAACTACCTTAACTTTTTGAGGCCAGTGTATTACAAGGTTATGTACACACGGTGTCAATCATAAAAGCCCCCTGCAGTTACAAACGAGGGTTACGTTACGCTACTGACTTGGATTGTTAATTAGAGACAGAGAAAGAGAGACTATTGATAAATCAAAAGATGATTTATCATTTCACATACAACTGACTAGAATAAAATTTCAAAATTATTATTGATCTAAATAAGATACTATTTCTGTCACATTTTAGTTTCTCAGTGTACGAATAGCGTGAACACCGAAGCTAATGTTGATATATTTTTCAAAAGCAAGCTGATTTTAAATAGTTTAATGTAGTGTTTCTCAAAGTGTGGGTGCGCCCCCTTGGGGGCGCGAGCATATCGAAAATTTAAAGATTTAAAAAAATAACTGGGAAGAAGTAAAACAAAATACTTTTTCCATAATAAAAAATACACAACAACACTGATATAATTTATGTTTATCATCTGGCGTTTTTCCTTCATCAAATAGCTATCTTTGATCCAAAAACCAAATTAAAGAAGACAAAAAAAAACATTTTTTAATTTGGTGTATTTCTCAATGAGAGATTTTTTTTATTATGTTTTAACTTAAAATATTACTTAGTAAAAGAAAAAACGATATACAGACGCTGAGAAAAATTCTAAGAAGATAAACAATTCATCACTGTAATTATTATTGAAATACTGTACATTAGTTGTAGAAAGAAAAAGAAGACATGATTCACTTTTCAGCCAGGCAGCATAATACATTTGCTGATCATTTGATTGACCTTCAAACTTACTGGTATGGTAAGTTCTACATTAGTTCCATTCCTTGAACAAAATATGACAGCTTTACCAGCAAATAACATTTCTGTAATATTGGTGAAAAGTGTCTCTGATTTGCGTCCACTTTTGAATCATTTTAGTTCAGTTTTATTGGATTTTTTCTCAAATCATCAAAGAAAAATTAAAAACTCCTTGAAAGCCGGTAAGTATACTTTCTTTTAATTTAATTATTCACTGGAATTCCGATTCGTATCGTGCGCAGTAAAAATAATTATAAACAACTGATTGGGGTGACTGAGTCCCCCCACACTACCATTAGCGTTAGCATCGAGTGCGCGCTTGCTCCCAGGTTAAAACATTTTGAAGTATTTCTGCTTTAAATATGAAAAATAACACAATTATTATCCATCGGAATTTTATATTATTTTTCATTATTTACCATTAATTCTAAATGCTAATTCTGTGAGGTTTAAAATTACAGTTCTCTTAAACAGTTATTTTCAATTATAGCATTTATTTATAAAAAACATTTTACATTTTTGAATACAATGTCGTGCACAAAGTTTTACTCTCCTTCCAGTTCAGCTATTATATCAAGAATAATGTTTTATTTTTCTATAAAAAATGAACTCGTGCGAAGAGCCGGTGTTTCAGCCAGTATACGTTTAATGTATCAGTACTGAAGAATTTATTTCACAAATAATTTCTTAATACTAAATTAAGAACAAGTTTAATAATTATTAGTGACTTCCATGGGATCGTCTTGTAGAGCAAAGTTTTTCAAAGGAAGGTTTAATATCAGAAATTGACACTCTGAGTTATTGTTCTATATTTAGCTGAGATCTATATTTTGTCTTCAAAGAAGCCACCGCAGAAAACCCGGTTTAACAAAGATAGGATGTTGAAAATGGTAATAGTATACGAAGTGCTTTTGTTTTCAGTGCAGAAAATTTATCATCCACCTCTACCCAAAATTCAAAGAGGGATTTAAAACAAAATTGCCTTTTAATTTTTCACTGGATGTGAAATCTATGAAGATAGCTTCTTCGGAAGTTGAGAGCCCTTCTGGAGTATCTTGAAATAGATCTCTAATCCACTCGTAACTTGCTACCAAATTATCCTCATCAATAAAATACTTTTTAAAATTCTTTGCCAACATGGCTAAATGATTTTACGTGATTTTAAAAACATCTTTCACATGTTGTTCTTCGGATATGTAAGTATTAACACATAACGTGCTGGGGCATTTTCCCCCATCATTCACTTCAGTAGTGGTAAATCCAAAATTTAAGTATTTCTGAGAATATTTTCTTGATTTAACTTTCGGAACCATGCTCGTCTGTGTACTTGTTAATCCTTTATTATCGTCAAATGTTTGCTTACGACTTAAAAATATATGTATGATTTTGTTTCAATCTACTGCCGTAAATACTTAATTAATGTGAATCACAATTAACGAGTAAATTTTAAAAAAATGTACATTCAAGTTATATTCGGTAGCTATAGAATTATCGAGTCGACCAAAACTGACTGGAATTGTACGAGGTAAAGCAATTTTACATGTTTTTGCGCAAATAGGTTTTGCGTTCGATAGGTTATCCAGACTCACGCAAACGTACCTGATAATGCCAGATGTGATGGATATGATAGAGAGCAACATAGACTAGACTATTTTTCTAATGATATTTGTACTTTGAAAAATGGATGCTGAAGGAAATAAATCTTAATTAAATACATCATTTTGCGATCTGTTTCAATTTAAAAATTAGAGAAAGAAAATTAACATAATAAGAAGTAAGTAATATATATTTTAAGTAATTTTCTTAAATTATACATTACTTAAAAGTAACATATACAAATTTAATACTTATACAATTTATAATTGAGATCGCATTGCAGCTTTAAAGTCAAAGTGCATTTTTATTGCAGTAAATATATTATTGTTGTACAAGGGGGGCGACAGAAATTATGATTGAAAATTGGGTCGCCAGTATGGAAAGATTGAGAAACACTGGTTTAATGAATTTATCCCTTCTCATTCGAAACCATGCAATGTATATTTGTCACACGAACAACAATTTAATCATTTAATATACATTTACTGGTTAGTATAAATTTATGTGTGTGTGTAGAATTTTATTAATTATTTTTTTCTAAATTTTTAAAGCTCTGAGTTTTTGCTTTTCCTCTATTGCCGCTTACTTGTTGATGAAACACCTTCAACTATCTTGTATTATTTTTTAGCTTATTTTAATATTATAAAGAGAAAACAAAAGTAATAATTTTTCCATTGTGTCAACAACTTCAGATTTTATATCGGTGCATATTGTCACGTAAAAAGCTAGCACTGTTATTATTTTTTCTTTTTCATTTTTTTTTTGGCTATCAAAATAAGATGATAGTTTTTTGTGGCTGGTAATTTTAAAACATTAACTCGCAAATAAAATTTATAATTCCTCTAAAGAGCCAATGTATTTAATAATAAAGAATGCTAAATGTGGTATTTAAAAGCCTTATAAATCTTAACCTGAAATGGTGTGTATTTCAGAATAATTATTCAATAGTTTAATGTAATCACATTATTAAAGTGATTCTTAAAATTTTTGGATTTATCAAAAAAACTCATTCAACTCAACAACAAATGTACATGGAAAAAATTGCTGCTCATTAAACGTAAAATGCTAAAAATAAACTTTAGAAACATTAAATACAGGCTTCAAATTTCATTCCGTATTTAGCATTATTAATAATAAAATAATTGAATTAAATTTAATAATTAAATACAATAAATGAAAGTATTAAGTAAAATAAAACAAAATTTTAGTCAAATACACCTAATGAAAAAAATAAGGTATATCATATTCCTTATTTAAAATTATTAATAATAAATAACACTATAGTCATTTGCTAATGTTTTATATTCCGTAATAAATGTAATTAAATGCATTGTCTATATTTCTTTAGCTGAATTACTATATAAATTATGTAAAAATTTGAAATTTAAGTAAAACTTTAATATTGTAAGTAAATTAATATCGGTACATTTTGAAATATTTAAGATAATTCTTAACTTATTTAAAAATAGCAGGGCATATTTAAAGTAATTAGAATTTGAATTTCATGAAGTAAAATATGAAAAAAAGTTAAGGTTTCTTCATATTACTCAATTTTAAAAAAAAAATTATATAGCTTTAAGGGAATACTTTAAAATTTACTTTTTTTAATTATTAAACAATTTCATAATTAAACAATAATCAAAACATATAGTTAAGTAATAAACAGGAAGTCAAATTTATAATTTTGTTAACTCACAAAAAATTTTTACACACATATTTCCTGGAATGGCACTTCATGTCACCCATTTCTTTTGAATCTTGTATAACACATTCAGATAACTAAATATCTTGTCCGCTTTAAAATAGGGATTAGTTTACGAACATTTGTTTAATTAATTTATCTTCATACTTTAATTTAAATTAATATTTTAATCCTCAGATAGATTGAATTGCACTTTTTATTATATGCTTAAAGAACACAATTATGTAATATATATTCCATTTTAATTAACACTGCTTTAATTTATCATAGATTTTCAATATTTCGAGCAGAAACTTACAAAAAGAAATATTTTGTCAGAACGGTGTGGAATACAAATGAATATTGACACATGATTTTGACAATTTTTAAAGAAATAACTAATTTTTTGGTCAAATGATTTTTTACATTGTAATAGCATATAAACTATCAGAAGAAATATAGAAAACGTAAAGCAAATTGATTAAATTTAATAACAAATCCCTTGCAGTCAGATAAAAGGAAAACCAGCAACAAAATTACAAATTTCTGCTACAAAAATCTGGCATTTTTTATGAATGGAAGTTTAACACTAAAAGTATAATTTCCTCATTAAAATATCCAAACACGTTGAAATTACCAAACTCAGTCAATTCGGTTTATAGTTCTTTTTTTTTTGCATAGTGTTGTCTATTGGTTTACAAAACACACTTTGTTAATTTTTTCCACGTTATCTAGAAGCCAAGTTACAATCATTTTTATAAAATTGAAAAAACAGGAATTGGGTCCTTAACCAACCAGAAATGGGCAGTTAAATTGTTCAAAATTTTAACATGGTGAGTCTGATAACTCAAAATATTATACATTTGAACCTCTATATTGCGAATTTTTCTATAAGGTGAACTTTTTTCTGGAACCACAAGAACATTTCACGATTTTCTTCATAAAATAACCTCCCTAAAGCGAAGTAGTGTATTTTTTATAAAACGAATTTTTTTCATGTAATTCAGTTATTTTGTCTTCTTATATTTTAAAAGTATTTCAAGTTATTCTCTTTTAACACATTTCATTTGGGTCATAAATCTTGAATTGATTTTATTAGTTGACTAACTCCTCAAGGGCATTATAATTCCGGGCATTTCATCCAAGAGGTACAACCCATTTCACCCATAGTCCAGTTCCGTAGAAACATCTTCGATATCCTCTTTCACCTTCAGTGGAGTTGTCTTGTTTCCCCATGTCCTGAAACTAGTTTTCGTTCCATTTGTAGTGTTATCAGTCTTAGTGTGTAACTTCTTTTCTTGTAGACCGAAAATGTCAAAACGTAAGTGCATGAGCATGATATAAAAAAAATTAATTCTTCAGGAAGTGGATAAAAGCGTCAAGAAAAAGTATATCACTTTAAAATTTGGTATTCCTCCAAACAGCTTATTAATTATAACAAAAAAACTGAAGTAAGCTAAAAAAGTATGATTCATCGAATGCTTGTTCAAAACGTTTAAGAACTTGTGTCTATAAAGATGCCGACGGGGCAGTTTTGAAGTGGATACACACAATGCGAAGTAAAAATGTTTTAATCTCTAGACCATTTGAAAAAGAGAAAGCTCATCAATTTGTGAAGGAATTGGGATACTACCAATTTTAAGGTAGCAAACGATGTCTAGAAAAATGTGAAAGACACGGGAAATTACGCCTGAAGGGAATTTTGTTACATTGCAAAGATGTGAGGCGTATTATGAAATAAAGCATTTTTTCCAAACAGAAAAACTCAAACAAAATTAACAGATTTTATGAGTAATTAAATTTAAGGACACATATAGTAATGTATGTTTAGATGTTCTAGATTTATAATAATATATGTTTAAAATTTACTTGTAAGCTTTAAACTAGAGAATGTTTTTAAAATTCATTAAATGTAATATAAAATTTTCTTAACGCTGAAAATACAGTGCATTCATTTCTCGACATTCTTTTTTCTTGTTTCGACATTTTTCTTTCATTTTGTTTGGTAAAATACATAAAATAAATAGATATTAATTTACAAAAAGGTGTGAAAAATATATAGTGTTTATGAACTATTTTTCTATGTAGTTTTATTGCGATATATATATATATATATATATATCGTTAAATTGAAGTCCGAATATAATTGTATTTCTATAAATTTTTTTGAACCTAATATTTATATTATTTTCTAGAGATTATACAAAAATATTTCTTATTGTATGATTATTTTTAGGTATGGCAAGTAATTTGAGTAATGATCTCATAAAGAATGTCCGATTTTTCGTAATATCTATTCAATCAGCTCTAAAATGTTTAAATTATGTTTAAACATTAACATTTTAGAACCTTCTCTGGTAAATCTATCATGTTAGTTTTAGTAATACATTTACTGATATGAGTTTATTACTTTCTTCTCTAATTGCTTTGAAGTTTTTCAAAAATATTACAAAAATTTTGCTTGTTATTGAGATTTTTTTTTTAAAAATATAGCGGTTTTTCTTAAATATTGTTAGAGTTAAATATTAGTATTTATTGGTATTGATTCCTATAAAAAAAATTACAGTGTATTTTAGTGTACGCTATTTTTTGAAAAAAGTGCCCCTAATGTGTTCGGATACCTTAAAAAGGCACACAAAACAGTACAATTATGTTAATTGAATTTAATATAGGTGCTACCGATCCTGTGTTCGGTATTCATTGTTTGTTGATTCAGATCGCAAACAATCTATCTTGAGTCATTCGCCATACATCTCCCTAGATGTTTGTCTACAGGTGATTGAGCGAAGGACGCGGCATCCATTATTGTGACTGTGTTTACCTACATATGTCCTAATAAGACGCGAGTGATTATTGAAGTATCATTGGGGGTATTCACTAAAGTATTATTACGTTCGCACAATACGGCATCTGGAGTTATACCATTCCAATAACAAACCACTATAGGTGCTTTATCATTTATGGTTAACAATAACATTACGATAATTCTCCGTCAAAGAGGCTCCTAAACTGGAGTCCATTTGTTTTTGTTTTTTTTAGACTCATTTAATAGATTCATAAGAACTTTAATTTATGTTTTTAATAATAACGACTAATAATATAATATCAGCATTTCCTTTTTCTAAAATGATGAGTGTAATAATTTATTACTATATTATTTCCCCTCAAATGCTGATATTCATAGAGGTTTTTATTCAGAATGAGCAGGGGCCACGGTAGCGTAGTGGTACAGGTAACGTACTCGTGGCCGGTGTATCATGAGTTCAAGACCAGTACCGCTGAAGAATCGCCGTGTAAGAAAGTGATGCACGTTAAATATTTAGAAGCTCAAAAGTCCTCCAAATGGTGTGAAGTTTGGAGAGGGGATGACGGCTTAGGTGTCATCCTCGTTACTTGTCTATGGCTCAAAATTATGAGGTCCGTCGATTAAAGCCTCATGTTGCTTAATAGGGAAACGTTAATATTGACTCACTCATTATGAACAAAATAGTATGCTGTGATGATGAATAATATATGAATAATATTGATGAATGATTCATAAAAATAATATTAATACATTCACTTAGCAACAAAAACATGTAATCCCCTAGCAGTAAAAACATGTTTATTGTTAACCTTAAGTGATATCTTCTTTTTCTCAATTCTCATTATTATAGCTCACACTCTATATTTTTATTTATTTATCTTGGTGGAATTTTCAATTGTTAATAAAAAACATCTTAAGCGCTCAATTGAGCTGATTTTTTTTTATATATTATTAAATATTTTGGATGACAATACAGTAATTTAATTATAATTAATATAAATTAATTGATTAAAACTAATTATGCAAAACATTACAAATACAGCCACGTTGGCATCGTTTATGGCGACTTGTGTCAAAACTTGAAAATGTTTTTTCTCAGGTATTTAAGCATTCAGTTGAATTGAAACTTTATGTATATACGATTATTCAGAATGACAATATGATACATTAATGATAATTAATAAAAATTAATTAGCACTTAATGTCGTGATTCTGTGCATATGTGTATACATATTTATATTTATTTTAACTATTTAATAAAAAAGTAGCCAAAATGAAATTTTCTTTGTTGATCTAAGTAGGAATCGACTAAATTTTTTTTAATATTACTTGTTTTAGACGAAACTGCTCTTCAGGACTAGATTTTCAGCGATACAGCGTTCCATCTATTTTGTCAATAATTAACACTATTATGAATCATACGAAAATGTGAAAAGGATAGCAAGCTCGCTGTCTACCGAAGTAACTAGAACTGGGAAGCTTCGTGGAAGAGGGAGCAAGAGGGACATAGTTTTATACATCTTCCTCGCTGTCTACCAGATTTCTTTCAAATGATTCATGCTATTTTGAACTGTGAAGCTTGGATCTCACTTTGGAACAAGAATAAGAGGGACATATTTTTTAAATAACATCTTCCTTCCTTTTTAATAACCTCAAATTAGCTATACGAGGTTTAAAAGGGACTTTCCTTTAAATTAACTTAAATATTTAATGATCCAATTAATTAACAATTAGATTATACAGATTTCAGAATTATTTCAAATGATTCATGCTTTAATGAGACTTTAAATATAAATCAATATTTGATAGACTCTTGATTAATTTATCCACCTAGAAATTCAATAATAAATCTCTAACAACACTATTATACCATCTCTCTCTCCTACTGCTTTTACTTTACTGTTCCGTTTGACTTAAATACTTTATCTAAATGAATTCCTCTTTTCGAAATAGGTAGGGGAATTAAATTTTAAAAAGACGCCAAACTCATCCATGATATTTTTGAGAATATTCCTTGGTAGAATTTTAAGCCAAACGGACTATTCCTTACGGTTAAAAGGACATATCAGCTTGTGGAGCTCAGACGGCAATCTCACATGACTGTGCTTTTCAAAATTGGATGTCTGTCACCAGTAGCCCTCGTTTTGTTTTAGCGAGCGATGTAAATTAAACAGATCAAATTGAAACATTTAATGAAAATAACAATCACTTGTTTTGTAAGTACAGTTGAACGTCGTTTATCCGAACGTTTATTATCCGAAGCGTCAAATATTCGAACCTACTGCTGCTCAAGAGAATCAGATACATTGCAGCAAAAAAAACGAAGAGATACATTAGTACAGCGTGGTAAATAAAAAATTATTTTCCACACTAAATGTGTAAAATTGCGACATTTTGCCTTATTTAAATTTTTCTTCAAGCACGTTTCCCGCATGTGATGATTTTCAATATTTGTATAGAGTCCGTTTTCATGTACTGCATGGATCACATTCGGTTTTCGTTTATCCGAACAATCGCGTATACAAACGTGTTCCGTCCCAATTGATTCGGATAAACGACATTCTATACTGTATTATATTTATAATGAAATATTCAATAAGAATTAAAAACTCTTTCCCGTCATTTAATTTTTTGTCTAGAACTGTTTTAATCTTTGGCACAAAATCACTTCTAGAATTATGTTTTTATTAATGATAAACTTATGTAATAATTGTTATATAATTACTTGTAACAAACAAACATTTTCTGAACAGGAAATATTTATAAGTGACTCACCTTCGTAGCAACGATGAAGTCTGGAGTAAGATCTCTCCCATTGGTGGAAGCTATGGTGCGGACCAATCGTATCGTCTCTTCGAATCTTCCTCTGGCCAGCAGCCACTGCGGAGACTCTGGAAGCACCCTGACCAACTGTTGAATTATTGCGCTACACTCCATTACATTACATGCATACATTCACTGACATATCATTAAATAAAACCGAGATATATACATTACAAAATAGCATAATATTCTATACTATAAGAACTATGTATTATTTTGTTTAATATTTTAAATTCATGCAGATGATAATGCTAATCATTAGCATGTTTTAATTTGTGAAACTTTAAACATTGTAATTGTATTTATTTAGAATGCAAAAAAGACAAACACGAAGGACATAATATATATATATATATATATATATATATATATATATATATATATATATATATAATATATATACATATACATTTTATAATAATTAATTTTTTTGTTTACTTCAGTATTCTATAAATGTAGGTGATTAATGTCTAGAAAATATTTAAAATTATTTCCTAAAACTGATTTAGATAATGCAAACTAATATATACCTTCCTTAAACTGTATGTTTAAGATTAAATTATAAGCAAATCTGCAATACTTTAAGAATATATTTAAAAAAATCCTTACGACTTATAACTTCACATGCTTGGATTCAGCTGGATTTTTTGACAACAGAATCAGGCTTACTTTCTATAGGATATTTTGAATTTCTAAAATTAATGATAACACTATGGAACATTTATATTTCTTCTAGAAAATAAAATAGTGCTGTGTTCGAGTCCAGTGCTGTTCATTTGAAAGGGCAAAAAGTGATGATGTTTACTCTGATATTATATTTTTATTCAAATGTTGGAAGCTATTTTAAAACTAGTTTAATTACTCACCGGGTAGTTTTTAAATTTTTATGGCTAAAAAATATTTGCAAGAAGAATAAAAGAAGGTACGTTTTCGAAATGGGTAGCAGGCGGGAGTTTTAAGAATTATTTTTATTCCTTATCTTGAGTTCATATAACAGAGAAGGAAAGATGAATTACTTTAAACCAATTACATTTCAAATATTTAAATAACTGTTAGCAATTATTTTATTTTGTGATACTTTAGCTATATATTTATTCTAGTGCAAAGAAAGAAAAAAATAATGTGTTTGTTTTTACATTTTGTTGTTTTCCCTGTTTCAAAAAATGTTCATGTATTGGAATTTCTATTAAAACATTTTTAAAAAAATGTTTACAAAAACTAAGAAAAATGCAATAAGAGATTAAGCTTCTTTTGTGGAAGTAATATATTGAATTAAATTATTTATATACAAGTGTTTGCATTTTATAAATGCAGTTAGGAATTCCATAGTATTATCATTACATTTGACAGTTCCAATAAGCAGATAGTAATAATTTTTTGCTGCTATTTTGTAGTTTTATAGTATTTACATTATTCGCGTATTGACACACGTTATATCCGAAATGCTGTAAATATTTGTTAGTTGGAGATTACACCTCTTAAGGGGGGCATTCTAATGTCTGGTATTTTTAGCATTTCAATAATTGAAATAACACTGCTGGCTACAGAAAATGCAACACCCAAAAATACAAAGTGAAATTTATATCATATGTTAGTGGCGACGAAATATGCAAATCATGAGCATCATAGCGCTGACACAAATCATAGGTGATCATAGCATCACCCGCAAGGACTATTAAAAGAGAAAACATATTAGCGATTTAAGGTACAGAAATTGTTTTTCGTGCGTTATTTTTTGTGTGCAAGATCTTTACCTATGGCTCGTGGAAGACATTGAACATCATTTGACCAAGTTTCTGAATTCCACTGAGGAAGAATAGCATCCTATGTATAGATTGCAGTTTATCCTCCAGAGAAATCATTCAGTGTTGTGGATCAAACCAAGCAACTGAGATGTGGATCTATTATCGCTGGATGCAGGAGGAAACGACAGACAGACGGGGCCGATCACACCCACGTCGTTGCGCCTCTGCCTGTCGTGACAAGCAGATTGTGCGCATGATAGTGATAGATAGTGCAACCACATCACGAACATAATCAGTCTGTTACTAATCATTCGGTGTCCATTGACGCCGTTTGCAGCAGAGTGGAATGTCCGCAAGGCATCCATTGCTTCGCATACCCTTGACTGGAGACCACAGGTGTTTGAGTCATAAGTGGTGCGATGAACGGCGGTCATGGACAACGGAAGGGGAGAGCATTATGTTTACTGATAAATCACGCTTCTTCTTGCAACATCACGATGGTCGGATTTCAGTTTAAATGTAATATGTTGAGAGGCTGCTGAAATGTTGCGTTAGGCATCAACATACTGGTCCTGCGCCCGGTATCATATTTTGGGGGTGGTATTGGATTTACTACCGTACCCCTCTAGCACGCATTGCCGGTACTATGAACAGTCAGCTCTCTATCTCTGAGTTGTTGCAGCGCGTGGTCCTCCCATATATTCAGCATTTACCATCAAATAGGATAATGCGGTTCCACACGTGCAGGCAATAATCAAGAGTTCTTCTTCACCCATCAGATTGAATTGCTTCCTGTACCTGCTTATTCTCCCAAACTATTGCTGTTCGAAAACGTGTATTCCATGCTTGCACAACGACTGACCCAGGATACACCGCCCGCTGCTACACCAGATTAACTTTGGAAATACGACGAGGCCACTTGGACTGCTGTATGCCAAGAATACATCCGAAGCCTCTTTGATTCTATGCCGAAGCGTGTGCCAGCGGTTATAGACATCAATGGTGGCTACACTAACAACTGATTTTATTGTTGCATATGAAATACAAGCGCCACCAATTTCGGCGTCTTTTTACGTCATAAGTGTCTCGCCAACGCATGCGCTTCGCGCGCGTGGTAAGAGGAGGAAAAGAGATTTACGAGTAGGGTAAATTGGCGGAGTAAGTTACGGCAGAAATGCCATGCTGCATTTTTCGTTTTGAATGTTCATATGTATAAAGTTGTGATGTGTGTCATTAAAACTAATTTAAAAGCCTATTCGACAGCTTCTTTCTTCTAAGTCGTGGACTTACGGTGGTTAAGGTTAAGTTACACCACATTATCTTCATTCACACGTCACAAGATGTTGTAATTTTAATTGTTTGATCTTTATACATTTTGTTTTTTGCCAAATAAACTTCACTGTGATATCTTTCATCGCTCTTGGTATTGGATTTTGAGTGGCCAGCAGTGTAGATAAAGATGATTTCGTTTGCGAGGCACTTTACAATGATCCAAACAATATTCCTTGAAATATTTTGTTAAATTTAAGAAGTCTTACATATTTGCATTTAGGAGCTGGAGGACATTTAGGAGCATTTAGGACAAACTGCTATTTTTATAAGAACATCAACTAGGATTACACAATGATTTTTGATTTCAAGATGACGGATAGACTAGTACCTAAAAATAATATTAATTTAAAAATTGATAGAATTTAATGCTAAATAATCATTTGATAACTTTGACTTTTTGAAATGGCTCCAAATGACGTCCAAATACCTCATTTTTATGTGTTTGACTTCTATCTAATATGATGATAGTAACTGTAATAAAGCTGGCGATTATTGAAGGCCTGCACTAAAATATCCATTCCAACTATTTCGTATACAGATCATTACTATTCTCCAACTTAGTGTGTTTCATCCAGCTAATACTTATATTTTAATGATACTTTAAACATTTTACATGTGTGTAATTGTACAAAGAAAAATGAATTTAAATATATTTAAGAGTAACAAAATGTCTCAAATGTTCCAAATATGCTGCATTATTTTTTTTAAAAAATTGAAAATTTATTATGCATGAAATATATATATATATATATAGTTTATTAGCATTTTCGAAACTAGGAAAATGCCTATGATATTCCTTGTTCTTTCACAGATTGAAGATAAAATAGGCCATCGATCAAACGAACTATCTGCCATCCCATCTAAAGTTGAGCAATTTCTCATCACGCCTTTTTGAAAATCGGAAAGCTGTCTTTTGCTATCCATTATCAGCAATTGATCTGATCATACATCCATTACTACTTTAAAATGTTATATCTTTTTAACATGGCATGCCAAGAAGAAACACAATGGGAAACACTTCTTGTATAATATAGCACCCAGTATGATGTGGGAAATTAAAACACGTTTGACGTGATCTTTAAATCAAAAATTTGCGATATACCTTTAGAAGTAATTAAAATGTAAAATTGCTTATCTTTGAAAATGCTTTGTGTTACAGATTAATGCCGTAAATGAATCAAGGCTATTCTTTGTAAAATATTAAGTATTCATCAAATCATAAACTGCTAGATTAGACATTTTCATCAAAACTGCATGTGAGCATTACTATAAGGATAGATTACCAGCAAAAAAATAAATAAAAATAAATATTTTGTTTCAAAGATTAACCGTGAAACAAGTGAAAGTTTAGTTTATGTTCCAGTTTATATGTAGTTTAAAAATTGCACACAAACTCGGAAAATGCACAACTTTATTCTTTATTTACAACTTTATAATTGAAAAGAAATGACTTTTTTTTTATCTATAAATTCCTAATTTTACTGTTTTATTTATAAATTTTCTTTCAAGTTAATACTTTTGAAAGTGTTATTAGAGACAGCTTTGTAAATTTAAAGGAAAACTATTTGTAAAATCAAGGACGTTATTTTTACATATAATTCAATACGAACAATTATGCGCAATTAAGTATCCACAGAACATTGATTGGGTACATGGAATCTGTTCCATAAAGCTTGTTCTCTTTTTCAATAGACAATTACAATGTATTTGTTTTGTTTTCAATAAATACTTAAGTCTCTTTTAGTGTAGGTAAACACTAAAAGGGACAATTATTTTTCATTTGACGCAGGTAGCATCCTCTATTTAAAATCGTGTCAAAATCATATATTTCTGTATTTTATATAAATATAATAATACTAGCTGCATGCCCCGGCTTTGCACGGGCTTTCTCTTTCCATCATGACGCCAGCAATCATGTGTGTGTGTTTGTACGCGCGCAATGTGAGTAACTTCTAAAATGATTTCATTAAATTTTCCTTTTTCGAAATTTGTTCCACATATTTTCGATTTAAGACAGGACCCTCCCCCCTCTAGCCCGGCATAACACGGGTTTTTTTTAGTGTAAAATTACTGTTTCCTCTTCCCCTCCCCCTCACAGATAAAATATAGCTTCACATTTCGATGTATGACTTTTAAAAAACAATGTTGCATTAGTTAAATTATTATTTATGTGAAGCAATATAAAGAAAACGATTCTAATGCTATGAGTAAAACAAAAACTTTCATTATTTTTTTAATAATAGCTAGTCTCTAAGAAACTGAAATAATATAATAAATTTAAGATTTTCACGAATCAATCAATCGTTACGTATAGTTAAATTAAAAATGTCTCTGAAATGTATTTATGAAATGTATAAATAAAAGAAAAATTTACAGATAGCTATTGAAACGATTGCTTTTTTTAATGCTTGAATAAATAAATGAATATATATATATATATATATATATATAAATAATTATATTATATATATATATAAATAATTATATTAGATATAAATAAATATATATATATATAATATATATATATATATATAAATAATTATATTAGATATAAATATATATATATATATATATATATATATATATATATAAATAATTATATTAGATATAAATAAATATATATATATATATATATATATATATATATATATATATATATATATATCTAAGTTATAAAAAACAGTATGGGGAAAAGCGTAGATATATATTTACATGTACTTTTGGAAGCCCCCTCGGTTCCACCCCGGACATCAAGATTAATTTGAGGCAAAGAATCACTAAGAGCCATTTGTATAGTAATAACTTGTACTTATTATCTTGATTCAAATATCAGAAACTTTAATAACATATAATATTTCTATGTTACGTCAAACAAAAGGGATTTACCTTTAATGTTAAATTAAATTGCGAATTATGAAATTAATCAATAATTAGGCGTAAGATCAAATAAGGTCTACCATAATAGGAGGTCCGAGAAATACACATAACTCGAATTATTAGCTTTCATTAACTTAAACTAATTTTGTTAAACCAGCGATTGTTTTAAGCGATAATAAACTATATTATATCACCTGGCAATACTTTGGAATCTTCAAAAGATTCCTTCGTAGATTACTAACAGTAACTCTTCAATATCATAATCCATTTGAATCCTCCAAACTTGAGGCTACTGCTGCTGGCTCAATAGCCCTCATCTTTGTTAGCTTACAACGCTCTACTTAAATACCCTATCTACTTTGCGTATCCCGTTCGCTTTTCGGAGTTGATTGGAAATATACGCGAATTTATAATCCCCCAAAAGACGCCTAAGAATATTAGTGGAAAGGTTCCGTACAGATTCGTCACATACTGAAGAAAAACATTCAAAAAGAAAAAAAAAACTAACTGATAAAAACATTTTGATATTTTATTTTAATTTCATAGTTTTTCCTTCCACTGTTATTGTTACAAATGGTATGTAATGAACCCTGAAAATAGTATAAATAATTTATATCAGGAAGTACAATACATTAATATTACTTTTTGTTGTATTTATTTTATGTTAAAATCTTGTCACCACCTCTCCCTTCGAAATCTAGTTTTATTATGAAATAAAAAGAATAGTGATTACACTAATGAACGGAATAAATAAAAAGCGATAGGCATAGATAAAACAAAAGGGATAAAACAGAAATATGAATGTTGTCAAAGGGTTTTTTTGCAAATGGCAGAATTTTTTATACTTTCTTGACAATTATCGTTATAATTTGAAAACTTCACAGAATATCTTTAAAAATTATAGCCTATGTGTTATTCTGATTTATAAGCTATATTATTGTAAAGTTTCATTAAAATCGATTCAGTTGTTTTTGCGTGAAAGATGGTCAAACATCCTCACAAACTTTCGCCTTTATAATATATATTAGGATTTTTTTTATCGAGTTTAAACCTATACAAAACAATCAAACTATATAATAGAACATGAGAGCAACAATTCACATATATGACCATTAAAACAATATTTTTCCTTTTAAAATATTTGTTACTACAGTTTTTTCCAATTTGTTTTCACTATAAAAATCAAATGACAAATTCGATAAGCCTTAAGTTTTCCACAGCAAATCTTTTTAAGAACCTGCCCAAAAATGTTCCCAGTAATTCTTCAATGTGACTCTTATATGTATTAGTTTATGTATTTAAAACAGCTTTATATAAATCTTTCTAGTTTTTTTCATATTAAGCTCTCTTTTTCAGAATATGTAAAACACTCATTCTGCTTTTTTGTATTCTTCAAGCAGGTTATTTTCAAACATTCTTATTAAACAATGAAATGAAACTTTGCCTCCGATATCCATATTATTTTGCGTTTTTAATCATTGTCCACCGTAATAACTATTATAGATACAGTAGGACCTCCATATTACGAAAATCTTCTTTATAAATTCCTCTACTTTGAGAACTTTTCCTTGAACCATGAACATCTTATGGATTTCTTCGTAAAATAACTTCCGAATAGCGAAGTGCCTTTTCTAATAAACGATTTCTTCTCCCTTATTTTTAAAATATTTCTGGACTTTTGTGTGATGAAATGATAAACATCATTTTAAACATTTCTACAGGCATTATATTGTGATGAAAATACGTCTGAAGGGGTTTTAGTGCATTGCAAAGATGTGAGTCGTATTGTGGCAGAAAACATTTTTTCAAAGAAAAATCTCAAACAAAATTAATAGACGCTGCCCGTAATTAAATATATGGATGCATGCGCATACATATGATTAAAATTACTGGTTATGAAAAGAAATTATATTTAAAATTGCGTGTAGCCTTAAAATTAGAAAATAGTATTAAAGTTCATAAATTGTAATATAAAATAAAATTTTTTAAAGTTAAAAATATAATGTATTTTTCGACAATTTTTGCACCCTTGCAGATTTCTTTTTAATGAATATGATATTGTTACGTAGATCCGGGTTCGTGGATTTTATGCAAAACAATCGTAAAGAAATAAACAGTTCTTTAACAGCGATGTGAATTTATTATCGAAAATCCAATCCTTTAAATACATGATTCAACAGCCGTATTCACAGGGCAAATATCCGAAGGTCTTCACACCTTCAACAGCAATCAAACACAATCACCAGTGATTAAAAATACACGCGAGTAAAGATTATTCACAAGCACAGCCGAGCTAATCGCTAGTCAAAACAATCCTCACTACTCGCTGGCTTAATCAATACTCCTCACCGTACCGGCGAGCTATAGGCGTGACAGAAACTTCCAGAAATATAACCGCTCGTGTCATTGAACGTGACTCTAGTGGAGAGATCTTCTAATTTCTAGAAGTTTCTAGAGGGTTCCGAACTCGCCAACATGGTCGCAAATGACGCCAAAATGGTCGCCAAAAATGATACCAACTTGGCTCTACTGCCAAGATTTCGCCAAGTTCTCATTTAATCGCCATTATAACGTAATGAGCAGCATTGCTTGTGAATAGTACAATTTTAACATGAAATAAATATAACATAGAGTAATATAAATGCATTAAAAACTCAAATACAAATTATTTACACTATTTACATAAAATTCGTAACAATATATAAAATGAATAGATATTAGTTTGCAAAAAAACGAATTAGATAATGTTTTTAAATAATATATAGTATTTATGAATTTAAAACTTGTTTTTTATATGGTTTATGAAGTATATTGAAAGATGAATCTCTTCACATATAAATGAATTTCTTTTCATATAAAGAAATTTTTTTTCGGAATTCGTTAAATGGAAGCTCGATTGTATTTTCTAAAATGATATATTTCTCTTACACATGGAATTTTTTTACTTACTATTCCTAAGTTCTATTCGCCGAAGGTTGATATAAGCATCAATCCTTCCATTATTTGACTTATTTTGAGTTATTGCTGTTCTTAGCATTCATCTTTTGCGCAGATCAATGCCCTCCCGTTGAAAGGGTGTATTAGTTTGGAGAGACAGGGAGCTAGCTCAAACTCCTGGTAAATTGACCGCAGTTTCGATGTCTGTCGCCATAGCTCTCGTGTTGTTTTATAGCACGATGTTATATAACCAATCTCTCACTCATTATCACTTAAATTTGAAATCGCGATTCTTCTAATTCGTGTTAATATTTGAAATACCATAAACGTTCTATTTCGTAAACAGCTTTTTGTAACACATGTACAATAGAACGTCGTTTATTCGAACGTTTAATGTCCGGACCAGTTTTTTTTTTGTCAACTATATACATGTATTGTATATTTATACTTTTCGAACAGTGCAATGCTCAATAGTCGTTTCGCATGAGGCCAAAAGGGACGGGAACACCCAAGTTTAGGGATATTTGGGAATTTCAGTTGTGGTGATTTGGTGAATATCTGCGCGAAATATTAGGTAAGTTTGTTTCCAAGTTGAGTTGTGAACTGCTGTATAATTGTGATTTCAGCGGAAAAAGAATCCGACCCTGTCACCGATGAAACGGATGATAACGTGGAGAACTGCGAGAGTAGCAAGTGTCTATCAAATGCTGACATGTTTTCTTTGTTAGATACAGGTATGGAGAGATCCGAACAACAATCAGAGTGTTGTCCGACTCAATTACTGCTGCTCAAGAGGACCCGAACTTACAGCGAGAAAAATGAAGGTGTACAATGGTACAGCGAAAAATAAGTGATTTTCCACAATAAAGATAAAATTGCGACATTTTGCACCTATCTCGCTTTTCCTTAAGCTCGTTTTCCGCATCTGATGATTTTCAACAATCGTATAGTGTCCGGTTTCATATACTGCATTGATCGCATTCTGTTTTCGGTTATCCGAACAATCGCGAATCCGAACGATGTCCGGTCTCAATTGATTCGAATGAATGACGTTCAGTGAAATTCGTTTAATGCGAAAACGCTTAAGGTATCCAACTACGTTCGGAACCATGATTTTAAAAAAGCGCATAAATGGATAATTGTCATGATGTTTAGTGTCACTTGGATAAGAATACATGTATAAAAATATTTTAAGGGAATTTTGACAAAAACAATCATTTAAATACAATATTTCGTCAAAAAATTAACTCAGAATAACCTTTTTCAAAATGTCCTCTTTTTGTGAAAAATGCTTTTATTAAAATAATATATTGTCTGTTTATATCTCAGACCTCTGTACAGAGGCTCAACTATGATTTTTGAAATATTTTCATTATTTTCAGAGTTACAACCAATATAAATAATTATCGGCGTTTTTTTTTAACCCCCTTCTGTTGTCGTAAAAACATGGATAAGCTCACTTCTAAGATATATATTTCAAAAATTCTTGTTGAACCTCTGTACAGAGATCTGAGCTATATACACGCAAAATATTATTATAATATAAGGAATATTCACAAAAGGAGAATATTTTGAATATTGGTCATTTTATGTTCATTTTTTGTCAAAATATTGTACTTAAATAACTTTTTATTGTAATACTATTCTTAAAACAATTTTATATTCATTTTCTAATCTAAGTGACACTAAATATCATAAAATCTATCCATTTATACGCTTTTGCAAAATCACGTTTCCGAATTTAGTAGGATACCTTAAGACGAAATATCGGTTAACGCGAAATAATACAACAGACCGTACAGACTACTATGCAATCTCATGCAGTTTTTCTCTTGATACGAAATGAAAATTGCTTAACAAGAAAATAATTCATTTCTAGGAATGAACAATATACGAAACGCTGTAGCCAAAGTTTGAGAATGTTTCTGTATTATTAGAAAGTCCATCATTGAAAAAATTCGTTGCAGTAGATAATAAAAATGTGTGAAGCAAAAAATAATGCAGCTCTTGTTTTCTTCACTCAATTCGTTGCTAAAAAAGACATTGCAAACAAAAACGTCAGATGATTTTCAAAAACTCAACTAATGTTTTGTTTAAAAAAAATGAAAAAACTTAATAGTTTTGTGTTAAATTTTATTAAACTCTTGCGAATGTTTTTGTCCCATTGGTTCTTATAAAATGTATACTTATATACATGTCTATATATATATATAAAAGGCATTGTAATAGATATAATTTTATGAATATATATATATATATATATATGCATATATATATATATATGTATATATATATATACCATAAAACTGACGTATAACGCGCGCGCACCCATTCTTTCAAGCTGTAATTTTTAATTTTTAGGTATATTCGCCGTATAACGAGCACCCTGTTTTTTACGAAGAAATTTGAAATGTATGAATGCAATTTTTTTATGTTTTGCACTCATTTATTCGACGTACAAACACACACTTTCGAAGTTTTTAGAAAAAAGATATTCTTCTAGAAGCCATTAATTTCATAAGGAATGTCATTTCTTTTAAATAAACAGTATTACGATGTAAGTAGAAGTCTAATTTTCTTGTATGCTTATTATTTTATTTCTAAAGCTATCATTTTTTAATCCGGCGAATAACGCGCACCCGTAAATTTCGATCTTATTTTTGTGTTAAAAGCACGCGTCCTACGCCGGATTTTACGGTATATCTTTCTTGTTTGCAATATCCTTTAATACGAAATTCTGTTAATACAAACAATATTTCTTTCCAACCAGTTTCCTGTTAGACGATTTTCCTTGTAATTGAATTTGTGAAATTAACTGAATAAAAAGCCAATATTTTTCATTTTTACTAAAATTTCTGCGATTTAAAATCCAGTTGAGCGATCCTAATGGGTATCTTCCATCTTATTTAAAACTACTCGAGTTTAATTGTTGACTGAACTTTAATTTTTTACTAGGAAACAGAGGTAGCATATTTCTGCTTTATTTACCTTTCGTGAATTCCCGACTTTATCTGGTTAATGACGCTGACTGCTGCGCGTATGGTGGCAGAGGTTGGTGTTAGAGGGAGAGACGCAAGAAACAACCTACTCACTCTCTGGGTTGTTCCCCCTCAAAATTGGGTTGTGTATGGTAGCTGAAACATGCCGTCACATGCATGAAACTCAAAGTCGCTGCTAATGGCAGGCGTAATCTTGCACTTTAACACAATACGTCATGTGGTCTTTGTTTTGATCAGTCGTTCGTTGGCATTAGAAACAACAACAGCATAGCCTAAGCTTCATCCCAAACCAGGTGCACGCCTTTTATCTCAGTTTCATTTAACAAGCAGTTGCCCTAAATACCCAGCAAAATTCCTTTATAATTACGAATTACACTCGTGGAAAAAAATTAGTGCACCAAGAAGTAATTGCGGCATCGGAACGAAACTTGACATGAAGGTACATGTCGAGGAGATATGCAAATGATTAGAAATTGCAGCGTGATTGCACATTACGTATAGACGGTAGAGAGTGTTTAACGTCGTTCTCCGTGGATTATAAAACAGGTAGCCCCAAAGCTTGTTTCAGTGTGCTGAATCGTTTACAAAGGAAGAGTTAAAGTAGACATCCCATTACGTCCTTTTCGAAGACAATATGAGCAGCCGTCGCAGTTTGAGAGGGGGAGAATCATTGGCATAATGGAAGATGGGTGGTCAGCTAGGCGAGTAGTTCGTCAATTAGGCCAATCTGATTATGTTGTGAGGAGGTGTTGGGATCAGTTGATCCAAGATGTCATTTAAACGAAAACCAGACTCAGGATGTCCTCGACAGACCAGTCGTCAAGAAGACCGCCACATTGTAAGAAATTTACGCGTACAGCCAACTGTTTCATCGGCCTGTCATCCAGGTACAGGTAGCTCCTTTATTAGGGGCCCCTGTGTCTCCTCGAACCATATGAAGGCGCCTGGCTGAAGAACATTTGGGATCGCGGCGCCCATAACGTGTGTTGCCCTTAATGTACACTTATCGACGGCTCCGATTGGAGAGGTGCTATGCACGAGCAAGCTGGACGGCAGCGGAATGGAATCAAGGGTCGTCTTTAGCGACGAATCCAGATTCAATCTCAGCAGTGATAACAATCGCGTTCGTGTGTGGAGACACCGTGGTGAACGCCTCAATCCTGTATTTGCTTTACAGTGATACTCCACTCCCACATCTGGTGTGTTGGCATGGGGTGCCATTGCCTACAATAGACGATCACACCCTAGTATTGATCCGTGGCAACATGACAGTCCAGTGGTTTGTTCATGACATACTCCAAACATATGTGTTTCCACTCATGCAACGATTCCCAGGACCCATTTTTTAACAAGTTAATGCTCTGCCTTACACGGCAAGGGTGTCACAAGACTGTCTTCACACTGTTACTACCCTTCCTCGGCCTGATCCCCAGATTTGTCTCCAATCGAGCACATCTGGGATTATTTGGAACGGTGAGTTTGGCATCCCACGTGTTTGAACGAACTAGAGCCAATGCTACAGCAAATAGGGAACGACATGTCTCAAGGCATCATACAGAACTTGTATGTTTTAATGCCCTATCGTATTGCATCGTGCATTCACGCTAGAGGGGGTTCAACAGGGTATTAAATCATTTGTTCTTTCGCCTTTTTCTCTGAAATAAATGTTCCTTTTTCTTTGATTTTCTAATCGTTTACTTATATCAAAGTAATCATTTCGAATGTAAAATTCCGTTTCATTTTGACGACTCCTTCTTGGTGCGCTAATGTTTTGATTCATGAGTATATTTAAATTATATATTCATTCTTCTTCTTAATTGTTATTTCTACATTACCATTTAAGAACCTAACAGTTCTTCATACATTTTTTGTAAATTGCCTAATGCTTGTTACTGCAGGAAGAAATAGTTTAGTAGTAAAATGCAATTTTTAATGTTCAATTGCAAATAAGTAAATTTATCACAACAATTTTTAGAGAGCTTTCTTAAAGTTTCTGGAAAGCTAATCATATTTTTTATGTGTATTTTTGCTCTTAGAAATATAAATGCGATTAACATTTCTGGTAAATTAAATACACGATCTAAAGTTATTTAAAATAAATTTGTTTTATACTATAAATTATTTATAATCTGAAATTGAATATTTCTATATATTTAAAAAAGAATTGAATATATATCTGACTAGATATTTAAGCAACATATTTATGGCCTGTAATTTTAAGGATATTTTTGACCGTTATTTATGTTATAACTCAGTGTTCCGATTTGAAACGCTTTTGTGAGGGAAATAAATGTTAATTTATAATTTTATAATCCATACGATACTATGCATTGTTATTATAAATTGTGTGATTTAACGGAATTCTTAACGTTTTTTTTTTTCATTTTAATTCATAAAATGATTTTTTATGAAAGGCTAAGTGTCTTGCAGGATATATTTTGCTTAAGATAAACTTTTCATCAAATATAGGAATTTTTAGAATAGTTTTTAACTTTAAAGGCGTTTACAATATTAAGCAGTAATGCAGCTTAAATATATTTTTTTTCCAAAAAAATTATTCCCTAATAGGATTTTCCATTGAGTATTTCTTACGATGTGTATAGAGCTATCTAAAATGAATCCTTTGGGATAACGTTTGACGAAAGTAGATTCATATTTTGCTTATTTTTCCACACTGCAGATAGTTCTTGAAACCAAATCAAATTATCGTGAGCAAAAATAGAAGGAACATAAAACAGGACAGAAAATTACACATCCCGGAAAAAAATTTGCTTCGGGAAATATCGTAATGGGATTCACGTGTGGAAAAATTTTTCAATTTAGGGAAGATCCAATAAAGCTAAATTTGACGAAAGTGACTGTCCACAGTAATAAGCCAATCTCCTTAAATCCATTCCAGCGATGTACAAACGAAACATGGAACACAAAATCCTTTAAGAAAGATTTAAAAAAAACATATACACCATCTCCTTAATCCAAGGTTTTACGAAAATTGCCATTTCGGAACTCCTGATATTTCATAAATGTCTTTTTTTCTCCTTTTATGAAAGGAAGTTTCTCTATTCTGATCAAAAATTTTGCACGTGGTGCAATTGCTTTTTCAAAATGGCTTTAAAAAATTGGTGGTGAGCTTGAGAGATACCCCGATCTCTCAAAAGGCTAGAATCGATTTTTGCATTAAACGGTATTTGACTCAGAAGTATAAGTCATTAACTTTGGGGAACTCTTTTCCTTTTTTTCTTCAGTTAAAATGTTTAACCGTTTGGGCTACTAACAAGCCAAAACTACATGTTTCCTGAATTTATTTCTTTTTTTGCTTCAAATCTCTTCGTTTTTATTTCTGTAACTTAAAGACCAAAAACTTTGTAAGTGCTTTAAAAAAATACATTTTCTTATTTTAACTGATTAAATAAACAACTGGATCGGTGTCTGATGGTCATGTTTGTCCTTACAGGAAGTTAAATCTCTGTAGGAATTACAAATCGATTTATACAGCCGTTATTTCGAGTGATTTTCTCGTTACTTTTGTACTCAATAAAGAACCATTAATTAAATAAAAATGAATGTTACAAGAGAAACGAGAGTTAATTAATTAAGTTTTCATTATTTTTATTGCTTCGTAAATGTTTTTTTAAAATGGGATTGAGTTTGTAAAATAAACTCCAGGGAATAAATACAAAGTTTAAGACTGACTAGGAAGAAATTAAATTGTGAACTTGATGATGCATCAGTTTTTATATTTATATGATGTTCTATTATAGTTTGTATCTTGCCATAAGTATTACTGAATAGACAACTACAAAAATATTCTAAATAACATTCCTATAACTTTAATTTTTACTCTATTAATTAGTTACAATTATTTTAGAAAAATATATTTTATACTTATGGCTAATGTCACAATTTGACATTTATTATTCAAGCTTTGAATGTAAATTTGGATTAGCTATAATTTGCTTATTGACGAGCTTAATGTTGAACTATGTAAGCTATTAAGATATTAGGTTCAGGTATTTCGACACCAAAACACATTTTTCCTTTTCCCATTTTTATAAAATTTTAATTTTGCTTCTAATGGTGCAATCATTATTTTTGTACGCGCAGAAGTATTTTTAATAGTTTTTTGAAAATGTTTTACCACCTGTAATAGTCCACTGCCACGACCACTAAAATCAATTTTTCTCAAAACTAACATTTTTACCATATAAGGAACATTTGTTCCTAAACTACTGCATTTAACAACTTATAACTTTGCATGATTAATAATGATACTCTAATACATACTTTAATCAAGGGGATTTTTCAAAAATATATTTTGACTTAATTTATAGCATTAAACGCTATGAAATTTCACTGTTTTTGAAAAAAAACCCAGATTTGTGCAAAAAAATATTTTTTTTAGAAAATAACTATAGGCATCCTATCCATAAAAACTCTGATTAAAGTATGTATTATGTTAAAAAGAATATTCAGTAAAAAATAGAGATTTTTATTTAATAGAGAATGTATTTCAGATTTTCTTAAAAATACCTATTTTTAAAATTACTGAGATGCAGATTCTGTTTCGTGAAGCAACCTTCTTAGGGAAGCAAATGTTATTAAATCTATCAAGATTGGTCTTTTGAGGTTTGCAGATCACATCTGCTGTATGTACCCCTGATGCGTGACGTTCAGGATTTCAATATTTTCAATTCCAATCCTATTACAATTATAAATAGTGGTAGGCCCCAATTGAAATGGGTTGATTGTGTGGAGGACGATTTTAAAGTTTTAAGAGTGACTAATTCAGTGCTACTCAAACTTTCAATACTGACGAACCCCTTTTCAATCACAATTTTTATCGCGACCCCCTTATACATAATTAATGCAACAAATGCAATAATAATGCACTTTGAAGCTAAAGCTACTATACGGGATCTTAATAATAATCCATACAAATTAATAACATAAGTATTAAATTTTGAATACTACTTTTAAGCAAAAATAAAATTAATTAAGTAATAGGATAATTATTATGTTATTTTTCCTTTCTCTAATTTTTAAATTGAATATATAGCAAAATGCCGTGACTGTTTAGAAGACAAAATATGGATAAATGCTAAATATAGAAAAATAACTCAGAGGGTCAATTTCTAATCATAAGTCTTCCTTATAAAAACTTTGCATTGTAAGACAAGCCCATGGAAGTCGTTAATACTTATTAAACTTGTTCTTTATTTAGTATTAATTAATTAGATATAAAATACTCCGTGCAGCACTGATACATTAAAAGTATACCGGTCGAAGTACTCGCTCTTTGCAGGAGTTCATTTATAAGAAAATAAAACATTCTTGATATAATAGCTGTATTGTAAAGAGAGTAAAGCCAAGTGCGCGACAATGTTTACAAAAATGTAAAATGTTTTTTTTAAATGATTGCTTAAATTATAATTAGTTTTAAGCGAATTTTAATTTTAAGCCTCACAGAATTAGTATTTATAATTGATGTTAAATAACGAACAATAATATAAAATTCCGATGAAGAATAGTTGTATTATTTTTAATATTTAAAGCAAAAAGACTTCAACATGTTTTAACCTGGGAGCAGGCGCGCACTCGATACGGTCGAGCGGTGTTATTCAGTCACCCCCCAATCCTTTTTTTTTTTATAATTTTTTTTGTACACGATACAAATAATTATTCCAGTGAATAATGTAACTAAGAGAAAGTTTACTTACCTACTTTCAAGGACTTTTCAATTTTTCTTTGATAACAAATAAACGGTTTTGCCAGAATTAACAATTTCGTGATCTGTGTGTCCCGCGCGACCACTTCCGGATAAAAAGTGTATTCATTATGATAATATGTATTTTACTGCTAAAAAAATTGTTATGCTTTATATGTTTTAAAATACTCATCTTGGTCTAAGTCTTCGCACAGTAATTCATCAGTGTGTGTGACTCCGTGGTTTTCCAAATATCATAAAACTGTTTTGCATGGAAAAAAGCGCAACAGAGAAATGCATTACTTACATTCCTTAAATGAGAAATAAATACATAAGATAGGGGTCATAACTAACTCTACCAATAACTTAGAAGGTCAAACAAATTACAGCTATAATATGCAGTATTTCAAAAATATATACGGTGATGAATTTTTTATGTTCCTAAATTTTTTCGATTCTGGAACTGGGATCAGTTTTTTCTCTGAAAGAGTAGAATGTTAGTTTTAAAAAAGAAAACGTAATAAAAAATCTCTCATCATGGGATTACAGCAGATTAAATAAAATATTTTTTATTTGGTTATAGATCAAAGATAGCTAATTAAGTATTGAAGAAGTTTTTTTTTTTTTTTGATGACTTAATATCGCATATAACTTATATCAGAGTAATAGTTTTATCTGAAGGTATTTTGTTTTAATTCCTTCCAGTAAATTAATTATTTTTTAAATCTTTTATTTTCGATATGCTCGCCCCCCCCAGGGGGCACGCTTCACAGTTTGAGAAACACTGGACTAATTGGAGAACTGTTGCTAAGTGGAGATAGGAATATAAGTGGGATCCGGAGAAGGCCCTTCGCTCACCATAAGCTTTTTGTCAAAAAAAGAAGTTAGTACACTTTTATATTTAGTTTATAGTTAAATTTAAAATGAATTTTTAATTACGAAGATAACTTTTATTTAAAATTAACTTATGTTACAAAATCAGCATGCATTATAATAATGACATTAGAATAATATTGTTCGATAAACATAGTATACTATTTATTGAAAATAATGCTTTTACAAACGATAATAAATGTAATTTGGCCTTTTATGTTTTAGTAAAAGAAAAAAAAACATATGTTCAGATGATGAACTTTTAAAATAAAATTGTGTTGGTTTAAATTCTAAATATAAATCAAATGATCATCTCACGAAACAATAGAAAATATTCCCATTTTCTTTCAATAAAAGTTGATCTTTTGGACTGTATCATTGCGTATTTTATCTTTTCATTGTGATACTTTGAAATGCACATACTTTAAAATGCTTTTTGTTCAATTCATAATATTTACTATTACTATAATTGTATATATTTTTAATTTCCTCATTTTTCACTCTTAAAACAAAATAAAGTTCGGTTGACTTTTTTAAATATCCTTATTAATAGTATATTAAAAAAAATATAATTCACATAACATCGGAATGTAAAAATAAAACTGTAAATCATAAATTTACATTAATGTAAGTCAATAATAATATATATATATATATGTATATATATATATATATATATATATATATATATATATATATATATATTATTTTATTATATATATATATATATATATATATTTTATTATGTATATATATATATATATATATATATATATATATTATTTTATTATGTATATATATATATATTATATATATGTATAATACATACATTTATTTACACGAAATATTACTTTTAAAACTGTATTGTTATTTTAATAGGAATAAAGACAAAAAAACTATTAAAACATGTATGAGTTCTCAGGAACTTAATTTATATTAAGTGAAATACTTTCAAATATATTTATAATAAGCTTACAGACAGATAGTTATCATCTTCGCACTGTAAGTTAGATCAATTATCTTTTAATTACATGACATACATTTTTTTCTAGAGTTTAATTTCCTCTTTTAAAAAATGTATATATATATATATATACAGGGTGTTTCAGCTAAGATGTTACAAACTTCTAGGAGAGGTAGGGGATAACAAGACGACTCGAAGTATATAGGCAATGCTGGGTCGGAAATGCTTTCCTAAGGCTCCACGCGCCGACAAAATTTAGGGTGCAAAACTTCAACTGGTCTTAAAAACGGGAAAAATTGTCGAAACGCTTTGGGTTTTGGTCAAAATTATTGTTATTATTTATTATTTCATAAAAAGAATTCTGAGCAATATTGCTGCTAAAACATCGCTAGAGGGCGCTTTAGACTTTGGAACGCTAGGAAAAAAATTTATTCAATATTTTTTAAAGTTTTTTGATGGCTTTCATAAGTTGAAACTTTAACTTGAATTTTGATACCAGATTTGGTATCCTCCGGGGAAAATTGATGTAAAAAATCGAACATTGTTCAGGGCACTTAAAGCACAAACGGTGCTAAAAAACGAGCAAAATGTTGGATTTCGGTGCGGTTTGCGCGAAAAGCATTCCGTTACTGACTAATTTGTTCAAAATAAATTTTGACTTGGTAGCCATTAACCAAAGCCAGAGGGCGCTTTCAGACATTGCAACTTGGAAACTCATTTGGATAATTTTGTGGTTGGGTGTAAGCCGAATAATTACTAGCAATTTTTCCTTCTAAATGAGATTCGAGTTGGTCTGTGTTGCAAAAAAGTAATTTTATAGCAAAAAATTTTAGTAAAAGAGGGTAAAAAACACAAGTACCAAATCACAAGAAGTAAAACACAAGGAAAAACTCAAAATAGGAGGAAAAAAGCTGTTTACTAACTGCTATGCATAATCATAAAAGAAAAAGTAAAGAAAAGAAGGAAAAACTGCTGTCAAAGGAGGTGTTCGAGCTGATGCCCGCCGCATGTGATGCAGGCTTCACATCTTCGCTTCATGGAGCGTCGAACATTCGATAACATTTCTAGAGTGTTTCGTATTTCCTCGGCTGCTGCACTGATGCGTGCTACAAGTTCCTCGGCGCTGTTTACGGGTGTTTCGTACACCAAGGATTTCATTTGCCCCCAGAAGAAATAATCCAGACAGGAAAGGTTGGCGATCGGGGAGGCCAATGCACTGGACCTCCACAGCCAATCCATCGTTCACCACATGTTGCATCCAAGTGATTCCGAACAGAAATACTGAAATGTGCGGGAGCTCCATCTTGGTGGAACCACATGGAAGTACGAGTCGCAGCGGTAACGTGTGCGCTGTCCAATAACTCTGGCAAAACTTGTTCCAAGAATATCAGGTAGCGTGGACCAGTCAGGCGATCAGGCAGAATGTAGGGTCCTATTTGATGATCCCCTAAAATGCCAGTCCATACGTTAACCAGGAAACGATCCTGTGCAGCCCGATTACATGTTACATGTGGGTTCGCTGCTACCCACGAGTGGCTGTTATGGGTGTTGAAAATACCCTCTCTCGAAAAAGACGCCTCATCTGTGAACAACACGGAGGCTGCAAAAAAGGGATTTGCAATTCGTTGTTGTAATTACCACTGTGAAAAGGCCTGACGAGGTGCAAAGTCACATTCTTTTAGTGACTGGACGCGCTGGTAGTGAAATGGATGCAGGGCACTATCATCGAGAATCCTCCAAACACTACTGTATGAAATCCCGATTTCATTAGCGATACCTCGTGTAGTTAAACTGGGAGTGGTCTCTACCATATCTAGTGCAATTTCCTCGTTCAATTCGGTACGTGCCGTCCGATCTCGATTACGTGCTGCCTTCTGGAATGAACCGGTCTCATATAATTGCTGGTGTAGGCGAGCAAACATGGTATGAGCAGGAGTCCGCCTGACAGGATGCCTTTCGGCGTACAACCTCTGAGCGGCTCGACCATTGCAATCTGTGGCCCCGTACGCCAGAATCATATCTGCTTTCTCTGCGTTCGTGTACTCTGCCATCGTACAGCCAGTCTGTGTGCGATGGAAATAAAGCTTCCTTCCAGAGGACTCCTTCTTATCGTTCTGTCCCTCTGGCGGCTAATTCAACTCTCGACGGTGAAATTTGCATATTCTGCCTTTAACACTATCTCGCTAAAATTTTCGCCGAGAACCCTGCTCGCTTTATTCACTGCCACGACACTTGCAATTCCTGGGCTACGTATCAGGCTTTCGATGGTCTTACTGCTTCAGGAAGGTATTTCCGGACCACCTTTCTTATGTTATTCCGAGTCGTCTAGGTGTACTCGACCTCGTTGGTGGAAGAGTACACCTAGATGACTCGGAATCACATAGGAAAGGTCGGTCGGAAATGCCTTTTTACTTGTCTGAAGCACCTCTGGTTTTAAATTTGGCAACAATGTCAAAATTTGTTTTGAACAAATTAGTCAGCAAGAGAATGCTTTTCGCGCAAACCGCACCGAAATCCAACATTTTGCTCGTTTTTAGCACCGTTAGTGCTTTAAGTGCCCTGAACAATGTTCGATTTTTACATCAATTTTCCCCGGAGGATACCAAATCTGATATCAAAATTCAAGTTAAAGTTTTAACTTATGAAAGCCATCAAAAAACTTAAAAAAATATTGAAATTTTTTTCCCCTAGCGTTCCAAAGTCCAAAGCGCCCTCTAGCGATGTTTTAGCAGCAATATTGCTCAGAATTTTTTTTGTGAAATAATAAATAATAACAATAATTTTGACCAAAACCCAAAGCGTTTCGACAATTTTTCCCGTTTTTAAGACGAGTTGAAGTTTTGCACCCTAAATTTTGTCGGCGCGTGGATCCTTAGGAAAGCATTTCCGACCCAGCATTGTCTATATACTTCGAGTCTCGTCTTGTTGTCCCCTACCTCTCCTAGAAGTTTGTAACATCTTAGCTGAAACACCCTGTATATATACCATTAATGTTTGAATACATTTGATGGAAGTGAAACATTGAGATAGAAATTTATTTTTGTGCATTTCTTAGTTTCAGGTTACCTCAGATTAAAACAAAATCATTCTTTTGTTATAAGTATTTGGGCATTAAATTGATTAAATGTGTTTCTTTCTTAAGTTTTATTATATTTGTTTCATATTTATTTTATAAGAATGATGATGGTTAATTTTTTTCCTAATCCATTTGCAGATTTGGGTGATTATGCGATTTTTCTGCTCATGATTATAAAAATATTACACAAAAGTGAATAGTTTTTGCTTTTTTATAATCATATAATTTTTGTAATATATATTATATTTCCTCTTTTCTTTTTTTTTTCGAAAAGGGTGCACATAAAACAAGTATAAATAAACTAAATTATTCGAAATCTCAAACAAAAGTATGAAACGACATTAAGTAAAAATAAAAACAGGAGATAACAGAAGAATATAAAAAATGGAAATTATGCTTTCGAAAATTACTTCAAAAACATCTTCACAAAAAAATACTGAAAAAAAATCTTAATCTCTGACGTTCTTCACTTTAACATAAGTTAAAAAGTTCTACATTGTTTTAAGAATTAAATATTGTTTTAACAATATGCGAATGCAACATTTGCCGAAAAACAGCTGCATTGTTTATAAACAAATAGCAAACTATTCAAATTATGGATCAATATAAATATATGAATAAAAACAATCTACTAACAATCTTGTAGATACACACTTCCAGGATTAAAAAAGAAACAACACACATATATAACGGAAGCTAGAAGAAAAAACAAACAAAACATACAAAAAAAAGGAAGGAAACAGATAGTATTCGAAAACAGTTAATGATCCTTGCCTTTTTATTTTCTTTCAAGGGAACAAATGATTTGCCTTTTCTAACATAGAACTGCAGTTAAAATAACGTAACCGATGGCAACAGTAACAAAGGACAGCTGTGTGCCATAAAGAAGAAAGAAAAGAAATTGGTTTTCGTGTATTCACATTTTAACTAGCTGGATTCGAATCTAACAGCTTTTTTAGAAAGTAAATACTTTAAAAGAAATGAAAGACGAAAAAGTATTTATGAAAAAATAAGTGCATAACACATCCATATATACTTCTTCTGTGCAGCCAGGCACTTAGTTGGCGATCATGGGTTTCTTTCACATACAATAATTTGACGCTGAAAGATGAATTTTCAATGACAGAAATCGAGATGTTAAAAAAAATATTCTTAAGTCGAATGCATTTTAATGCAGAAGCGTTTCATCTTTATTGAACTGAACTGAAATGAATAAATAATGCATGCGTTTTAGGTCCGGATATTTTATCGATAGCGACGTAAGAGCTTGTAGAAAACTTACATATTATAGGATCGTTTATTTCTTTACAGTAAATACATTTTTCCCGTTTTCGTAGGGATCGAAAAATAATTTGCAACCATCCGCTACATTTTAAATGTTTATTTATAAAAAAAGAAAAAGAAAAGGAGCATGTCTTGTAAGATGTTATTTAGCGAACGCCAGAGTCGGTTTTAGAAATGAGTTATGATGTTGATATCTTACGAACGAAGATGAATGGAGTGTGCATGCACTTGTCTTACGCAAGAGTTGATTGAAAGATCGTGTAGTTGATTGTTTTTTGGTTTTTTTTTTACTTTTATACTTAAGGTACGCGGTATTCTTTATGCTTGCTTGCAACGACAACATTTTTATGTTTTCCTTTAAAAATTGCTGTACAATAATCAATAATTAAGCAAATCACTTGCAAAAAAGCAAAATTTAAAATAATTATATAATTTTAGCAGACTTCATTTAAATTAATTTTAACCAAATTGTATATTTTTTTTAAAAATTCTTTTCTATGGTATAAATATTTTACTTAAAACATTTTAATGCATTTAATAATAGTTCATTAATGTACTATTTCTGTAAAAATACTTTTTTCTTGACTACAATTAACGCTAATAAAAATAAATGATTAGTAGAAACACACACAAAGACTACATTAAGACCATTTTATATTGTACAAATGTTGGTAATTAGTGATTAATTTCCTCTTAAAATGGTGCAAATTTTTAATGTGCATGTTTAATAAGCGGTATTACTTTTTATTGCATTTCTTTCCTGATAAAAACTAATATTTGCAAGCAACAATAACTCTTACTTTATAATAATTTTTCAATGGGAATTTAGCGAAAAACTGAGGATACGACCAAGCTGACATCACCTTTGACCAGCGAATTTGGTGACTTTATGACCATCCTGTTAACCATTTTTGGCGGTGATCCTTTGGATGTTTCTTGAAGTTACAGGAAAAGTCTGTAACGTCATGACCTATGATGTAATCAGATTTTTAAAGAAAGCACTGGAAGTGGCCACGTAGAATATAATTAGTGGTCGCTTCCTGAAACTGAGTTAGCACTACTTACATTGTTTTGTTTTGTTTTTTTCACCAGCCTGCTACCAAGGGATTGTTTGCGGATATTTTTTTACGTTTCATAGCTATATTTATAGATAATGATAGTTGTGTCTGAACGCTGTAGAGCAGAGGTGGGCAGACTTTTACATGGCACAGTCAACTTTTAATTTTTTCAAGGTGTCGCGGTCCCCCTTGTGACGTAGTGGTGATGAACAAAAAAAAAAAAAAGCTCAACACACAATATTTGTGTTACAACAATAATAAATACAGAATGTGTATACTTACCTACATAACTACAGCAGAAAAACAAAACTTACTCTTTTAAAACGCAAAATACAAACATAATAATTATACCAATAAATTTAACATCAATTGATGCATTTTCAAACAATTCACAATGCATCACAAATTAAGTAATTTTCCCTTAAAATTAGTTTTTAATAGCTATAGTCTCAATAGACGACTTAGTCTTCGTATTATTTGCCCCTCCTCCCACACATAATCTTGAATATACCTCGGTATATTATTACTAACAGCTAATCTTACACTGGATTCTAAGTGGTCGTCTGTGAAACGGGAAATATGCTGTCTTAATTATATTCTTCGTTGAAAATGTAGATTCTCACAGGCAGATAGAGCGAAAGAACGATGTTAAATGAATTGCAGCTTTTTTAAAATTGGGATACTTTACTTCGACCAATAGATTCCAAAAGTTATTCTTTACAAATCACGTCCTTTTGAAAGTGAAAAGCTTCGTTTTCCTCGAGATAATAAAGAAAACATGTAACATGCACTTTCTAGAAAAAGTCTGCGTTCACCCATAAGAAATCATATAGCAAAGGTAAAATTTAATAGAAATATATTTTTTTTTCTAACAAAATTTCACGGATTTGTTTACTATTATTTAAGTACTGAACATGCAAGAATTCGTTAATTTTAAATTAAATCTACTTAGGATAACGGGAGTTTTTTAGAAAAATACACCAATAATCAGCAGAAAAAGTCTGCGTTCACATTTGAATCTTTTTGGTTCTTGAAATTTGTATCAACAGGCAACAGAGTTTTTACATTTAGTTATCAAGTAAAATAACTTAAGAAATTTGTGACGCAATAATTGTTACGTTTTTGTGAGATACAAAGCAATTCAAGGACATGGAAAATAAAAAGAAGGATATTAGTACCAGTGAGCGTAAATTCAATGTGAAAAGATGGAAAAAGTCGTCGGGATTTTGCCAGATCCGTTGGACGGCAGTATTCATCAATCCAGCATGTTATTTATAACTTTAAATCTACAAGAGTTTACACATCCAAATCTCTTTTAAGTCGTCCATCTAAACTCACAATCAGAGAAAAACGAAGTATGACATCAATGATGAAAAAAAATCCGTGTTTGTCTGCAACTAAATAGCAACAGACATTCACGAGCAGTTTAACAAAATTATTTGGGCGGATACTGCAAGAAAAATCTTGAAAAAGGCCGGACACCATAGTCGAGTGGTTTGCAGAGAGCCTTATATTTCAATGACCAACCGACTTAAGCGGATAACATTTGAAAAGATATACGTAAGCCTCTTGAGTTCTGGAGGACAGTTATATTCTCTGACGAGGGCAAATTTTGTATCTTCGGCATAAAAAGGTTGTAAATTAGTCTGGAGAAAACCTTGCACGGTGCTTTAAAAAGAGCATTTAGTACCGACAGTAAAGCACGGCGGCGTTGAGTCATGGTGCGGGGGTGCATGACGAGCAATGATGTTGGCAAGTTGGAGTATATATAATCAATTATGAACAAATATGATTGCTTTGATGTCCTAAAAACAATCTAATGGTGAGTGCCACCAAACTGGGCTTAGGATAATCGTTTTGTTTTCAACACTACAACGATCCTAAGCACACAGCTGAGACTGTGAAACTTTGGCTTTTGTATAATATCCCAAATCAACTGCATATGGCCCCACAGTCATCTGATCTGAATCCTACAGAACACCTATGTGATTTGTTGGAACGCAGGATTCGTCAACACAATGTATCTAGCAAGGATATGCTGAAGAGTGTTCTTAAGGGCCAATGGGAAAAGATGAGTACTGAAAAAATCCCAAGATTTGCTAGTTCAATACCGAAACGACTTCAGGAGGTTTACAAATGATGAGATTAACCAACCAGCTACTAAATAGCTCATTATTATCTTTTTAAATGATTTTTATAGTTACTACTATAACAGTGAACGCAGACTTTTTCTACTTGGTTTTTGTTATTAACGTTACAAAACTGTCTTTATTTTAAAATCTATGAAGGCAAACCAAATTTACTTTAGTTATTCTAAATATATATACTTAAAATGAACTAAATAAAATCTAATTAAAATTTGTTTTTTAAATTCCAGTTTTTAAACTTTTTTTTCATTGTTCATGTAAGCAATAGTACGTGAACGTAGATTTTTCTAGCTAGTGTATAGTTAGTTATATTTTTCACATCAACATTGCCAAATGAATAACCCATAAATGCAACTTTTATTGGATTCTAGACTAGTATATTCTTAAAAACGTCTCTCAAATTTGGTTAGGAGTTTTATTCATGGGCGTTTCATTATCTTGGTAACCACCTGTGTTTCGTTTAGTATGCGAGTCTAAAATTTTATATGGAGGCGGTCATCTCAAAATGTCTTGGCGGTCCACCGGTCGATCGCTATCAACTAATGCCTACCCCAGCTGTAGACCTTCTGGAAATCACTGTTAAAATTCTACTGATGCGTCCTGTATTTTTAGGATTGCTTTCACCAATAAAGTATACTGCTCTTAATAACTGTTTTGTTTTTTTTAGCAGCAGTACACGTAGTCCGATCTACGCAACAATATTAAGCTGGTTTGAAATCGTATTGTGTTCGTTAAGGAATTGCAACATTCCAATTGTTAAATGGAGCGATTAAGTCATAGAATAAAAAATCATATTTTAATTTCAAATTTTTATTTTAATGACAGAAAAGAAAGATTTTTCTTAGTGAACAAAGTTAGCACAACTAATATTTAAATTCATTCGAGCACACTACGCTTTCCAAATTTTCATAGCACACCAAAGTATGGATTCCGAGTTTCGACAGCTTCATCATGTATCAACCTCTCAACACAGGACTTTAATATCATCGAGACTTGAACCTACGAGATTGTAAATATGAGCAATTCTTCACCACATTCAGGAGTTTTTAACTTAAAAGGCTTAAATGTAGATCAAAAATATTTTTTTCAAAATGTTGGATATTTTATCTGTGTAAATATACCATGCAATTGGGATGGAATGTTTTGTCCTAACTATTAGAGCTCTCAGGCAAATTATGATGGGTGAAATTATGATACTTACTTCAGTCTATTATTAAATATGTTAGTAAAATCCTTGCACGAATAATAAATAGCAGGATCTTGTTCAGATGCCATTAATTTCTGTATTTTTAATGGACTACGAATTCATCATTAACTATTGCAGACCTGGTACATCCCCCGGAAGTTAATATCACCTTTTAGTGCAGTGCTCTATATATGCGGATATCAATCGTCACACATAATTTTGACGCTCCGTTTCTTCTCTAGAGGGAGGCGCCTGAGCTCTGACGATGCGAAACTGTATCAGGATTTAGTTTTGCGAGATAATCCAAGCCAAACAGACGTTCAAGGGATCCTTTACATGCCGTATAATCATACGACATGGCCGCTGTCAATTTTTTGCATCATGAAATCCACCGAATTGGGTTATGGTCGAACCCACAACCCTGGGTGCAGAAAGCCAGAGACAAACCAACTACGTCACCCAGCCTTCTGGTTAGATGACATTGCCATCGCTTGATTATTGTTAAAATGACGTGAGGGAGTAAATTTCAACACCGCAATATTCACCTACTTGATGCCCTTTGGCGACGGACCTCGTTATTTTGAACCATGGACAAGTGACGAAAAGAACACCTGGGATGGATCCCCTTCCTAGCTTCCATTCCACACTAACGGGAGGGAGTTTAGCATCACAGATTTAACAAGCATTGACCCCCTAAATGGCGCATCTTCAGCGGTAACAGGCTCGAACTCATGACAAGCCGGTCACGAGTCTGTTACCTTGAACAGAATACTACCGCAGCCTCCGCGTGACTTTGAAGTCGAACGCTTATAAATAATCAGACAATCATCACTCATTTCAAGAATAACTCGTGTGAAATAGAATACAGTATTTTTATAAAACAAATTCTTTGAGAAATTTAAGTTTTTTTTTTTTTTTTTGAAAAATATTTTTGCTTATATAAAAAAATACAATTTTTTACACAATTATTTTTTTGAAGCTCTTTTGTGCTTTTTCTATATTTAAAACTCAAAACAGGTTATAATACATGAAAAATAAATGTTCATTTTATGAGCTTCAACTCTGAGGCATGATGGCACAAAGATTATCCCTCCTTTTTGATACGTAAATATGAAGGGTGGAATATTTTTTAAATCTCCCCAAAATGTGCTTTAATATATTCATTTCATAAGCCAATGAAGCACAGTGAGACTATTTTTTGTATATGAATCCCACCCTATAAATCAAAGGAAATGGATTATTATTTTATTCATAATTAATATGTAATTCCCCTATTAATAAAAATAAGCTAACTTCTTGGAATCGGAAAATTAATAAAATACACGTGTACTGTTGGTCGAGTTTTTAATATAACTTCCAGTTTCCAAGGGTAACAGCGGTAGAAATTGAAGCATAAATAGTCATTTTCTTAAGAATTAAATTTTTAATACATGGACAAATCTTTTATAAGAAAAATTAAAAGCAGCCGCAAAGGAATTTGTTTTTTATATATAACTGACTAGTAAAATAAGCTCTTTAATCATTTAAATTATTTTCTATAATTTTATTTTCTTTTAAAAATGTAGGAAAAAATAAACAAGAACTATATATAGTTCCAATTATTTGCCATTAGATTAGATAAAACTCATTCAAATTTATTCTGATAAGTTTTACGTATTTAAGAGACATTTAAAAATGCATGTTCAATTATATTTCGATAACTTCTCTGATTCTGAATTTACTTTAAGTATACATAAATGGAGAATAATTATAGAGATAATCTGTACTTCCTGAAATTAATTACTAGGCAAAAAGCACAATTTTTGCTAAACTTAGAAATGCAGTTTGACTCTCTTGAGACTCGCACGTGATCTTGAATAAATTAGAGAACGTAAAACCATAACACACATAAATAATACAATATTTATTGATCATTAAAGTCTGCTCTTATATTTTATCATTATTTAATTATTGAGCTTAAATTTGTTAAGGAGCGAACATTTTAAAGAGGGTAAAAACGTTTGTTTAGACATTTTACATATTGGCATGCAAATATTTAGACTTAAATAAAATACATGTATATTTTATTTGGAGAATATTTATGGGGAAAAATATTCATTTTGTAAAATCGTTCTTCATTAAATTCGTATTTTTCTCCATAATCTTAATAAGCAGATATCTAAGCAAATTAAACAAAACGAATTAGAATAGATATGTAAGTTTAATGTTTAGCCCACACATGTAGCTAATAGTTAATTCATTTAAAGAAGATAACTATTGCGTAGTTAAGCTGTTTCGAAATGTTATTAAAATATATTTTAAAAGTACACACACACACATTTTGCATAAATACGGAATCGGCAAGTTATGCCCCTCCCCTATGCATCTTATTATATAGGGGGAAGGGGTTCTTCAGACTTCTAGCTAAAAAAAATATTTTAAAAATTCTTATATGTACTAGATTTTTTTATATTCTTCATTGTCCTTTATAATTTTCTATTGGTAAGATTTACATCATTTGTGTATAAGATTAAACACTTGATTGGCTTAAGACTTGTTTGTATTAAATCGTTCTTTATTGACACTCATAGTTGAGAATCAGTGAAAATATTAAAGTTTGTTTTAAGGCAATGAATTTCTAATTTATTGGAGAAATGTCTCGCGCGATGGGAAGACACTCTTTAAAGTCACTTATAGCAATGTTTGCTTCTTCCTAAGTATGAGTTTGGGAGCATTTTATGAATGTGAGCCGGAGATACACATAAAACTTAAGTGGAAGTGACAAAAACAAACTCGGTGTTTTATGTCAAGTTTAAAGGTTCATATACATAAAAATAGAATTGGCTTAACTCACAGAAAAAACCAAAGAAAATTTTAATCATTAGTTTAAACATGAAATTTCAGAATAAAGTTCTGATGGAATTATTCGTAGGAACTTTTTGTGAGGATGCTTAGAATCTTATTTCCTACATTTTGATATTTTGACAGTGGATGTTCTGGCATTGTGTGTGAGCCACATAAATGGAAATATCTATGAAAGTTTTTAGTTTTGAAAGGAATTGAAAATTGTAAAGTTTTATTTAAATTTTATCAACAATATATTAAATTGGATGCAAGTAGTTGTTGTTGGTGTGTCCTTTCCAAAAGGAAGGAAGTAAGGTTATCAGAGCCTGGTACAGGTTGGACTTCTAGACGATAGAGGGTGATACCACATATCTCCAACTCCACAATTTAAGCATGGACTAGTGGGGGAGGGAAATATTCCCTAGCACCCTCCACATTTGAATGCTGATGGATGCTCACCTTCTCCTCTTGCGCATGCGTATGTAGCTCTTTGTATAAAATGGCTCTTTGTGTTAATTACTTTTTGAGATCATATTTATTTTGCTTCCATTAAAACTTGGCTCTTCTCTCCAGAGATTTGTCAATAGCAGACAAAAATAGTTCATTCATTTTGATTTCAAAAAGATTACACATTCAAAGAAAACGGATATACGAAAAAGAACCACTGACTCACCAAGTTCGTTCATCTTCTACAAATGTTCAATAGGTTTCCGTTTAGGGATGCGACACATGTTCAGATGACAATTAAGCTCATTCCATACATTTTGCAGCATATTCTTGCCAATTATCTGTACTGCAGCACTGATGCGTTCTTTGAGCTCGAGTAAGGATTTTCTCGACAAGGTCTTTAATGGATCCCCACGAGAAAAAAATGAGGCGTGTTAAATCAGGGGATCTGGGAGGCCGAGGGAACAAAGTTAAGTCATAATCACCAAAATTTTCACCTTTTCTTGTCACAAACTGAGATGTTGCAATGCGTGTGTCAAGCAAATCAGTGGTCATCAAACCCCGAGCGGCGAAACGGTACAAGTCCACGGATCAAATGATGTCGGTCGCCCAAGGAACAATAAATTATTTCCGTTTTATTTATTGGGGTGTACTTCTCTCCTGTGTGGGCAAATGTCCATTAAAATCCCTATGTATACCATTTTTCGGTCGGTGTAATTGTATTTTATTCGGAAGACATGTTATACACAATTAAATTAAAACTATTAAGGTATCCGACTAGGTTCGGAGATAAATTTTTCAAAAATTGATTTTCTGAATAATTGTATTGTTTTAAAGAGCATAAATATGCTTAAAAATCATAACTATTAAATAACTAACATGTATCACCCTTTTTTTAAAAATATTTTTAGGAAAATTTAGTAAAGTTTTTTTAGGTTAAGAAAAACGTGATAAATAAAAATAAATTGCACATTATGCAATTTTAACGACATTGATATACTTCTTGATCCCTCTGAAGTATCATAAACCGCAGGATAAAAATATTTTAAGAAATAAATATTTTATTTGCATTTTTAAGTTTGATGGTCATGATTTTCGTCAAAATTAATGCATGTTCTAACTAAAAATGGTTGCAAAATGTGATTAAATGTAGCTGTCTTAAACCTTGCGGTTTTTTACACTCTGAAGGGCCAATAGCATACATGTTATAAATTTCATTGCATTTGTTGATTCGATTATTTAGAATATATCCCGTTTTTCGTGCACAAGTTATCATGAAGAGTTCATTCTTCAAAAAACGAATTAAAAAATATATTTTTATTAGTTAGATAAAGCAAATGCTATAAAAAGAACTTAAAACACTATCTAGTTTTATGGATTTAGTCCTTCTTCCTCAATAATTAATTTCTTTTTCCCTAATGACCCAAACGACACTAAACATCAAACACCTAAAAATCACTTTTTCAACGTAGTCGGATACCTTAAATCAAAACAATATAAACTCTAAACAATTAACGTTCACCCTCAGCGCTGGTCGCGGTAAAATTATAAAACGTTGCAGTCTACTGTGATAAAAAAAATTGGGCAATACTGAACTCTGAAATTCAAACTTGATGATTTTGTGACTATTTTCATTGTATCTTTCATGTGTGTGCGTGTAATATTTTTGAAAGTATAGCCGTTTGAAAATGAATGAATCATTTATGATAGCCGTGTATATGTTATTTATATTTGTTTTAAATTTGAAGAAATTGTGCATTCTATTTAAAGAGATTTCATTTTCAAAAATACAGTAGTCATATTTATCCGGACTAATTGGAGATCTAAATCATTTGGATTATTTCAAAAGCCCTCATTAAACAAAACTATCTATAAAATAGGCCAACTTTCACATCTGAACATTCTTCACAGTAAGAACATGTACTTTGAAAGAAGATGAAACAGAATAGAGAAAAAAACTGCACACTTGAGGGAATTCCTCCTTCAATGCATTTTTTACATGGGAAATATTAAGATAATAATAAATAATAAGCTTTTGTTTTTATTAATTACAATATATTTGGTGTCTTTCCAGTTTAACCTTTTCAGAATAAGAAAAAATTATTGCACACTGTTATATGTATACATTGCCATCTTACATTAATGCTTCTAATCTCTGAATTAAAAATAAACTATTTACTGAAAGATAATTTGAGTTATAATAATTACAAGAATATTATATGTTATAAGAATTATAGAGATTAATATATATATATATATATATAGGATCCAATAATTCTCAAGACAACTCCACGCAGTCTTCGCGCGCAGGCGCAGCTAAAACACGAACTAAAACTTTTGAACTAGTGGAAGAGAAACAAAAACTCTTGGACATTAGAGAGAAGAGAGAACGCGAGAGGTGCGCGAGCAGGCGTTACCTTCTGAATATCATCGTCAAACTTATCTGTAAAAATATCTACCTTTTTAATTAATTTTTGTTAAAGTTTTAAAATAAATGTGAAGTAAGACAAACACGTCTTGGACCCCTTGTTGTCTCCCACAAATTATGGGGGCTCGGCCGCGATCGATAAAATTTCGATTTTGAACCAAAGTCTGGACAATGAACAACAGCGTCCGTGAAGGAGACGCTCCGCCATTTTTTCGAAAACTTCGTTCAACCTGTGTAGAGGTTTGAACTCAGCATAAATATTCAACCTGTGTAGAGGTTTGAACTCAGCATGAAAATTCCGCCTGTGTAGAGGCCGGGATTGAAAAAAATTTCGATTTTGATCAAAATTTGGAACGTGAAAAAAAAAGCCGTCCGTGGAGGAGACGCGCCGCCATTTTTCGGAAACTTCGTTCAACCTGTGTAGAGGTTGAATTTTTCAACTTCATTCCGCCTGTGTAGAGGTCGGAACAAATAACAAAATAACCTGTGTAGAGGTGTATTTTTCAACGAACCCTCAAAATCCCGCCTGTGTAGAGGTTGGAACTAACTCAGTGTGAATAATCCGCCTGTGTAGAGGCCGGAACTACAATTTCAAGATATAACCTGCGAAGAGGTGTCAATTCGAACAATTTCAACTATATTACCTGCGAAGAGGTGAAATCAGTGGAATGAACGTTTTCATTGATACATCGTACGTGCGAGCAACAAGGAGCCAAAAAAAAAAAAAAAAAAAAGGTAGGATCTTTCCATATTTTTCTAAAATGTATAAAAACGCTCTTAAAGAGGATTTCATAAGAGTTGTTGAGAATCTAGACGGTACTGTGGAGATTACTGACACCATAGCTAAACTAAAGACTAAAATTGAGAACAGTAGTACATTTGAAAGTGATCCAGATTTCGTTAAAACTTTAATTCAAAACTGTATAGATGAGAGAGTATCGCGAAACGAAATAGAGGTAACTTTAGGAAAACAGAAAATTGAGCTCGCGAAACTTCAGTTAGCAAAATTAGAAAAAGAAGTCGAACTTCAAAGGGTTAAAAATAAAGCATTAAGTTTAAATCCTGCAGCTAAAGTCGAAGAGAAACAGTTCGAAACTTTAAATAAGGAAACCGCAACACATATTGGCATTCGAGAAGCAGAAGATTGGTTTAGGCCTATTGATTTAGCTAAAGAGTGTGATATTTATATTTCATCTAGAAGCGGATCACATAAAGAAATTCCTATTACTTATGGATATACCCAAGACCCCTTTAAAAATAGATCACAAAACTTTAAACCAAAGATTAAAGAGAACTATCCCCAATATCTTGAAAGAGAAAATAAAAATTGCTATATGTGCGGTGATTCATCTCATTGCGAAGAGACTGTGAGAAGCGTTTTAAACCTAAAGAATCTAACGACCACATCCATAATAGAATAAACGTGAATACTTTGAAAATCGAGAGCGAAAAACAAAATAGCGATGAATGCGCAAATCTTCAATATGTAAACATTTTTGTGGAAAATCAACCCGTAACAGCCTTGATCGATTCAGGTTGCCAGATCCCAGTTTTAAATTCATCACTAATTAGAGTGCACAAAACTTCCGAAGAAATCATAACATTAAGCTCATGTTTTGGCGAAAAGCGAATGGTAGAAGTTAAACCCATAAATATTTCTCTTAATCAACACTCTCCTAGCTTAAGTGTGCGAACGGCGATATCACCGACCTTGACCGAAGAATTTATTATACATCCCAGTGTATATTCTGAAATAGAGAAACTAGGCCATGTAAAGAGCGATGTTTTATTAAGTGAAAGTGAATCCTCTTTGAGTGCAGATTATGGTGTTTCTTTTCCAAATGTTTCTGTTTCAAGTGTGATAAAATCTCTAGTTATGATTTGCCATATGTTAAAAACTTTAATACTAGAAATGATTTGAGTTCTCTAATTAAGGATTATAAATGTAATAAAATTAAGAGTACTAAGTTAAAAATGAATATTAAATTAAAAAATGATATTCCTGTGTGTCAGAGAGCCAGACGTTTATCTTGTTCTGAGAAATTACAGGTAAACAATCAAATTGATGATTGGTTACGACAAGGTATTATAAAAGATAGTGTTTTTGATTATTGTTCTGATATAGTATTGTGTAAGAAAGCCAATTGTGCCATGAAAACGAGTTCCGTGGAATTCATCTCCCGCTCACCTACCCCTTCACCTATGGAACGTAATTATAGACGGTTTGTGTTGCTCCGAAGGATCTTTGAGCCTTGGCAGTGGAAACGAAGGAAAAAGAGAAATCGTTTTGAACAGACGTCCGGAACTCGAGAGGAAAATATCGATGCGTTCAACCAAAGATCAACTTGTTAAAAAAGACGTTCTTATGCCTGTGAAACACAGTGTTTTCCTGTGGAACCTTCCGGATGTCGAAGAGGTGCCTTCACATGATGGAGAAACTGTTTAGTTCAGCAAAATTATGATATGTTACATCTTTGTTTATTTGTCGTATAGTCCTTGTCTGTTCCGTCTTTTTTTTGTATGTTTCAGATTCTCCTCTGGTCTCCATGGAAGTACCGCTGCGGACAGCGTACAGTCAGGATAGCCGACTATAGGATCCAATAATTCTCAAGACAACTCCACGCAGTCTTCGCGCGCAGGCGCAGCTAAAACACGAACTAAAACTTTTGAACTAGTGGAAGAGAAACAAAAACTCTTGGACATTAGAGAGAAGAGAGAACGCGAGAGGTGCGCGAGCAGGCGTTACCTTCTGAATATCATCGTCAAACTTATCTGTAAAAATATCTACCTTTTTAATTAATTTTTGTTAAAGTTTTAAAATAAATGTGAAGTAAGACAAACACGTCTTGGACCCCTTGTTGTCTCCCACACACACACACACATATATATATATATATATATATATATATATATATATATATATATATATATATAATTACAAGAATATACTAACAAAACATTAAATTATAAATCAGTAGAAATTAAAGGAATATTTGATGACATTCTTAAATCTAGCATACGTTTTTTAAGACATGCACACACATTGGTAAAATAGATTTAAAAACTTTATTTTACTCAATTAAGGTAAGAAAAAAAAGGCATATCGACGAGGAAGCCTGTTTGTTATTATATAATTAATAGAATAATATAGATTAGATTATTTTGCAAACATTAAAAGTTAGTACTTCTTATTCAAACCCTTATAAAACATCTGAACAGATATACGATGTTATAAATGCTGATTTATAAATCTTATACTGTCAAACATTTTTTTAAAAATAATTTCCTATAATATTTCGGTAATTATTTCATAATTCATTTATCAACTAAAAAAAGTTCCCCGCTATGACTTTCAGCCAAAAAAGAATTGGCAAGAAACATCCATTATTACAATATAAAAATAAAATAACACAGTATACTGTAGCAGAGCTTTAACATTCGAGAAACATTAATATATCAAGGGTTCTGAGATAATTGAGATTTTACGGCCTGTAAATATATGATATGCATCAATGCATTTATTACTAGAACATAACTACATTGTCAGATCACATTAAAAATGCAGAAATGATTCTATAAAGCAAAATGGTTGGCCTAATGTTCTCTAAAACTTCACTTTTGCATAAATGAAAAGTTAAAAAAGAACGAATATTCCTGTCAAATGAGATGCAAAGTTGTTTGTGTAATAAAATTCGTTTAGTTGCCAAGATACATCAGTAAAAATATATCATTCAAAACAAGTTTTTTTTGTTAGCTAGAAAACATTTGAAATTTATTCTTTTTAGCACAATTTATTTATTTTTAGTAATTTAAAATAAACAGTAAAAAAAAATCACAGTTTCTCTTCAAAATCTGTTTATAAAATTAATGTAAACATTTTGACCTCCAAGAACACTGTGTAGCATGTTCTATCAGCGTTTATGACTAATCTTCTAGGGCAGGGATGGCGAATTTTTATGGATCAATGTCCATTTTATTTAAAGAAATGTTTAATGAGGTACAGGCGTACCGTCAAATAATTTTGACTTGCTATTCTTGGGAAAATAATTAAACTAAACACTAACAAAAAAAAACTCAAATCTCTTTGCATACAGCGAAAAAAACATTTAGCACTAAATAGTTTTAAATGCTTTAGTTATACATATAATTCAAAGTAAAGTAACATTAGTTTGACTTATGTTGTTGGAAATTAGATGACAAATAACTTATATTATTATTACTTTTAGAAGGATACATGCTGAACTTGAGTCATCTTCTGAGCGATTTCTAAGCTGGTCTTTAATGTTATTCATCTCTGAAAATAATGATTCGCAGGTATAGGTAGATGAAAATACAGTTGAAATAGCATGAGCCAGCTTCTTCAAACTGTTAAATATATCTGAATTCACTCGAATTTGTGTTTGTAATACTTCATAGTGAACTTTGTTATTCTGAACGAAAATGCAAACCATTTTGATCGGGTGGCATTTGATCGGTTGGCCCAAAGTATTGTGCCGCATGCCATTGGTTCGCCACATCTGCTCAAGGAAATTCTTTTTCACTGTTGTATAATTATAAAATCGCAAATGTGAGTTGCTATTAAAAGTCAAATGAAGAGAGTGAGGGGATTGATTGTCGTCAGGCTGATACTGAAGTTAGAGTTATTACACTGGTGTGCAAAAATTAAGGACGAGACGGTTTTTTCAATATAACTTTGTACAAAAGCTTTCCAAATCAACACATTTAATACCGTAAGATCCCCAATACGTAAGGACATGTGTAATGTAAGCAACACTTACTAAAAGAGAAATCAGAGGGATAAAAAAAAAACTTTATCGAAACGTAGCATGGAGCGCAATGCGACTGAAGGCCGAAACATCCCTGTGATGGGTGTCCAGCAAGAAACATCCGGTCTTTAGTAGGGGATATGATCTCTCCTGACTGCTAGACAGGTTTCACAGCGTCTATCCATGCTGAGAATGAGGGTGTCAATGAGTTTTTGAGGCATTGCTGCCCATTCGTCTTGCAGCGCCAATCGAAGCTCCCGAATCGTTACTGGTGGTAAGGTACGGGCTGCCAAGCGTCTGCCTAGAAATTCCCATACATGCTCGATGTGACTGAGATCCGGAGATCGTGCCAGCCAATCCGTACGTTCAATATCCTCACTCTCTAAAAGCTGTTCGGCAGCTACTGTGCGATGACATGGTGCATTGTCGTCCATGAAAAGGAACTGCAGACCCATAGCGCTTCTAAAAAGACGCACATATGGAAGAAGAATCTCGTTACAATAACGGGTCCCGTTGACTGAACCTGCGTCGAAGATGTGAAGGTCTGTACGACTACCAAGCATGATGCCTCTCCAAACGAGAACACCGCGACCTCTATACCTGTCCCTTTCAATGATGTTCGAGGGATGATTGAGGCTTCCCCGCTCTCTCCAGATGAGTATGCGATGAGAATCGCTACTCAAACTGAATCTGCTCTCATCTGTAAAGAGTACTCGTCCCCATTCATTGTCTCTCCAATTCCGGTGTTCCCGGCACCACAAAGAACGCCTTCTCCGATGGGCAGGCGTTAAAGGTACACACCGTACAGGGCGTCGAGCAAACAGACCACCACCGTGCAGTCTTCTGGCCACGGTAAAACGCGATATCGGTCGTCCAGTCGCCTGTGTCGTGTGTGTAGCGATTTCTCCCGCTGTCTGCCGCCTGTTTCTTCTGGCCTGTAAGACAATGTACCGGTCATCTGCGGGTGTGGTTCCTCGTGGACGACCACTTCTGAACCCCCGGATAGCTGTTACTGTAGTTTGAAATTGTCTCCAAAGTCGTGAAACGATGCTGTGAGCAATTCCGAACTCTGCAGCCACACTTGTCACACTACGGCCTTCCTCCACCTTCCCAATGATTCGACCTCGGGTAAAAGCATCCAGATGTCGTCTAACAGATTGATTATTCGCCATTTTTCGCTGAGGCAGCAACTCGGTGTGATTTTAACTGCTATACGGCGTGCAATCTCTTTGCCAGAAATACTGATCTTACACCGACAACATGCTTTATACTACTCAGATACTCCCCCATTACGTTTACCTGCATATCTGCGCATGTGCTACCGTACATCATCTTACTTAATCTCCTGATTGGTCTTTCTGTCCGATCTGCCTCTTCGTTCAGCTGATATGCTAATTTTTCGACTTCGTCCTTAATTTTTGCACACCAGTGTATAATTGAAGCCATCGGAGTTTCAGTAGAGAGAAAGCCTGGCAGAGAAACATCATCGGGACGGTAGAATTAATTGACATAGATAAGTAATGCAGTTAATTGTTATGGATATATCTAGGTTATTAATTTTGTTGATCTCTTTCTTTGCTTAGGCCAAAGTTAATAGTAAATTTATACGTAAAATAAAGGTGTTCATTTCATTAAAATGTCTCTTAATTCTCAGTATCTAAATTCATGACGTCAACTGTAACTTTCGGGATTGCGTCAACTGTAATTTGTCTATCATATCGCATACTTTACGGTTAAAAGGATTAACTTTTATAAGCAATTTTTAAAAATGAGAACTTTTAAATTTTTTTGATTAATCATGTATGAGAAGCAATATAGGAAAAATAAGCCATCGCGTATATGCTTTAAAACAATGAATAGATTCAATGTTTTTGACGAATTATTTGTTGTAATAATAATCATAAAAAAATCAGTGCAAGTAGATCACTTTAAAATAGAGAAAAGTCTCTGTTTTTCTGTTTTTCCCGAGAGAAGAGTTTAAAAACTGTCCATAAAAATTAAATATTATGAGGGTTTTTATAATAACTAGTAAAACATGTTTGCAATACATTATATTAAGGGAATAAAAAAAAGCTTAAAAAACATACATATTTGGAATGACTAATTTTGAGATAAACAAATGCAGCAAATAGCACTTTTTTTCTTAAGAAAAGAAGAGAAAAGAAAAAAAATATTTGTTACCAATTACTAAAAGTTGAAGTGAATTGAATATAGTTAGGCTGAACTTGCATATTATCTATTATATTGTTTTAATTTATTACATCAAGTATATTTTTTGATCGGAAGGAGGAAATACTAAGAATAAATGGAAAACAAAATTAGAATTAAATTCTGAAAGCAAGAAAAAAAATAGAAAAACTGGTAAATTAATAAGATACATGACTTTGAAAAATGTGTCGAGTAATAATGACAAATGTAATGCCTTAATGGAACGATCTATCTTTCTCAGACAAAATGGAGCTTAAAATGATCAATATTCTTACTATGCGTTTCAAAATTGCTATCATTTGTAAAATTGAAAGAAACAAATTGCAGCAGAATATTAATAATGAAAATAATGCATAGTCTATAATGTACTGAAAGATAATCACGCTCAGAAGAACGAAAACCGAATAGAGAAAGTCATTCACTTATTTCTTTTGGAGAAATTTTTCCGATCAGTTTATGGCATATTTTAATTCGCTGATAAATTTGATAAAAAAATATTGTTGGTAAAAATTTAAAGTAAAATGGCGAATCGAAATAAATATTTTGATATAAGACTTCAAAGAATAGGTGGTGAGTATATTGCTCTCAAAAAATGTTATTAATATGCTTTTTTTTAAAGAATATATTATTACCATATCGAACTTCCTTCTAACTATGGTATGAGTGGAAGAAAATTGAAATTGAATTGATATTTACCACCTAGTATCAGGTGTATTAGTACGTATGTGAGAGGTTTTCACCTCTTTCTTGGGCACCTAGATGTGTAAGAGGTAGGGAATATACACTCACCATGACCCATTAAATCTATTTCTTGATCGCACAATATATCGACACAAATTCAATTAATAACAGTAAGGAAACGTCTCGGTGCTAACCACGAAAGTGGAGCAACAATGAAATACACGAAAGATTAGGAGACTATCAAACTCGATCCTTGCTTTATATCGATTTAATCTAATATTAGTTTAATCTCAGTGATCAAACTTCACTTTAAACCTTTTAAGTAATAAGTATTTATTCACAATAATTCAATAATGATACCTGTCAGTAACAATCTCACCTAATTTCTGGTTTATCTGCTCTCCTACTCGCTATTCTAGCTAGATCACTTCGACTATATGTGGTAAACTTAATTTGCATATCACGATTTTCTACTTTCGAAGGGTTGGTTGTGAATAACGCGAATAAATAGCCCAAAGATTTTTCAAAAGGATTAGTGGAAAGATTATGAATAGATCCGTCACATGTATTTGAAATCAGACTCAGTATCATCAACAATAGATAACACAATTTTTATAACGTTTTAAAAGTAGCAATGTTCTGCATTATAGTAACTTATAAAATTTCTGCAAATGAATTGCAGCAAATTTGTTTTACAGTTGTTGAAAAAATAAAAACTTAATTCGAAATTGAAAGATTTGAAACACAATTCCCTACAAATGTTGCAATGCATGGGCAAAAAAAGGAAATGAATCCGATACAATCATTTAAAAAATTCGTTGCTTTAAAATTTAGAAACGTTAGTTTTTCTAGGAAAAATGGGAAATACTGAGATTTTTCCTAAAAAATATATATTTGTAATCGATAATCACATTTTGTCAATGTCAAAATTTAATGAAAAACAGTACAATGTATAGACAGACATAGCTGAAGATTAACATATTGGGACCTATATTATTTATGTTCATATACTACATGAAGAAATAAAAGTGTATCGAATCACGTAAACCATTTTTTTAAGTCGCCTAGGAGCTATTATTGAACTTCTAATAAATTACACATGGCCACTTTCGATGGTTTACTTTCATCGATAAAAAACATAAAGTTCAAAATAGTCATAACATCTGTAACATTCTCTTGTATATCATATTGGATTCGTATTCGGATAGCTCATAAAAATTAATCAATTTATTATTGTAGTATTTTAATTTAAATATAATGAGGAACCCATGAAAACTCGATCTTGAAACAAATTATTATTAATTTATAACAATTGCGATGTCATGTTCATCTCAATAACTGTTTCTTCGTAGTGTAACATCTTTTTTGACGTATTTTTAAGCCGAACTTTTGCATAAGGCAGAGAGGTTGGATGAAGTAATTAGTCGAATTTATGTTTTTTTTTAGAATTTTATTCGTTATTTACTTTTTTTGTATTAAGCTTGTTGAAGCATTTTCAATTTTGGGTATATTAATGGGACTTTTATTCTAAAAGAAAGAATACATTTCATTTAAATCATCCAACGTTAGTGTCAGAATCGAATTTCCCATTTGATTCTAAAAATTTACATTCACCCATTGGAATGTCTACATTCCTCACGTGGCGAATTTTCATCCAAGGTATACAACAGAGGTCGATGGTCACTTGCCGAGTAAGAATTTCATTTCTCATTCATTTTATAAATTTTTCAAGCAAACAATATAAAAATGGTACAAAAAGTAAGACTACGACGGATAGTTTGTTAAGCATCAACGAAAAGGAAAAAAAAAATGAAAACTTCAGATATTATTAGCAGATGTTATTGTCATTGACCTTTTGTTTTACAGAAACTTTATTATGAAATATGCCAAAAATTTTACCCACTTTTCATCATATTTCTAACAATTGTTGGATTTTTTTGAAATTCGGCTGGTATAATACTCTTTCAATTGTAGGCTAAATTTTTGATGAAACACGCTCTCTCGGCTTGTACAAGGATCTGTTTACATTCAGTATATTCCCTTGGGATGTTAAAACTGTTACTTGAGTAGAAGTTTCAAACAAAATTATCACGCCTATTACTTATTGTGTTTTGAATAAGTGAGAAGAAAAGAACATAAACAGAAATGAAATCGTTTCTGTTATAGAATTTTTACACCCATTAAACGATATTCTTCATAAATTAAAAGATGACAGAGATAATGACTGCAGTCATTTCAAAACACCATTGCCATTAAAATGTGAAAAAACTACGAAAGGCTAAATAATTTCAAAAAAGTTCACCCCCCTTAAAAACTGCCAAATTATTTCCAATTTTTATTGGTATCAGAAGATAATAATTTACCGGTATATTTGAAAACAAGACAGTAATTTGGAAGATTATTTGATTCTAATATCACGATATGTACCTTAATTGATTTAATTGTCTTTGTTCTCTAGCTTCATTTGTTAATCCTTTGCAATTTCATTACCTCGCTCATCTGAGAACATCTTTTCCATTAGGAGGTAACTAGATCTGCCCGTAGTATGACGTCACCCCTGGAACGGAACCTTAACTCTTCCTTGACATGAAAAAAGAAGATAGAACAATAGACCTGGAAGTAAGTCATTCGTTTCCATCGAAAGTCGCACGGCCTTAGAAGGGGGCAAATAGCATTTTTCCTCATGATGGCGTCTAACTGTCGGTTGTCAAGCCTTTATTGATTGACTCCGAGCCGAAATCAATGAGCTTTCGTCATTAAGACTGTGTATCTCACATGGCCGGGGCCTTTTTATTCTTGATTTCTTGTTTGCATGAAATGATTTGTACCGGGACGCATTTGTCTGATGGCTTTTAGATGAGTGTAATTCCTAGGGAGAAATAACTGCGTTCCCGAGGATGAGATATGCGGAGGATTGGTCCACCATTGGGTCGGACATAAAATCGATTTTACTTATGGGACTATGAAGGATGTCAGTTGAAGAATTGTGAGGAACTCTTAGGAATAGGAGGGTTTAAAGAATTGGAAAGATCTCGTGAACGAAATGTACTAGAAAAGATTTTATTTTCCTAACGCATCTTCAACATTATTTCTGTTAGATCAGTGAACTTCAAACTGTGAACTGTGTTCCACGGACGGAACTCCTCCACAAAGCATGTCCAGGGGTTCAGTGAGTCACAATAAAATAATAGAAAAGAAATAAATATATAAGCAAAAAGCTTTAATGTTCTATATAAAGTGTGTACACTGACAAGTATCTAAAACTCACCCCCCCCCCTTCATTAAAATTGAACATTTTATTTATATACATAATTATTTTATTTTGAAACACTTTTTAAACTTCGATTATAATATAATAAAATAATATTAAAACGTTTTAACTTTGTATATAAACACTTCCGACTAGATTGTGAATGTTCTATTGTTTACTATCTCGGATTCCACGAGATAATTTTACACTTGTTAGTTAGCACAATGTCTTTCAAAACTATGAATAGTTTTCTAATGGAAAATGCACCTCTTTACACTTGTTTAAAACACCTATGATTAAAAAAAAAGGAACATCATATCAACAGAGATCTAATCGAAATTTAAGCAAGAATAGCTGCGACATTTTAGGTTGCAAATTCTTATGTAACATACGTGGGATTTCTCACACAGCTATAAACATTTTAATGTCATTCAGTACATTTTGTTTAAGTGAAATGTATTGATCAATGTAAGTGAGACTACAAAAGCAAAGCATAAATACAAATTTAAATTCGGAATATTAATGCGATTGCATTTAATCTCATTAGACTTCGACAGTTTGAGTAAAAAATACGAACATGTATCTGAGTTTCTAAATATAAAGCATGAGTAGGTGACAATTAAATCACAAATTAATATTAATGAGTAAATTATATTTTTGAAAAAAATTTAATTATAATTTTTTAATATTAAATGAAACATTTTTTTAATTACCTTAAGAACAGTCGGAAAGGTAAAATTTGATTTTTTTGACAATTTGAGATTTTTACATTTTCACATAGTACAGATTTTAACCTTTCTAAAAATACCTTACTTTAACCTCTAGGGTAATTAGAAGCCCTAAAAACCTATTTTTAACTAATCGTTGAAACTGGGCCACGCCCATTTGACAAGGGAAAAAGTAAACTAAGTTTTTTGTTTTGGCTTAAAAGTTGAGCGTCTGGTATAAATCAAAACATTTATCTTTTATTGTATAAATTGAGCCTTTTATTATTTTATTTCCTAACCCATTTGAAACTTCACTGTATTTTTAACGGTCAAATCAATGTTTGTTTACACTTTCAAAACTGCGTTGTAATTTTTGAACTCGCAAGTATTCTTTAACATTATTAAGCTTAAACTTTCAAAAAAATTGCTATAATATATCGACTTTATCATGCCTAGAGCATCAACTAAAGTATTTAAGAAACGAAGAGGAGTTTTTAATAAAGGAAGATGTAATAAAAGTAATGATGGCTGTGGTGAAAGCAATTCTACTGTTCCAAAGAACTCTGCTGATGAAAAGAATTGTGCTGATGGTGCAAAGCTTTGTACTAATGAAACTGAACCATCTGCCAGTGAGAAAAAAATTGTAAACATGGATATTTCATAATTGGATGAGGCTTTTTCTGGTTTCAGAAATGTTATTGTGGACATTAACCTTTAGCTTGTGTGTTTTTGAAGCTGTAAAATGTATAAAGTGTGAAAAACAGGACTCAGGTTGCACCTCAGTGAAAGTAACTGTGGTGAAGCTGTGAAGTTTCACTTAAAATGTCCTTCTTGTAAATATAACTATACTTTTTTTAACTCCAAGAAATGCGATAGTTCTGAGAATTATGAACTGAATACCCGGCTAGTGTATGCTATGCGATGCATAGGTAAAGGTGCTGAGTCTGCTAGGATGTTTTGCGGTATCATGAATCTTCCCCCGCCACCCACAAAATTCTCAAAGTACAACCACATTTTACTGCAGGCAACAAGAGAAACCTGTGAACACAGTATGGCAGAAGCTGTTCGTGAAGCAGTTCATGAAAATGATGGAAAAAGGGACCTTGCTGTTGATGGTAGCTGGCAGAAGCGTGGTTTTTCTTCGAAGAATGGCTTGGTGACAGTCACAAGTGTTGATACCGGCAAAGTTATAGATGTCGAAGTTTTTTCAAAACATTGTATTTGTCCGAACAAAACCAAGCATCTTCAAAATTGTAAGAGAAATTTTGAAGGCTACAGCGGTAAGATGGAAGTAGCTGGAGCTCTATCCATTTTTCAGCGTTCCCAGTCTCTCTACAATGTTCGGTACACAAAATATTTAGGAGATGGGGACTCCAAGGCTTTTACTTTTATTGTCGAGAACAAAGTATATGGTGACCATTGCTCTGTCGAGAAATTAGAATGCATAGGTCATGTTATGAAAAGAATGGGGTCACGTCTTCGACGCTTGAAAACTAAGATGAGAGGTCAAAAACTTTCTGACGGAAAGCCTTTATGCGGAAGAAATAGATTGAAAGAGGCAGAAATCGACCGTCTGCAAGCATATTATGGTCTAGCTATCCGCAGAAATTTGTCTAGCGTGAAGGACATGCAACAAGCCATATGGGCAATATTTTTACACAAGCTATCAACCGATGAAAAACCTCAGCATGGATTTTGTCCCTCTGATACAGATACGTGGTGCAAATTTAAAAGGCAGAATTGCTTGAGAGACTTATCATCACAAAAAATAGTTTACCTGTGGATTTTGTGGAGGCCATGCGACCTGTTTTTAGGGATTTAGCTAATCCAGAATTGCTAAAAAAGTGTTTACATGGAGGTACGCAAAATCCTAACGAAAGTGTAAATAATGTAATATGGTCTCGTGTACCGAAGAAAACATTTGTACAATTAGAAGTTTTGTCACTGGGTACATATGATGCAGTTTCCTCATTTAATATGGGGAATGTATCAAAACAAGAAATTTTGAGAAAAATGTGTATTGAGCCTGGTGATTACAAGGTACAGGCGATGGAGTGCCTCGACAAACAGAGGCTGTTACGAGCAAAATACTCTTGTTTACAAAAAACAAAGGAAGTTAGGAAGGAAAAAAGACTTAAAAGGAAGAAAGAAGATGATGAGCTACTAAAAAATGCTCATGATTTAGAATATGGAGCTGGAATGTTTTAATTAAAAAGTAATTATACGTTAAAATCAATTTTTCTCAAAATGTCAATTTTTGATGTTCGATGTTCCTTTTCTTAGAAACTACTGTTCACAGGTATGTAAATTTTTTATGTGATATATTTATAATGATGGTTAATATGTACTGAAATGAGCTTTTTGTAAAAACCCCCAAAATTTATTTTTTACAAATTTTTTATGTGAAAAACGGGTTAACTTAAACTATGTTTGATAAAATATTTTATAAATTATGAAAAAATTCAAAATTAGCTAAATGCTCATTTGAGTATAATGAGAAATGTGTATTTTAATTATATGAAAAATTTCAAGCATGTACATATAACAGATTTTGAGAAAATGTACCTCGAAAACAGCCAATTTAACATTGTCGGTATAGAGGTTTCCGACTGCTCTTAACATAAAGTGCCAATAACATTTAGATCTACTTTAAATATTAGTTTGAGATATATTCATCGAAGTATGTGCATGAAATAGGGTTCCAAGAGAAAACACTTTATAGTCTTAGGGGTTCCACAAAAGTACCTTCAAGTTCTAAGTGTTCCGTGAGTTGAAAAATTTTGAAGACCACTGTGTCAGGTCAATATTGAGAATATTTTATAGCATCGGGCCAGATAGACATGAAAACGTTGTTTTTATCATAAAATGCAAAATAAATAAATAATAAAAAAATATATGAATGGAAAATACTTTAAAAAATATATTTATATACATACAGGTTATTTCTCAACCACTTGGAAATGTAGTTTGTAACGATGTATGACTCCATATTGCTTTAATGTTATTGATACTTAATTCAAGCATCAAGTTTTCGATTATATTCAAAAACAATTCATATAGCTCTCAACTATTGATTCAAAAAATGACAAGCCTTAATTTGAGAACGGAAGAGTTCATCTTACGCCCCCTTCAAAGCGCATTCTCACAAATTACATTTTCAGCGAATCTCCACAACGAACGAAATATGCTTACAAATGTAAAGTTTACTTGTCTTGTATTTCAAAAACGGGGATTTTTAACTATGGAGATCCATAAACCTTTCTGGGAGATGATTTTTGTAAAATCCATTCTTAGTGGATCTCTGTATAACGAAAGAAACATGGTTGCCGAATTTGAAATCTATAGGTTTAATAGTTCCAAAAACGGAAAATCCTCAATTTCGTCCTTAACCTTCTTCAAGTTCCGCAGGAAGTGAAATTTTATAAAATATTTTCTTAATAAATCTCTACTCAACAAAAGAAATGTGCTTGTCAAATATCAAATTTATCCGTCTAACAATTCCTTAGATCTCGTGAAGAGTGACTAAGAGAGTTCGCATTTCTTCTATACATGAACAAATGTAATAGACAGAGAAGTGCATAAATAATTCTTTATTTTTTAAAAATTATTTTTAAGTTCAAATATTTAATTTGTTTATTTTAATTTCGCATTCTAAAGCACTAAGAGGACTATTGGTGACGAAACAAGTTTAAGTGCTTCAACGGAGCGGGCATTCATCTCCCCAAAATTCTATTCCATGCTAATACCTTGACTTTAAGCCTCGACTACATTAAAATCTCGGTTTCTGTCAAACATTTCGAAACATGTTTTCTAAACGAGTTCTTTGTCTTTTTTTTATTAAGGTGTAGCAATTTTTTTTCGCTCACGTTTGCTAGCACAAAAGTTGCAACTTTTGCAGTAAGAGTAGATATCATTTTCAGCAAGCAGTTACCGACTTTTTTTATACAAAAAAGCTTTTTTTATACAAAATGAATCTTATCTGAAGATTGGAAACGAGGCCATACAAATACATATACGTAATTTGTTCGCAAGCAATTCCTCGAGACAGTATTGGCTCTAAAATGATCAAAACAATACTACCGAGTTCCGGTGAGAGATTCCCCATTGGTAGTCAGCACGGACGTTTCTCGAAAACTCCCCTTATGTCTTGGAACGTGATATTAATAGATTTCTCTAGTTACTTCCAGAGGTATCCTTATGGAAACCAACACGAAAATTATGGTCAACACATTGGACTCCAAAATGATGCTAACTTGGTGCTATCGCCAAAATTTTGCCAAGTTTTCATTAAATTCCCATTATAATGTAAGGAAAGGGGCATAAAATGCTGACGTATTAGATACCCGGATATACATTTTTTTGCACTATTTTAAGCATTCACTACACACACTTCGCTACAATATTTTACAATTTTGAAAAAAATGTTACCATTTGTTTGAATATTTCCTATTGATAGAAATGGATTCCATTTCCTTAAAACATTGATGATGAACATATCTATATATGATTGTTTTAAAATATACTGTAAGCCGGGTAGAACCTGTAAGTTAAACGTAGTTTTCTTCTAACTATGTTAAAGAACAAATCTCTCCTTTTAGTTGTCATTATTGGAATCATATTTCTTTACGGGTTGAAAGATTAAAACATTTTAATGGTGCTGAACTTTATTTGAATTCCGGTAACGTTGAAATAGTTTAAATCAGTGCTTCTCAAACTTGCAATACTGGCGCCCCCCTTTTCGATCACAATTTTTTTCGCGCCCCCCCTTATACATTAATAATGTACTGAATGCAATAATAATGCACTTTGACGCTAAAGCAACGATCTTTATTATAAACCGTACAAATTAGTAACATAAGTATTAAATTTTGTATACTACTTTTAAGAAAAATAAATAAATAAAATAATAGGATAATTATTATATAATTTTTCCTTTCTCTCATTTTTAAATTGAACATATTGCAAAATGCGGTAGCTGCTTAGAAGACAAAATATAGATATCTGCTAAATATAGAAAAAGAACTCAGAGGGTCAATTTCTAATAATAAGCATTCTTTATAAAAACTTTGCATTCCAAGACAAGCTCATGGACGTCATTAATACTTATTAAACTTATTCTTAATTTAGTATTAATTAATTAGTTAAAAAATATTCTGTGCAGCACTGATACATTAAAAGTATACCGGCTGAAGTGCCCGCTCTTTGCACGAGTTCATTTATAAGAAATTAAACATTATTGATATAATAGCTGAATTGTAAGGGAAGCAAAGCCAAGTGCTCGACAATGTTTACAAAAACGTAAAATGATTTTTTTAAAATCGTTGCTCAAATTATAATTAGTTTTAAGCGAATTGTAATTTTAAGCCTCACAGAATTAGCACTTATAATTTATGTTAAACATTAGCGCACACATGAATTTTTCAAAGGGGGGGGTCCGGGGTCGAAAGTTCACCAATCTTGTATCAGGTTCCTTTTGATTTTGTCGATTTTCGTTAACAAAATACTGTAAAAGACTAATTATTGAATAAATAATAAGCATTAATTAATAAAATTAATTAATAACAAATACTTAACTGAATTTTGCGTACTATAAACTTAGAATTATAATCAATCGGAAAAAAATCAAGGGCTTTGGGAGGGTCCGGACCCCCCTTGTGTGCGCCACTGATGTTAAATAATGATCAATAATATAAAATATCGATGAAGAATAATTGTATTATTTTTAATATTTAAAGCAAAAAGACTTCAACATGTTTTAACCCGGGAGTAGGCGCGCACTCGATACGGTCGGGGTTATTGAGTCACCCCAATCCTTTTTTTTTATAATTATTTTATTGTACACGATACAAATCATGATTCCAGTGAATAATTTAACTAAGAGAAAGTTTACTTACCTACTTTCAAGGACTTTTCATTTTTTCTTTGGTAACAAATAAACAGTTTTGCCAGAATTAACGATTTCGTAATCTGTGTGTCTCGCGCGACCACTTCCGGATAAAAAGTATATTCATTATGATAATATGTATGTAACTGCTAAAAAAATTGTGTGAAACGTTTTTTGTTATGCTTTATACGTTGAGAATATTTATAAAAATATGTCTTGTCCAAGTAATCCTTCATGTGCTTGTGTGTGTGTGTGCTGTCCGTGATTTTCCAAATATCATAAAACTCTTTTGCATGAAAAAAAGCGCAACAGAGAACACATAAGAGAGGGGTCATGACTAACTGTACCAATAAATTAGAAGGTCAAACAGATTACAGCAATAATGTGCAGTATTTCAAAAATAATGACATTGATGAATTTTTTATGTTCCTAAAATTTTTCGATTCTGGGTCCGGGATCTGTTTTTTCTCTGAAAGAGTAGTATGTTAGGTTGAAAAAAAGCGTAATAAAAAAATCTCTCATCACGGGATGATAGCAAATAAAAAAAAATTTTTTTTTTGGTTATAGGATCAAAGATAGCTAATTAGGTATTGAAGACGTTTTTATTTTTGATGGCTTAATATCGCTTATAAATTATATCAGAGTAAAAGTGCATTTTTTATTATGTCTGAAAGTATTTTGTTTTAATTCATTCCAGTAAACTAATTATTTTTTTAAATCTTTTATTTTCGATATGCTCGCGCCCCCCTCGTAAGGTCATCGCGCCCCCAGTGGGGCGCGCCCCACAGTTTGAGAAACACTGGTTTAAATGCAAGCACAATCGCTAACTGAAAATTGCTGTCAGTAAAATAGATGTTACTATCAAAAAAATATGCATCGAAATATGTATTCATGATTTAATAATGTTTTATTTGAATCAGATTATTCTGAAAGTAAATTTGCTTACAAAATAAATTGATAAAACAAACATATGTCAAAGAAATGTGAAGTTTCGTGTTAGGTAGGGGTGGGCAAACTTTCCCAGAGTTCAGGATACTTCTAATTTTTTCAAGGTGTTGTGTGGTTCACCCATTGTCAGTGGTGCACCGGAGAGAAGGTAGGGTCCTCGGGTACGGACTCTCCCTTATAGCCGTTGATATTTTTCCGATTGATTATAATCCCATGTATATAGTACGTAAAACTTAATTAAGTATTTGCTATTAATAATTATTTTATTAATTAATGCTGATTATTAATTTATTTATTATTGTATTTTTTGTTCCCTATAGACTACAAAATAAAAAAAAAATACGTTTGGCTGCGTATTAGGATATGACATGAGAATGGTAGACTTTCGATCCACGAAACCCCTCCCCTGAAAAATTCTTGTGTGCTTCAATACCCTGTGTTGTAGGTGTGATGAGGTAGGAAAAAGTCTACAATAGTTTAATAATGAGTTTGGAAAATGTACTTACCTACAAAACTAAAATAAATGTTAATAAAAAAGCTAGCACTTTTAAAACCACGTTTGAAGTAAAAAGTAAGATACAGACATAATAATAGCAGTCACAAATATAATAATATAAAAATACTGCAAAAAATTATTATGAAACAATTCTAAATACATAAAAAAATAAAACATTTTTTATCTTAAGTTAATTTTTGTTGTTAAACTCAGTAGAAGATTCAGTCACACAATCTTGAATGTATTTCTATCTGTAATAACTAACGACTCGAATAATCAGGCGGTCACTCCAAAATGTTTTGAAGGTACGCCGGTCGATTGCGATCGACGTAATGCCAGCCCCGGGTGTTAGGGATATATTTGAGTTTATTCAAAAATATTTTCTTGAAACATGTCGTAAGGTCTCCCATTCCTTTTTATAATTAGATAGTTGAAAATAGTTATTAAAAACTTGTAATACTGGTTTGATATATTATAGCTTGTGTAATACCATTTATACGCCTAGCCTTTAAAAATTTTCCTGAAGCTGTAAGGTTCACACAATCCCGTTTTTAAAAACAATAAGTACTGAAAAATATTTATTAAAAACATTTTAGTCAGAAAGAATCTACATACTAAGATATATAAAATAGCAAGCATAGAATATTATATATATATATATATATATATATATATATTAAAGAGTGCCTAATGCGTAAAACAAATACGGGAAAATAAGTTTTAAAATATACCCAAATTCCATAAAAAGTATGCTGTGATAAAAAAGTAAAATTTGAGCCTCTGTTATACCTTATCCCCTCATAATCATAAGTAACGTTGGATCTCGAGGCTCAAGAAACCTATCTTGGGAATAGAGGGTGGGAAGGGTCATCCAGTTATATGTCTGTCTTTTTCCTTCTTTTTCTTTGTGAGCACCTTCTTGTTTAACGGTCACCAGCCAGTGGGCCTCAGATAATTTCTGGTCATTGAAAATTGTTGATGATCCACAGAAAAATTGAAATATTGTTCATATTTGTATGAAGATTTAATTACAAAAAGTACCAGTTACAAAAGGAATTAAGGAATGTAGATCATGCCTAAATTTTAGTTACTATTATCGAAATGCATTCTCAGTTCACTGAATATTAAGCTACTTTTGCAAGTAAAATTTGAGTTTTGGTAACTATGGAAAATTTGGGGCATAACTGGGGCATTTTGGTAATATTGTTTTACGTTGCCAGTTTTATTTATTTTTTTTGATTTTCGGGAAGTTTCTTTAGAGATATGGAAATTTAAATTGAGACGTAAATAAGTGAAAATAAGTTTATATATGTTGGTCCTATCATATAGTAGTCATTCCCATCTGTGGTTCGGTAAGAAAAAAAAATATTTAGGGATTCACTAAGTTTTAATGGTTGCTGAACGCGAATCTAGGTGACAATATGAATTTACTCCTTTCCACTATTTTTTGAGGGAGAAAACTTTGGCGGTTGGTCCAAGGGTCTCCAACCTTCAACCCGTTCATGACTGGGTGACTCTTTTAAGACTCACTCCATTTAAAATTTCATATGAAATCATTATTGTAATAAAGGAAACCGAGAGAGAGAGAGAGAGAGAGAGAGAATTTTTTAATTTATAATCATTCCAATTTTCATAAGTTTGAAATTCGGAACACATCAGTGTGATCATGGGCCTCAGAACTAAGTGCATGAAATAATGTTAGAAAGTCTTAAAACTTAACCCTTATGAACTTTCATCCTGCCATTATTTAATTATTACAATTAATTTATATAATTTATGTAATGGTGTCGAAACGACACCGGCGGACATTTAAGTGTAATCTAAATTATAGACGTTCTTATGTTTTTTTTTTTTAAATCAGTGCTTTTCAAACTTTCAATATTTATGACCCAATTTTCACTCATAATTTCCATCGCCCCTTCCCTATACAATAACCATGCATTGAACGTAATAATGTACTTTCACACATTAAAGCTACCATACAATTTTTATTATAAACCATACAAATTATCAAGATAATTATTAAATTTTGTAAATGTTACTTTTAAGTAGTCAATATTTTTAGTAAGTTAAAGTAATAAGAAAGGTTTTATGTTATATTTTTCCTTTTTAAATTTTAAATTGGAACAAATTGCAATGAAAGTGAAACATGTGTTTTTATTATGTCAGAAGATATTGTTTTGCTTCTTTTCAGTGAAATAATATTTTTTAATTTTTTTTTTATGTTTGACTTTTTGATACAGAAATTAATATTTTTAGTAAATTAATTCTTCAGTGAATTTTTATTTCTTTTAAATATTTTATTTTCGACTTTTTGATATGTTACCTATCTTAGGGTTATCACGACCCCTAGGGGGCGTACCCCACAGTTTGAGAAACAACTGCTTAAATGCATAATTAATTCAAAATATATCAATATTTTGTTCAGAAGCATTCTGTTTACCAAGAGAGATTTGTTGAAATTGCTTGCAATTCAAACTTTCACGTCATAAGTACATTTAATGCATCATCCGATTAAACATTTTAAAGTTTTAAATTTAAACTATCTTTATTTATTTATTTTTGCTTTTAAAACTTTGAAATGTCGATGTTTCAAATGTATTTTATTCCGAAAGTAGTAATAACCAGCACGTTGTGTGTTAGTCATCGAATTCTGTCTGCATTACAAGAAGGCTTCACATATTGATTTTGCTAAAAGGATATGGAAGAAGCATTAATATTTTTCATAACGTATAAACAATATCATTTAATCTCTGATGCCGAGATGATGAGAAAATAGCAGATATTTTCCTATTATAGTGATTCCGAGTGATTTATAGATGGCATCCCATTTGTGCTTGAACAATGCTTACCCCTTTTGCGCGAATCGTAGGTTATATACAAGAAAAAGAATGACGCTATTCATTTGCTGTGTTTCTCCGTTTCTTAGCACTCAAAATGAAATATCACTCAGGGTAGTGTTCTTCTCATTCATTATCCTTTTAATCATGCCAAATTGATTTTCACGGCAAAAAGAATAGTCAGCTTTGCGAATATGACTCTTAAATCTCAGGTTTTACGGTCGAGAAACAAATTCATTTTCTTCTCAAAGAAATGTTTATGATTCAAAATGGCTTTCCTATTTCTCATCACATTAATGTAGCTACCGTTGGTTAATAGGCAGTCGATGGAGTGTAGAAAACATTTGAGACTGTAAAGCTGATCTAGATATTTTATAATGTATTTGTAAGATATAATGGTGGCACATTAAATATTGTTTATTATTGTATAAGGTACATTTTCACTGTACGAAAATATGATCCATCCAAGCAGAGCTACAGATACTACATTCAGTTAATCATTTCTTAGTAATTTATTTGATGTAATATGTATTTATTAATTTATTTATAATGTAATGAGACTATATTAATTTTTCTATATGCCATATCAATTTATTTGAACACTATCAATTTATGTATGTTATAATAGGGTGGTATTATTAACTGAATGTTGAGGGTGAAGCAATAAAAGAATCGTGAAGTTGGAAATCTGAATTTCTTTTGAAAAATGCTGATTAGCATCCGTATTGTATCCAATGTTTCCGGCATTTTGTAGTCGTTTACAGTAAACGTTATCAATATCTTCGGCAAAACATTTCTTAAATGAATAAAAATAGACCTATTTCGTTGAAAACAGAGTAAAATAGAACTCAAATAAATTTTTAAATCTGTCTGATATTAAAGAATTTATATATATATATATATATATATATATATATATATATATATATATATATATATATATATCTTAACTTAACAGTGTGTATACAGAAAGGTATATAAATAACTCATTCTCATGAAATTTGAATTTAGTGCATCAGGCCAAAGATCCCCAACACTTATAGACCGCGTAGTATTTCGAGGTTTAATGAAACCATAACCTGTGCATGTGATTTACGGTTATACCCATTTTGCCCATCTCCATGCTTCAACCATGCTCGTTTGAAGTAGAATGTTAGATATGGTGCCCATAGCAAAATGATTCTACATCATCACGTAAAGTCAATGGCCAAGTCTCGGATGAAAAAGTCAGGACAGATATTATAAGACTTTTGTAATGAAGTAATTCAGTTCTTAATTTGAGAAAACTGGATTTTAAATAGCTCTTCAAGTCATAAAAACATCTATATAGCAGCAATGACTCTTTTATAAATTTCTGAAGCCAGCTCGCTTTTATTATTTATTTTCACGCACAAATAAGTAACACTGTTAACTTTTACAAATTTATAATTGCTAATTTCTATGTGACTATGTGTGTGTGCTGCATTATTGGTGGGGGGCCATCATGGAGAAGATCCAACTTAGAACTTTGCAAAATTTACAAACAACCTGATGCTGTAAAGTTTTTAAAATTACAGAGACTTAAAAAAGGTAGTCATCTAGCTAGATTGAATGGAGGTCGGCGATGCAAGAGAATCTTTCTGGTAAAGCCCATGTGAAATAGACCTCGGGGCAGAACCCCGTTAAGGTATCCGACAACGTTCAGAACCGAGATTTTGCAAAAAAAAATGTTTAAATGGATAATATTTATGATATATGATTATACTGTCACATAGATAGATAGAAGGACCCATTTTCAAAATGTTCTCCTTTTGTGAAAAATGCTTCTATAATAATAATATTTTGCCTGTATATATGTTAGACCTTTGTACAGAGGCTCAACTAGAATTTTTGAAATAAATACCGTAGAAGTGGGTTTATATATGTTTTACGACAACAGAGGGGATAAATTTTAAGAAAAAATTGCCGATAAATATTTCAATTGGTTGTAACTCTGAAAATGATGTGTATTTTTCAAAATTCATAGTTGATCCTCTGTACAGAGGTCTGAGATATATACAGGCAAAATATTATAATAATAGAAGCATTTTTCACAAAAGGAGAACATTTTGATAAAAGGTTATTCTAAAGTTTTTTTTGCCAAAATATTGTATTTAAATATTTTTTTTGTCAAAATGTCCTTAAAACAATTGTATGCATGTATTCTAATCTAAGTGACACAAAATAGCATGGAAATTATCCTTTTGTGCGTATTTTTTAAAATCACGGTTCCGAACGTTGTCGGATGCCGTAAGACAGATTGGCTGTGTTGAGAAGCACCTGAGAATTTTAAAGGTGGGAGATTTGAAAAAGTTGCTAAAAGTAGGGATGCCTGGAAAAAATTTCTGGAGAAGGCCAGGGCCCACCCAGCACTGTCGAACCACTGAAGAAGACGAAGCGATATGTTTATTTCGAGACTTCAGTCTTCTTTTAAATGTTCCATTTTAAATTAATTCTAACAACATTTCAGCATGTATAGTTGTTTCAAAAGTGAGGTAATAAGGTGTGGTCAATTTATAGTGCGTTTTTCAGTAAACTATGTTGCCCATTTCAAATATAACCTACAAATAATAGATTATTGTAACAAGGAAATGAATACGTTAAATCTATAAGTTGAGTCAAATGATGTCATGTTATTGAATTGTAGAAAAACACAAATGGGGTTAAAACTGAAGTTTGGAATTAAAATTTTTTACCAGTCCAAGGCCAGCGAAATGCAGTAAAATGTCCATTCAATCATCTTGCTTTAATCGACACTGAGTTTTTACAGTGTCTTTAATTATAGTTTGATTCTAGTCTTCTGACTTTCATAAATTCTCAATTGAAATGAATCTGTGTTATGCTTTTTTGGGGATGTTGGTATTGTTTGGGATGACGTTTGGTTGGTTTTTGTTAAACTGGATGTAGATTATTATTTGTATTCAATAAACTCATTTGTAACTAGTTCTTTATTATTTAACCTGTTATCCATTTATTAATCCACAAGATGGTGCTTATTGTCTGGTTAATGCTACACATTTGGATCTGACTGGGCCTTTAAGTATACACATGGACGAGGAATTGAAGTCCGGTAATTTCTAAAGTACAATAGGAGTTGGGTTAACTAGTTACCCAAATAATTAGCTTTTAGTACCACTGAGATAAGATGTCTCTCTAATACTTTGCTGAATACTGAATTTAATTTTATTAGTAAAGCATTGTGGAATAGACGCTGCTATAGGTTTGTTCCTATAGCTGATTTCCCTTCACTATGCATTAATACAGATAACTCAGGTAATTTGATTTTACTGGCCATTTCATTATACAGTGAACCTCGTTAAGTGTAATGGGATTGGTTAAGAGAACGGCTGCTATATTGCGATTTTAACAAATCGAATATGGCTCGATTTTCAATTCTGATTCCCTGGACCATAATTTAGAAAATTAGGTTCATGAGTAAAACAGCGTATTTTGTACATCTAATATAATACTCATTAATCTTAATCAATTGGATTTATATAGAGTAAATTTAAAATTTGTCTTCACACAAAGAAATTAAATGGCGATACTTTAGAAATGATTACTCTGATTTTTAAATTACTATAAAATGATTAGCTGTTTCTACAATTTAAATTCAAAGAAGGCATAGTCACCCTAATTAAGGATATTCTTAACTTTAAAGTTAGGTAAAAATATCAATCAGCTACACTAATTTGTAAAATAATAATAATTCAATCGAAAGCTTGGGATTTTTAATAAGTTTTCCTCTGAAAATACCTTAAAAGATCAGGAATTTTTAAATGCACAAAGTAGAAGATTTTATAGAAAGGAAGAAATTTTTATAGCACTTCAAGTCTAGGCATCTCTTCTGTTATAGAAAGTAGAAATAAAGGCGAAAATTGTGGCTAAACTCATCATCAAAAAACAGAAAAACTGAGCTAGTATTTAAATTAGTAATTACTTACAATTCAACAAAAGGCGGAAATAAGTTCGGGGCATATATTCATTCAAATCAGGCGAAGAAGTCAGTGGCATATTGTAAAATAATGTTTTGCATTTTGATTTAATTTATATGAAAGAATGACCTGCATTTATATATAACCATATTCAATTTAAAAGAAGGTGAAAATTCATATTGAAAAAAATAAGAATTAAAGTGAATAAATTTTAATAGTTAAGCCAACCATAATTAATACTTTTTAAATATAAGAAAAATGTACAATACTTATTTCATAAAATGAAAAAAAAAACTTAAATGTTAAATTTCATACGTATTATAAATAAATATTAAAAAAAAACTCTATCATAAATTAAATTTTAAATCTGATTTGATCTTCCCAAAAATGAAAGATGCTTTCCTTTTAAATGTAGAAAGCATATTTAAATTTAATTAATTAATTATTTTTTAGAATTCTTGTCAACTGTTTTTCTTTTTTTAAGAAAAACATATTAAAAGTACATATAAGATATTACTTAAGGTAAAATAAAAATGAGTATTATAAAAGGAATTAACTAAACAGCAAGCGTATTTAATAAAATTACATTACATGCATGCTATTTAATATTGTGGTTTTATTAAATAAACACGTTAAAACTTTGTACGAATTTATGACTTTTTTTGACACTTATAATTTTGTTCCAAGCCAAAACCTAATGAGAAAAATAAGGTTTTTCATAAGTACACAGGGGGGTATTGTTATTAACATATTATTTGGAATAACATCTCAAAACTATGTGTTTTAGTTCTAGAAGTAAGCAAGAAAGTGCGTGCAATAATCCCCAAAGAATCGAAAGAAACTTTCCAAATCACCTCTGTGTTGTGCAGTAGATACTCAACAAGGCACATCTAGTCCAACAATAATTCACCAGACAATCAAACAACTCAAGTAAGTTCGAGATTTCCATCATCATGAGGTGAAAGGAGATATAGTTACCTTAACACTGATGATCCTTAGGGTCTTATATGCTGACAACAAGGGAAAAAAAACGTTGAAGAGGGAGGCACAAAAAAAGTGTAGGCACCGGAGATGTAGGCAAACGTGAGATCAGAAGAAGGGAAAAAAATCAATCGGAAGAAAGACTCATTTCCTCGATTCAGGCACAAGAAATAAAACTTTTGTACCAGACGTGTTTCGGTCATTATGAAAGATTGGAATGAGTATGTTTTCCGCATGCATTTTTATAGAACGGATAAACGTAAGTCACGGAATATTTTTCTGAATGTATTAGTAGTTCTCATATTCCCTTCCCCTCCCTTTTCTTTTTTGGTGCACCAGCTCATGTTACGAGTTTAGTGAGGAAATTATTCTCGAGAAATTACAAGCGAACTTAAGTAGCCTTCTGGCTAAGAGAGGTAAATGGAAAATTCGCAACGAGCGGAAAATTTAATCTCGAACCTACTTAAATTTCTAGAAATCGAATCTATCAACTGATTAGCTGATTTGATGGACCCTCTCCAAGTATTTTGTTGAAAGGGTATGTAAATTATGCATTAGTCGAGTCAATGCTTTTAGAAGTTTAAGTAGATTTAAAAGAGAGATGGCACACACACACAGAGAATGCTGTTGAAAACATTTCCGCCAAAGTAAAAGATAAATAAATAAAATAAAATAAATAACATTGCACTTATTAGTTAAAGAAATTTATTTAAAAAAAAGTTCATTTGCTTGAATTGCTGAAACATTAGTGTTATTTTTTTAAATGTAAATAAAAATGTTTATCCCATTTTGTTTCTTCTTGCCTTTAACATTGCTACTGATTTGTTTCATTTCATAAAGTTAATTTCTAAATAAGAAAAAAAAAATAATATCATTATGTACTTTCTCTGTGATATATACTTATAAAAATTTTAGATAGTAAGAAATTTGCATGCACAGATGGAGAACATCCCAATAAATGATAACTTACATTAATTTTTGCTTATCTCTTTCTCAACAAATACAGGCAAATTTTGAAGAAAAAAAATTAAATAACGAACATATTAAGAGAGAGAGAGAGAGTTCACTCTGATTTAGTTAATTTTATAACTATTTCGCTTGAGGATTATTTTTATACATTCATTTATATACAAAAATAAATCTAATATTAAGTTTTTAGTCTTTATTGATTTTTTCGAATTAGAGATTTTGAACTGACTACAGGCGAATAATAATTTGAAAAATCTAGTCGCATGCCTAATTATTGGTTCAAAATGATACATGCTGCAATTTCATTCAATTTTTAGCAAGTACTCTTTGGAAGGCAGCTTAACCCAATTTTTGATAATTTTCTTGTTGGAGCCATTACGAAAGTATCCTATATTCTGTGTATTAAATATGTAACTATTGATGCTAAAATGAAGTTGACGTCATCACTCTTGTATATATTAAGACTATTCTTGTTTTTTTTCAAATTGTCAGTGAATGTTTTAATTAAAAAGATAAGTTCAGTATTACGCATCCTTTTTGCAGTTAAATTGCATTTCAAAGGTGTAAAAGAAAAAATTCACCCATCCTTAGCAAATAGGAGAGTTATCTTAGTAATAACTATAAGGATACTTAAATATTAAATGCGCACAGTTGCAACTAAATAAAAAGTAAGCCAATACACTGTTTAAGAAGTTATTGTGCTAGGTTCTTCAACTTACCACCAGTACAAGAAGAAGGCAACAAAAGGTACAGTGGAGGCCAATGCTATCTGCGGCCAATCTCGAATCACAAACACGGACCCCGCGAGTAGCACACCTCCTAGACTCCGGTACAAATACACCAAGTGAAGATTTCGACCTCGCCATTTCGTACCAACTAATTCTTGAGCTGGAATTAAAGAAAAACAATATATTCATTATCAAAAAAATACTGTTATGGAACATTTCTATTAGAATTTATTGTAGCATTCGATAAAATTACAACCGAAATCTTTTAGTTAACTGAAATGGTAAAGGGATAAATTCGAGAAAAAAAGATTATAATATAAAATATATTTCATTATACATCCGTTCTTATGATGTTGAAATTGGAAACAACTCCTCCAAAGATGTAAATAAAAGAAAATATATGCACGATAGTTTTTTCCAAATGATCGTAATAAGAATGGAGTAAAACGTTAAAAGTTGTTATTAAATTATTTCGAAAATAAGAACGATAGTCTGACATTTTTTTTTAAATTTAACTTTTCGAAGTTTATAATTTTTTTAATATAGAACACTTACATGTTTTATACAATTTTAACGCTTTGTATTTCTTGTACCATTGGAAACAGAAATGGAATTGAAAATGTAACTCTTTGTTAAATTTATATTTGTTTTTGTTAAAAAATAAAACAGACATGGAAGTTCTATGAAAAACTTCAGACGTTTAAATAAATATACTGGAAACTCTATGATTAACTCCGCACTTGCCTTTATAATTCTCCCACTCATATATATAGGGTTTGAAATGTTTAGTTTCAAAATTAAGTAAGTAATAAATGAAAATAGAGCGAACTCCTTACCATCGCGTAAGCATTTGTAGGTAAAGCCTATTTAAAGGTGGAGCGAGCACTGACGAAGGAGTACTCATATTCGAAAAGGCTTAGCTGATGACTCCTCAACGAATTGTTGTCTATTGTTCTACTCGGTTACGTGCCAAAGGGACGTCATGTTGGATTTTATGTGATTGAAGCAAAATAAAGACGTTATGATAGAGATGATGTCTTCTGACATATATATATATATAGTAAAATAAAAAAAAGTAAAGAATAACCAGAACCCACAGTATATATATACTGCTCAAAATAATTAAATGATATTGCGGTTTTAGGTGGATCTTGTGGTTGGGAAACTTTTTATACATAGTCGACAGACATAGTAGGTTATGAGAATAAATTACTCATGTTTCGCAGAATAAAATGCATTTTATTGCGCATTTGTGTACAAAAGGGAAAATAAACACAAATTGTGCATATGAAGAAAAAAGAATAAGAAAAGGTGTTTTCGTCAAATTAAATCATTTTCAGTATGGTTTCCACGGACGTCCAGCAACGTTGAGCACCTCTGAGGCATGGAGTCAATGTGGCTATTAATCATGAGTTGGGGGATTTTGTCCCACTCTTCCAGAAGTGCTATTTCCAGTTCTTGGAGAGTTTGTTGGGGTGGTTGGCGGCCAGCAACTCGTTTTCCTAGAGCGTCCTAAACGTGCTCTATTGGATCCATGTCTGGAAAACACGCTGGCCATTCCATTTGTACGATTCCTTCCTCGAAAAGGAAAGCTTCCACCAGGTTAGCACAATGTGGCTTGTAGTTATCGTCCATTAAAATGAAGTCATCTCCGATTGCTGCAGCGTAAGAGACTACAATAGGTCTGAGGATCTCATCCCTATATCGGCGAGCAGTCAGAGGTCCATCTCGAATGATGTAGAGGTCTGTGCTCCCGTCAATGGAGATGCCACCATACACCAACACTACCCCACCGCTAAATCTGACACTTTCGTGCACGAACGCAGGATTAATCCTACTGCCAGGTCCCTCCAGATGAAAATACGCCTATTATCCGGATGAACAGAAAAACGGGACTCGTCAGAAAAAAGAACATTGCTCCATTTATTTCTCCTCCAGTTCACATGTTCTGTTGCCCACTACCTGCGGTCGCGACGATGCCTTGATGTTAGTATAACACATACCATCGGTCGGCGAGCATACAGACCTACACCACGTAGCCGGGTTTTGGACAGTCTGAGTTGAAACTGTGGTGCCAGTAGCCGAGCGAAGGTGTTGTTGGAAAAGAGTAGGGTTCATATTTTGATGTCTCGAGCCGTTAACACTAAATAACGATCTTCATTGGGCGTTGTTGCCCATCTACGACCTTTTCCCGGTCTTCGGCCTGCACTTCCAGTCTCCAAAAACGGTTCCAGATCCTGGAAATCACACTTTGTGACACTCCAATGGCTTGCGTTACTTCTGCTTGAGTTTGGCCCCCTTCTAACCTGCCAACAACTATCCGAGCTTCTGAATCAGTTAAATGACTTCGCTGAGACATCGTACTCATCGAAACAAAGGAGTCACTGAGTCCCGATCATCCTTGTCTTCATTTCAGTTGAAAGTCAAATTTCATTCGCAGCCGCTGAAGCGACATTTTTGACGTCGAATTCAAAATTAGCATTCTCCACAGTTTGAAAATCAGAAAAATTTGCATTTGTGATTTTCTTCTTCCATTTTCAGCAAAAAAAATTTCGCTTATATCTTTATTTTATATAAAACTTGCAATATCCTTTAATTGTTTTGAGCAGTATATATATAATATATATGGGAGTCCGAATAAATCTTTGAATAAAAATCAGACTCTTCAGAAGGCGAAGTGTTTTTGGGTGAGTGATGAATTCGCGAATCAAAATCATTTAAACTCAGATACTTCATTTAAGTAAAAAAGAATTTATTTAAAGTTAAAGGGAAATATTTACAAAAGGGGGATATTTACAAGGAGAAAGACATGCAGAAATTAGGTTAATTGAAAGTTGAGTTATACCTTTAGAAGACTGGGAAATTTATTACCTTTCTCACGCTTGGACGTTAGGACTGGTATCGCGCAGAGCGCGAAATGAGCTAAAAAAGTGACGTGTTGAACCGGCGGTGGTTAGTAGGCCTCTGCCGAAAAATTATTCAAGCCGGAGCTACGAAAGCTCACTAGACGGTGCTGCTTCGGAATGTAGTAATAAACAAAAGTGACCTTAATGGTCCTCTGAAAAGGATATGACTCAACATTTTAACAAAATGTTTCAAAGGGAAAATCTCTCTCTCTCTCTCTCTATATATATATATATATTAATATATATTATGGGGTATCTATAAAAAAATTTTTTTTCGATTTAAATAAAACGAAAAAAACTTCAGTGAATATTGTACTGCCAGATCAACAAAGATAAAGTTTGTTAAAAGGACTTTTAAGGTTTGTAAATATTTAGAGATTTTGAGACTTGTAACAGTCAGAAAACCAAAATTATTAAAAGTTGCATTCTAAATAAAAATTTACTTTTTTAAATATTCAAAAATCTATATTTATAAATTATTTTAATTATTTTTACTTTTGAGCGTGGTTGCTTTCAAATAGTTCTATGTTGGCGGGAAGCTGAAAATGGTAATGTGTTGTTGGCGTATGTTTAATAGTTTAAATAGCACTTTATATTCAAACAGCCTTAAAATTTCAACATTAAGTAAACGTTCTAGTGAAATTTTCCTTTTTATAGTTTAACTTAATAATATCATTATTATATTTAATTTACTTTGGTAAAAGTGATGTATTTATCCTCCTATTTCCTTTCTCTAAAATTCTGTAGTACAGGCAAATTACGGTTTGGCTGGCCTCAAAACTAAGTTTAAACCTGCAAATTAGATAAACTGAAAGCGTGGTTCTAACTTATAACAGGCATGATAATTTAAATGTTTCATTTTTTATCACAGTGTGTAATACCAACCAAATGACTTTTTGTAGATATAACCTGTTATATGTGTGTTTCTTCAATACACCCATAAATGTGTCACATTTCTTATAACATTTATTTAATCAGATGTATTTTTTTTTACATTTTAATGAAATTTTACGATTTTAGTTCATTCACTAAGCTAATTTTGGTGATACTTTTAGTAAAAGTATATTTCTAAAAATGCTAAAATTTCACTTATAGTGAATGAGGGAATACTAACGTCACACTTGAGGGCTTTTGGGGACGTCTCTTTGAACCAAGGTCAAGTGACGAGGACGACAAATTAGCTCGCACCCCTTATAATAACTTCTACACCACATCACTGGATGACGTTTGAGCTCTAGACAGATTAAATGAGCGTCGCTCCTCTACATAGCTATTCTTCGACGAAAATAGGCTCGAATTTACAGCACGTTGGCTACCTGTCTGTTACCTTGATCACTAGGCTACCGCGGTCACAAAATTTCACTCATAATTAGAATGTTTGGGTAATTTATAAAATGTATTTTAAATATTCCTGCTAAGTATTAATTCATATTGATCTTGATCTTGTGGGGGTGGTATCTATAAAAACCAGTAATAGAGCCTCCGTGATATGGTGATCGTTTTGGCAAGGTGGCTAAGATAATCCTTTTCGAATCGGAAGGTATCTTGTTCTAATAGTCCTTTATTAGCGACCCTCGCCATACAAAGAGAACCACAACAATCGTAGTGCCATCAATCCATCGCAAATGCAACCAAGCCATCAGACCCATGGCGCACCGAACAAAACTGTCTCACATAAATGACGCAACCCACAAGCTGTCATACAAGAATGACGCAACCCACAAAAAAGCCATGGTACTCAAAGTGACGCAACTGAACACACGCTCTCCACGAATATGGTAACGTTCGTTCGCCTATTCACCAAATCACTAGCATTGGAGTAGCGTGGTGGTGGTATCTATATAAACCAATAATAGCCTCCATGCTATGGCGATCATTTTTGGCATTGTGACTAAGACACTTGTTTTCGGATTGGATGGTACTGATTTCTAATACTTGTTTTTTCTCTGAAAAGCATTTGCAATGTTTTGGGCATGCTATATTTAAAAAAGTACTCCGAGCGGTTTTGGATAGTTATTATTTTATGTGTGTTTTCAATGTAACTGATCAGAAGTATTTTAAGAAGTAAACATATGAAAATGGAGCTTTTACTTATGAATTCAACAATACTAAATACGTTTATTTATTCAACAAATCCTGTTTTTTTATTTATTAGGCAATTCCGGACACTGCTTATTTATTCTCTCAACAATAATATATACGCTTAGATACAATGATACGATCCGTATTCTTTAAACTTCCTTAAAAAATACGACCACCGCAAAACCTATAAACATGGTTTCTTACCAACAAAATTTATTCTGGTCAGAACCGTTCACGTAGAAAGCCTGAAAAAATCTGCTGAATTCCTCACATGATCTTTGAAAAGGAAATAAAAAATTGATGGATTTAAATATGAATGCTTGACTTTCCTATTCGTGGGGAATTGTACGCAGAAAAGTTTGTGAAATCTATCCGAAAACCAGAAAGATCTCGATATTTTTTGATATTGAAAAAGTCTCAATAGTTCTCGTTTTTTCATCACACCACAGCGAATGTAATATTTACGTAACAGTGTGTTGAAAGATAGTATTTGTACATTGTTTGATCGGGACGCTTATCTTCACGTGATACTTTTATGCATTTATGCGTGTGAGGTTTTAGAAACGACGCAAAATTCATTTTACTGCCATGCTTCATTTGACAAAATACCACTCTTAAGATGGCAGCATTTGTGTTTTTAGAAGAAAGATTTGAGTGTTTCAAAATAAAAGTATTTAGGAAAAATATACTTAAAAAAATGTTTATTAGTAAAATTAAAATTTAGGTCATATATTTCGCAATAAAAAAAAGGGTGTTAAATTGCCCCGGCAGTGGCTCCAACTCATAATATTGTTGTATTCTACCAATAGGCTAAATTCATGGTAGTCACATGATAAACGGAATCACGTGTTCTCCATTGAATTCCAAATTGAAATTAGTCTTGTACTTTCTATTTTACTTCTAAAATTTAGATTACATTTCAAATTTCATAATTGGCCAAATGGGTGTTCAAATATTAAGACTTTTTAAAAAAGCTTTTCATACGGAAAAAAATTTAAAATTACACACACACACACATATTATATATATACACACACACATATATATATATATATATATATATATATATATATATATATATATATATATATATATATATGACAGGCCCCAGGCCTGCTGGTAAAAAATGAGGAGGGCATCATCTTCTAAATACTTCTTTATTGCGCTTCCATCACATAAAATCTAACATGGTGGACCTTTTGCCGCACAACCGGGTGGTACAAAAAACAACCTCTCAGCGAGGAGACACCAGCCAAGCCTTTTCTAGTATGCGTTCGCCTTCGGTGCAATTACTGGGCATTTACTCACAAATCCTTACGCGATGGTAAAGAGTTCGCTCTATTTTCATTTATTACTTCTTTAATTTTGAATCTAAACTTTTCAAACCTGACATATATATATATATATATATATATATATATATATATATATATATATATATATATATATATATATATATATATATATATATATATATATATATATATATATATATATATATATATATATATATATATATATATAGTGCTTATGAAAGTGTTTTGAGTTTCCACCCCACAGGTCCAGGGTTCAAATCGCAGACTGGGCAAAGGCGAATCAACCTTTCATCCCTTCATTGGACTGATAAATGAGTTACAGGCTTGCTTGGGAACTAAACACTGGGGGTTTCACATCAAGCTGACCATTTGCTGAAACATCTGCGCATTCAATATAGCGCCTCAGGTTACGTAAACTAAAATAAGCACAGTAGGCCTTGACCCTCACGGTTGTTGTGCCACTGAGCTCAGTTCAGTATATGTATACTATACACGTATATTTTAATCAAGTTCATTTTGTATGTCGATTTACATTATTGTTAATGTCTAATGTGTATTTTCTTTTAAAAAAAGTTTATGAAAAAAGCAAACATTGACAACAATCAAACGCAGGTACAGATCGGCTGGAAACAATGACTGCATTTATTATGGGACTTTGACCTCACATGGATTAATGATGACGTAACATGAATTTAACCCATTAATTATCCATGCTGGTGATAAATAAATGTATATACTAAAATAACATCCAATAATATACCTTTCAAAATTATACATTCATAATTGTTTATTCTCAGAGTTTTACGAAATTGATTATGTTTACTCCATTGCTCCATTTTAACTACCGTAAAATCCGGCGTATAAAGTGCACTTTTAACACAAAAAATGAGATTGTGTGGAATTTACGGGTCCGCGTGATACGCCGGGGATAAAAATAAAAAAAAAGGAGAAACTTATATATAGATAGGAATACTATATATTTGAAAGAAATGACATACCTAATGAAGTTAAGGAGTTTCGATTCAAATAGTAAACAATTTTTTCAAAGTTCCGGGATATTAATTAAAAAAATGACTTAAAACACACAAGCATTGTGCACGCACACTTCTGGTTCCTTCGTAAAAAGGGGGTGCGTGTTATACGGCGAATATACCTAAAAATTAAAAAAGGCAGCTTGAAAATATGGTTGCACGTTATACGGCGGTGCGCGCTATACGCTGGATTTTACGGTAATTAATTTTATATTATTTTAGAATTGTAGATCTTTCATAGTTTCTATTCAATATAAAATAATGCAAATAAGCTTGCTTGATTCTGTAACTATCACAAAACAAAAGTATTCAATTTGTTTTTGGATGAAACTTGTATTCTAAAGCTCCTTGATTATCGCGCGATTTCTTTTCCTCTGCTTTTTTTATTACCTGCAGCATGCAAATATATTTACGCTAATCCATAGGAAGAAACATGCTTTTCAATCGTGGTTGCAAACTGAGCACATATTCTAATATCGATTCGCCCTAATACGCATTTCTATAATATATCAAATGCATTTTAAACTCGATGTCGAAGTTATCCAGTAGTTTGTCATGACATTTAGAAATGCAAAGTGTTAACTCATGTACCGTCCTTGTCATTTAACCGTAGCTCCTAATGAGATATGCTATGTCACTATTCCGACATTGACTCAAACCACACCAATTCGCAAGAAAATAAACAAGCCACTAAAATTTATTGAGGATACAACCAATTTTTAACTTCATCCATCAAAAGAATGAAAATAAAGTTAAAAGTAATGTTTGTTTTACAGTAACTTCACGAGAAAATTATATACACAAGTAGCTGGTATACCCGTTCTTCGCACGGTGGAATTGAAAAATTAAACAATACAGATTGAAGGATAGAGAAGATTTGAATGAGTTAATTTTACGTGAATTGCAAATTAAACAACAACAACAACAAAAAACGTTTTGCATGTTTCAGCTGAAAAAAAAAACCATATTTGTTATATTTTAAGTCTGTAGATATAATAGCTGATAAAAAGGATTTTTTTTTTATTTATAACGCGCCGTAACTCTCTTGTGTGAGGTTCGATTTTTTTAAGACACCTTCCTTCTGCTCAGCAAAAGTAACACTTCCTTACAAATTTTGTGTAATAAGCGCTTAAAATAGTGTAAATAATTTATATCTGGATGTGTAATATGTTAAAGTTAATTTCTGTTGCATTTATTTTATGTAATACGTTGAAATTAGAATATTCGCAAGCAACGCCGTTCCTTACATTATAATGGCGATTCAGTGGAAACAGCGAAATTTTGGCAATAGAGCCAAGTTTGCATCATTTTTGGTAACCCTTTTGGCATCTTGACGATTGCTTGAACGGTGAAGAAGTTGATATAATGTTGCACTACCTGGAGGGGAACTGCAACAAAGAGGATAGCACAAAAACCTACTCCGTAAAAATATACTGAAGTAATAACTTCTTTAGGGGCGTTTTGTTGAAGAGTGAACTTGAATGAGGGTGTCAAATTCGGGTATGTAACGCCATTCGGCGTTTTTCGTCTTTAGTTGGTAATGGTGTATGGACAAGAGGCAAACACCTCTAAAAAGAAATCACGTGAACAAAGAAGTGATGTTTTCTTTGGGTTTTAAGTAATACTTAGCCATTCATCTTGTGTGCTTAGATTGTTAGTTCATGTTCATGTTATTACTCAGAATATATCAGTAGTAATAACCATGAAGAATCGTTATTTATATTATTGTATAACTTTATTCGTGTGTCATTATTGAATTTCTTTCTTTTTAAATTTGAAGGCAGGGTATAAAAATGTTGCATTTATGCTAACATACCTATTTTTTTTATAAATTTAAGATGCTTTGTTTGAAAAGAGATATTAGTGTTTAAATGTGATTTAGTGATTTGTTTATTCTGTCAAATTTTACTTGTCTTAAAAATATTTAAAATTGTATTAATAACTTAACCTAAAGCTGGACATATTTTATAGTAATGCATCGTTATTGTTGTGTACCTTACTGCTCTTCTAATAAACTCGAGCAACCATACGTTTCGTTTTCTTGTTTCCCTAAATATGAACAGTTGATACAAACTTCGAAAAAGACAATCCCAGGGGAATTTAAAAATTAATCAAATGAGATATTTCAATAAAAGAGTATCGAGTTTTAATGTATATAGCGGGTTACTGCATGCACAGTATAAAATACGAATGATCCAATTACAAATATATATTTGTTATAGATAAAAAAATCAGTTTTTATTCAAGAAAGGTCGAAGGGACAAAATATTTCAGACTTCTGGATAGAGGAGGTCTAAAAATGCCTACAGATATTGTTATGCAAATCACTTCAAACGCAACATTTATTTTTAATTTGTTCATATCGAAAAGATTCGAGTCAAAATATTTTATAGTTCATTGGTAGTTATCTTGCTTTACAAGCATAACTAAAGCATATCTGGAATTTCATGAATTGTGGAATGCCATGCATTTCTTTCATTCATCTTCTGTAAACTGTAACACACCTGCATTATCATATATTTTTTCAAAAAAATATTTATTACACTTCGGAATATATGCTTAAATAATTATTTAAAATAGCGCAGTGAAGAAATTTTAACGGCAAAGTACATTTTTTTTAAAAAAAGAGAAGTTTAAGGCGAATTAAATTAATATTACTTTTTATATTTCCCTGTTTTATTTATGCAAATATTCAATTACCGATTCGTATATTATTCGATGTGCATGTACTTCCTTATAATTAATGTTATTATACTATATAGGGCAAGGGTGGTGAACCTTTTTGAATTAACGTGCCATTTTTTTTCTAAAAAAGTGTTTAATGGAGTATAGACGTGTCGCCAAATAATTTTGACTTGTTATTTTTGGGGAAATAATAAACAAAAATAAATGCTAACCACACAAAACTATTTATTTACTATTAAAAATACTTTCTGCCCTGTATAGCAGTAAATGTTTTAAATATACGTGCAACTCAAATTAAAATAACATCAGATGACAAATAACTTACATTAGGATTGTAAGATGTTCCTTTAGCAGAACTCATGCTGAATTAGAGCCATCTGTCAAATGGGTTTCTGAGTGAGTCTTAAATGCTATTTATCTCTGAAAATAATTATCCTCGGGCATAGGAAGATGAAAATATGGTTAAAAAAAGCATGATCCAACTTCTTCAACAGTTAAATGTATCCTGAATAGAATTCCATGTTTCCAAAATTTCGATACTGACGTTTTTACTTAAAATGCTTGTTATTTTCTGTTCCAATCAATTCCAGCCTTTTTCTTGTTTTAATACCTTTTTGAATCCATATTGAACTAGACTGGAAATCACACAAGCACAGTGACATTTCAAATTCTTCAATCTCCAACCCATCGAATTGGGATAAGTTTAGTTAATCAAATGAAGTCACATCAGGGGACCTAATAATTATGGAAATAAGTTCCAAGGGTTTTTCAAGTTTGGGAAGTACTTGCAGTTTCTTGTAATAATATCGTTATGGAAAACATGCAATTTAGCCTCAAAAGCGTTGAGATTCATCTTGAAGATAATTTCTTTTTATTTTTGTCCTGAGGCTTTACGTTCAATTCATTCAAATGTTAACACATGTCTGTAGAAACGCGACTGATCACTCGCGTGTATTCGTAATACTTGATAGTGAACTTTGTTATTTTGAACTATAACGCTAACCGTTTTGATCGGAGATGAGCCCAAGTAATTGTGTCATGTGTCATCAATGGCATGCGTGCCATTGGTTCGCGATCCCTTAAATAGGGAATGGATGTAGCATCAAGTACTATAAAATTATTTGGGTTTAATCAGTCATGTATTGGAGAAATTTGTGCAGTGAAATGCAGAGCAAAGAATGGACAAATAATTATAATGGCTGCTATTTATATTTCACCAAATCAAAGTGTAGAGAAAATTATTGAATTCCTTCACAAAATTACAGTTGCCTACTCTGAAACCGGATCGACTATTCTCATTGATTGATTGAATATTAACGTCGCACTTTTCAGCTACACGAGGGCTTTTGGCGATGGAACACGTAATTTTGAACCATGGTCAAGTGACGCGGACGACACCTGAGCTGGAACCCTCTCTCCTAACTACCACACCACACCAACGGGAGGACGTTTCAGCTCTCGACAGATTTAACGTGCATCACTGCCCTACACGGCGGGTCTTTAGTGGTACTGGGCTCGAACTCGTGACAAGGCAAGCCACGGTCCGATACCTATACCACTCGGCTACCGCGGCCCTCGACTATTCTGAACAAGTTACCTATGATTTTAAGTGGGAATTTTAATATAGATTTTTCAAAAGACAAATCAAACATTTAGTTGATATTTTAAAATCAAAATTCAATTTAATTATATGAAATGATCTAAATGAAAGCACGACAAAGTACTTAACAACAATTGATGGAGGGGTTTTTTTTGTAGATATTTAAATAGTTATGAATCTATAAAGTATTTATAACCTATTTCAGCTTCCATAAATGTATTATGCGTTTCCTTCTTAGAATATAATTAATTAACAAATACGATTGTTTATTTTTCAAACATAAATAATTTATGAGAACAGAAATATGAATATATAATTTTATATGGCAATACTAATAGCCCCTTGTTTTTTATTCACCGAAAAAATCCCTAAAATATCATTACAAAATTTGAAGTTATCACTTCTGTGGTGTGTTCATAAGTACACACACTTTTTATCAGGTCCCTGGGTTTTTATACCGAAGTCCATCATATTTAACTCTCTCTGCTTTATGGTTCTTTTAGCAATTCGTGTACTCCATTTTATTCGAAAATGAATTACTTAAAGTGTTTGAGGTTGTTTCTGCATTGCTTTAGTATTGTTGAGTGTTACATTTTCCAGTATAAATATATATATATATATATATATATATATATATATATATATATATATATATATATATATATATATATATATATATATATATATATACATATGTATATCTGGGGTGATTGTAAAAATTACCGTATTAGCTCATACCGAGTAGCATTCCTCTTTGACATAAATATTAGAGTAAAAACGACATAAATATAGTTTTTTTTAAATTTTATTCCTGTATACAATTATTTTAGAAAAATAAACACTAGAAAATAAACTCAATGATGAATCAAATAATCTTTGTAATAAAAACTAGTTAAATTTAGTATGCAGATTTCTGATGAAATTCTTACCTTTTTACTGCAAATACGATATTGAAAAACAGGTTTTTCTTATTCATTGTATACATCATGGATTGAGTAAAAATAAAATATTTAAGAAGTTATCTCTCATCACATAGTCTACAAATTCATGTTTTGCACTTTCGGTCAAGTATTTTTTCTTAAAAATTAAAAAAAAATAGATATCAAAATATAATTAAAAAATACCACAACCAAAAATAAATTTTTAGCATGCTTCCTATCCTACATTATTTACTCTAAATAAAATAAACTTTAAATACATCCATTCATTAAAATAGATTAAAAATACGTCATAACCTTGAAAATAATTAAAATCACGCACTGCTTACATTCCGGCATCCTCTAATTTCCACCATGCCTGTCTCTTAATTTCCTTCCCTGCACATCAAAGGAAAATCGCAAAATAATAGCCAAATGCGACCTTAATTTAAAGGAAGTCTGGAAGACATTCTCAGAGGCAATGTTCTAAGATTCCGGCTCCAAGAAGGCTTTGAGTTCTAAAGGCGCCAAAGCCCTTGGTTTGGCGGGCTGGGAATAATACAAGTTAGCGATGCAAATGCTTAGATTAGCACCTAAGCTACTCCGGTGTGATAGGCATTGATTTTGAGATCGGCGCTTCTCTGAATAACCTTCTCATTATCCTCTTTCGTGCGAGCAAGTATTGGGATGCAGCCTATGGGAAATGTGTATGTCTGAGATAGTTAATGACATGGGAGTGCATACATAAAATGATTGAAGACAATGTTCATGCAGATGCATGCATAAAGTATTCTGTGTTTATTGCATGATGTGAAACTTTAAACCGTATTGGTTTGAAACAATGCTAACTTGGATCCGTGATGGGATGCAGAAGCCTAATATTCTTGGTTAAAAAGATATATGTATATATGTCTATATCTATTTACAGTGGGCCACAAAAGTGTTCGTACACTTGCAATTTCGAATAAAATTTAACGGTTTCGACTAATAAAAATTTATTGATAGGAATTGTAATTTTTAATGATATCTACACTTTATTTTTAATGGAATGAAATAATCAATTTTTTATAAATGGTTTAACTTTTTTTAAAAAAAATTAATAATCAAAAAACCACTATAAAATTAAGCCACACAAGTCTTCGTACACTTCAGAAAAATCTCAACATATCTTTAAATATTTTATTACTTTCTTAATTTAATACTTAGTAGAATATCGTTTAGTGTCCACAGGAACTTTTAAACGTCTTGATATTAATTTTATCTGTTTTTTTTAAATTTCTGCATCAATTTTCGACCATTCTTCTATGATTTTTGTTTTTACTTCACATTATTTGTTCATATGTCATGTTTTCTTTTCTTTATTATGTCAAAATCTATCCAAATTTGTTTTACTGGGCTAAATAAAGTGATTGAGGAGGGTTTCAGAATTTGGACACAGTTATAGAGATACCAGCGGTGTACATTGAAAGAAGTGCGCTCTGCGTCATTAGCCTGTTAAAATATAAAGTCGTCTCCTATATCCAAATTTTGGGTGGATAATTTAAAATTTCTTTTTAAAATATTTAAATACAGCTCCTGATTTAGAATGCCTAAAAAATACCTAATTACATAATCCTGAAGCCGATTTACACCTCCACGCAAAAGCACCTTCATTTTCACACTGAAGTATGAAGGTGGAGGAGAGTTCTTGCTCCACATAAATGCATGCGATTAAACTTCTCATTTTTTTCATTTACAATCTATTATATGCCCATCAGAATCAAAAATGTTCAATATTCTGTGATCCCATTCAATTTGTTGTCTATTTTGTAATTTCTGAAATTCAATCCCAAGGAACTATGGAGGTGGAAGTGTTATTGCTTGGGGGTGTAAATCGGCCTCAGAATTAGGTAATTTGGTATTTTTTATGGTATTCTGAATCATTAGCTCCATTTAAGTATTTTAAAAAAATTTAAATTTCCCGCCCAAAATTTGGATAAAGAAGACGACTTCATTTTTTAACAGGATATTGACGCCAAGCGCATTTCTTTCACTGTACGCCACTGGTGTCTCTATAACTGTCTCCAAATTCTGAAAAACCTCCTCAACCATTTTATTTAGCCCAGTAGAACATATCTGGTGAGATTTTGATTTTTTTTTAAAAAAAGAAAACATGACACATAAAAACTCATAATGTGAAGTAAAAACAATAATCATAGAAGAATGATCGAAAATCGATGCAGAAATTATAAAAAACTGATTAAATCTATACAAAGACGAAGGTGTTGTGGACACTAAAAGATATTCTTATATGTACTAAATTAAGAAAGAAATACAATGTTTAAAGCTATGTTGAGAGCTTTTGTGAAATGTACGAAAACTTTTGGGGCGTAATTTTTAATAGATTTTCTTTATTAATTTCTTAAAAAAATAGTTATACTATTTTTAAAAAATCGATTATTTCATTCTATTAAGAACAAGTTGCAGATATCATTAAAAAATTGCAATCCAATACTTAAATTTTTATTAGTCGAAAACATTTAATTTTATTGGAAATTGGAAGAGTACTAATACTTATGTGGCCCACTGTATCTCACTCTCTCTCTCTCTCTCTCTCTCTCTATATATATATATATTAATCACCCAAACTATTTATAACCTACCAAGTTTTGTTAGGAAGCATATTTCTTAACATGTTACTTTAGGTGAGGTACTTATATATAATGTGAAAATTTATCAAAATAACACAGTGGCCTTGCATTTTTGTTCAAGATTCCGCATTACCTTGGAAAATACCAATACAGCAACTTTAAACTTATTTCCTTACGATTTTATGATATGCTACAAATTGAAGTTGGTTGGATTTTGGTTTATTTATTTAGAAGATTTTACTAAATGCATTTTTTTTTTACAAATTTTGTGAATATTCTATTTGTATTTTTTGAACTACCGAGGCACAAAGGGGGGGAGTTTGCAACATCACATTAGATTTAACCCCTCATATATATAGACTAAATATAGAAGAGATTTATGAATTACTGCTGGTCTTCATTATTGTAAGCAATTTCGCTTGTAGCCTAATTATGATTTCTTAACAGATTCTAATTTGGGCTATTGTATATACGCTTTTACTTTTCTATTATATCAATGTTTTTTTAACTCTTTGCTTTCCTATTAAAAACTTATTTTACTTCTGTTTATTATTTTTTACTATTTTTAAGGTTTTTAGTGCATTAGTTTTTACTTATATATTTTTATTCTTTTTTAGTATATTCTAGTTTTTTGGCTTTATTTTTACTTATACTTTTATTATCTTTTTATATTATCATTTTTATTTATGTAATATGTTCTATCATGTAATACATATTTGTTTGTATTGATTTTTGGTATCTTGGGGTGTTGAGATGGTTATGTCTACTTAGCAATGCACTTCATTATTCCTAAACATTTATCTACTTTATGATTTTGGTACAATTTGTATTAGCGACTGGTAATTAGGTTAGTTTATAGCTGATCTTTGCTCGGTGGTGTACTGATTAGGTAAGTACAGCCTCGTAATGATATTACCTATTTGTATCCTTCTGTTGATTTTTGTGTGGTGGATGGCTGTCTTTTGAGCCTTTTCTTAGGTTTGGCTTTAGTTTTGAGCATAGCTTTCTCTTAATTTTAAGAGTTTACTTTGAAGTTTGTTTTTTAATGATTAACTTGTTTCTGTTTTGCTTTAGGATCACTTTCTTTTGACTGGGTATCAATTTCTGGAATATTTACAGAAATCTCTATCTATTTTGACTTTACTTTTAAGAGCTTATTTTCAAGTTTGTTTTTTATAAATTAACTTGTTTCTGTTTTGCTTTGGCACACTCTCTTTTGACTGGGTATCTACTTCTGTATTTTACAGAAATATCTATCTATTTTGACTTGTTAGTTATTAGAAAGAAGGAGTTTTATAACTATTCTTTTTTCTCCAATAACAATTTTGGAAAGGATCTGAGTTCTGTTAAAGAATTAAATATTTGTAATAGTAATTCTAATATTAAACTATTCAAGACTAGAATTTTTTGGAACAAAAAATTTATTATTGGCCATCATAATCATTATAAACAAAACTTGTTAGTTCTAGTAATTACATTTCACAATATATCAATAAATGTTACATTAAGAGTCCTGCTATACATATGAAATTAATGATAATTTATCTTCTTATAATTTTAGTAACACTCAATCTTATAATAGTCTTAAGTTAAAATTCAATAAATGTAGAGATAGTAGATGTAAGACATGCACTATGTTAAATATGGATCAATATGATTGTGAATCTAAATAAAACCTTTATAAAACTTTTAATTGTATTTATCTTTTAAATTGTAAAGTATGTCAATATAAATATATTGGACAGACCTGCAATACTATTAACTTAAGGATTAATCAGCATAGACATAATGTTAAATTATTTAATAATTCCAATAATTCTAATAAAATTGAATTTAGACACTTTCATATGCATGATTTGAAAAATATTGAACTGTCTATCATTAAAATTATTACAATTACTAAGCACAGATTACAGTGGGAAAATTACTTTATTAGGAGTTTTAATACAATTTATCCATATGGTCTTAATTATCTGTATTTTGCTAAAAATACTTTGCAAATAATGTTACAGAATAATAATAAATAATTTTTTTATAATGCCAATAAATTAAACAATAATTCTAAAAAAAAATCTAGAAGTAATAGAACTAAAAGGAAAAATAGAGATAAAAATTCATTAATTGAAAATATTAAAGTTCTTATTCATGATTTTGAAAAAAACTTTAATATCAAGAATATCAAATACTTCATGTTTGGTCTTAATCAACATGAAATTGTATTGTTATATGAATCCTTAAATAATGATTCCTTAAAGGTTTGTCATGCAGTACACATTATTAAAGACATTCTTAACTATCTAGTTAATGAATTAAATATTAATGTTGAGAAAATTAATGAACCTATTACAGAGTACTGCACTTTATTATTCATGAATAAAACTTTTGACAAAATTAACTTTTCTAATGTATTTAATAGACATTTGTCACTTTTTCCTGTTAAAAAGGTAGTTGTAAAGAAAGCATTTAAATATAACAAAACTATGGGCAGATTTATCATTAATTACAGCAATAGTTCGCCCACTATTAATATAGAAGATTGTATATGTAAAAACTATAATAATTGTATTGATGGTCATCATAAACATGTAGTTACTGGCAACTTAGACATAATCAATAACAATATTTTAAAAGATATAATGAGTAAAGGCACTAGTTTTAGATTAAATGTTTCTAATAACAACAATACTGTTAAAAAACAAATTATTAAAGATATAGATAATTTTATTACAAAATCTGCAATGAAATTCGGACTACCTATTGAGGCATTTGATGAGAATAAGTACAATATTTTAAAAGACCTTATGAATTTTAGTTAACATTCACAATATCAAACTACTTTTAAAGATATAAAACAGAAAATTTATGAATTACAAAAGAATTTTATCATAGTTTACATTGATAAAGTACCTAGTAAATATGCTGTGAGTTGTAAGTATTTATATTATAATATTCTTAATGATCACTTTCTAATTAATGGATCTTTTAAAAAATTAGATTTGTTTCATAATGAAATTAGTAATCGTATTATTGCTATTTATAAAAAATTAGGTTTTGGTATTCCTAAAATTAAAAGTATCCATATATATTTTTAACTCCTAAATTCCATAAAAGTCCTGTTAAATTTAGAACTGTGACAAATGGTTTTAAAACTTATATTACTACTGTAGGCAAATTACTTCATAATATTATACAAAACTTTATTAATAAGCAATGTAATAAAGTTATAATTAAAAATAGTAAAAGATTATAGATTTTTTTAATAATAAAAATATTTATTCAGTTTATAGTTATGACTTTGGAGATCTTTTCATTTCCAATGATATATATGATATAATTAAAGTAATTTTAGAAAACCGCAGTATGCATAATCTTAATATTAATATTAACAAATTTAAAACTCTCATAGATTTGTCTTAAAAGAAAATTACATTAATTTTTTAATGATTCTTTATATAAACAAGAGAAAGGACTCCCACAAGGGGGCCCAGCTAGCAAAAGTTTGGCTAATCTTAATTTACATGTTTATGAATATAATTATATTACTAATAATGACTACTATATTTTTAGATATATTGATGATTTAATTATTTTTGGTAAAAATGATAATTTAAATCCCATTATTAATTTTTATCCGGCTTACTTAACTTAGTTAAAATTAATAATAATCCAATCAAAACAAATTACCTAGATGTAACACTGTATATTAAGGATTTGAACCTACATAGTAATATTTATGATAAAAGAGATGCCTTTAATTTTAATATCATCAAAGTGCCTTACTGGAATTCAAATTTATCAATATCTATATATAGAAATATTTTTTTTAACTATATTTATCGTAATAATGTATTAGTTAGCGATAAATCTCATATTTTTTTAAATCTTAAAAAACTTTTTAATCACTGTATTGAACATGGATATCCTGCTAACTTTCTTTGTCATTATATTTATAATGGTTTTTAATGATACAATTTGTATTACTGTAATTATTTACTGTTATTATGTTTTGTAATGATTTTTTTAAAGTTCTACAATACCTAATTTATTCTACAATTATTAAATAGCTGGCGCCACATGCTTATTAAATTTTAATAATATTATATTTTTTGCGTTGCTTTTATATTTTACACTAATTTTTATATGAATATTATTTTTGTGATTTTTTAAAAGTATATATATATATATATATATATATATATATATATATATATATATATATATAGATATATATATATATATATATATATATATAGATATATATATATAGATATAGATATATATATACTTATATATATATACTTATATATATATACTTATATATATATATACTTATATATATATATATATATATATACTTATATATATATATATATAAACTTATATATATATATATATATATATATATATAAGTTTCTTAATATCCTATCGCAATTAATTTTATGCGGTTCTGCTCTCACTCTCTTGTATTTGGCTGGAACACATAGCTTGTTGATGTACTCCCGACCATCGTCTACACTCCGAATAAAAGAAGGTTATGTTTTTGTTAATACGTTATTTAGTTTATCTATTTTTTAATATTTAAATTCCTCATATATAATTCTTTCCTTTCTTCTTGGTACATAGTATGACAAATTACAGGTGAAGGTTGGCTGGCCGCAAAACATGTTTAAACCTGCAATCCTCGTTCCTAAGGCCAGGAGTTTGTCATTATACTACTGTGCCTTCTTCCTAATTTTAGTTATCTTAGGTTTATAACTATATGTTTATTTTTATATTTTCGTTTATATTTATGTATATGTATATATATGTATATATATATATTTATATCTTTAATTTTTATATTGGATAATATATATATATATATATATATATATATATATAATCCAATATAAGAATTTTTTAATATATAATCATATACATATACATACACATATATATAAAATTATACACACATATACATATACATATAAACAAAAATATAAAAATAGTCATATAGTTATAAACCTAAGATAACTAAAAGTAGGAAGTAGGCACACAGTATAAAAGACAAATTCCTGGCCTTAGGAACCAGGATTGCAGGTTTAAACAAGTTTTGCGGCGCCAACCTTCACCTGTAATTTGTCATACTATGTACCAAGAGAAAAGGAAAGAGTTCTATACGTAAAATTTAATTATTAAGTCATTAAACAAGAATATATGAACATAAACATAACCTACTAAAACGGATTTGTAACGATGGCCGAGAGTGCATTATCGTGTTCCCGCCAAATAGGGAGAGCAGAACCGCATAAAGTTACTTGCGATACGATATAAGAAACGAGTAATTGCGATACGATATACGATAATAAGAAATATATATATATACTTTTAAAAATCAAAAATAAAAATAAAAATCATAAAATTAGCAAAAATTATAATGAAACTCTGAAAAATATATATTAAAGATTTTTAATAATAATAAAAAAAAAAAAAAGCAAGTGGCGCCATCTATTTAATAATTGTAGGATAAATTAGATATTGTCTAAATTTAAAAATTACAAAACATAGTAACAGTAAATAATTACATTAATACAAATTGTATCACAAAAAATCATTAGAAATATAGTTACAAAGAAAATTAGCAGGGTATCCATGTTCAATACAGTGATTAAAAATTTTTTTAAGATTTAAAAAATATTAGCTTTATCGCTAACTAATACTTTATTGCGATAAATATAGTTAAAAATAATATTTCTATATATAGATATTGATAAATTAGAATTCCAGTAAGGCACTTTGATAATATTAAAATTAAAGGCATCTCTTTTATCATAAATATTAGTATGTAGTTTCAAATCCTTAATATACAGAGATACATCTAGGTAATTTGTTTTGATTGGATTTTTATTAATTTTCACTAAGTTCAAGTAGGACGGATAAAAATTAATAATAGGATTTAAATTATCATTTTTACCAAAAATAATTAAATCATCAATATATCTAAAAATGTAGTAGTCATTATTAATAACATAACTATATTCATAAAAATGTAAATAAAGATTAGCCAAACTATTACTAGCTGGGCCCCCTTGTGGGAGTCCTTTCACTTGTTTATATAAAGAACCATTAAAACTGATATAATTTTCTTTTAAGACAAAATCTATGAGAGTTTTAAATTTGTTAAAATTAATATTAAGGTTATACATACTGTGGTTTTCTAAAATTACTTTAATAATATCATATAAATCAATGGAATTGAAAAGATCTTCAAAGTCATAACTATGAACTGAATAAATATTTTTATCATTAAAAAAATCTATAATCTCTTTACTATTTTTAATTATAGCTTTATTACATTGCTGATTAATAAAGTTTTGTATTATATTATGAAGTAATTTGCCTGCAGTAGTAATATATGTTCTAAAACCATTTGTCACAGTTCTAAATTTAACCGGACTTTTATGGAATTTTGGAGTTAAAAAATATATGGATACTTAATTTTAGGAATACAATAACCTAATTTTTTATAAATAGCAATAATACGATTACTAATTTCATTATGTGACAAATCTAATTTTTAAAAGAACCATTATTAAGAAAGTGATCATAAAGAATATTATAATAAAAATACCTACAAATCACAGCATAGTTACCAGGTACTTTATCAATGTAAACTATGATAAAATTCTTTTGTAAATTAAAAATTTTCTGTTTGATATCTTTAAAAGTAGTTTCATATTGAGAATGGTAGCTAAAATTCATAAGGTCTTTTAATATATTGTACTTATACTCTTTAAATGCCTCAATAGGTAGTCCAAATTTAATTGCAGATTTTGTAATAAAATTATCTATATCTTTACAAATTTGTTTTTAACAGTATTGTTGTTATTAGAAACATTTAATCTAAAATTAGTGCCTTTACTCATTATATCTTTTAAAATATTATCATTGATTATATCTAAGTTACCAGTAACTACATGTTTATGATGACCATCAATAAAATCATTATAGTTTTTACATATACAATCTTCTATATTAATAGAGGGCGAACTATTGTTGTAATTAAAGATAAATCTGCCCATCGTTTTGTTATATTTAAAAGCTTTCTTTACAACAACATTTCTAACTGGAAAAAGAGACAAATGTCTATTAAATACACTAGAAAAGTTAATTTTGTCAAAAGTTTTATTCATGAATAATAAAGTGCAGTACTCTGTAATGGGTTCATTAATTTTCTCAACATTAATATTGAATTTATTAACTAGATAGTTAGTAATGTCTTTAATAATGTGTACTGCATGACTAACCTGTAAGGAATCATTATTTAAGGATTCATATAACAATGCAATTTCATGTTTATTCAGACCAAACATGAAGTATTTGATTTTCTTGATATTAAAGCTTTTTCAAAATCATCAATAAGAACTCTAATATTGTCATTTAATGAATTTTTATCTCTGTTTTTCCTTTTAGTTCTATTACTTCTAGATTTTCTTTTAGAAGTATTGTTTAATTTATTGGCCTTATAAAAAAATTCTTTATTATTATTCTGTAACATTATTTGCAGAGTATTTTTAGCAAAATACAAAACATTAAGGCCATATGGATAGATTGTATTAAAACTCCTAATAAAGTGATTTTCCCACCATAATCTGTGCTTAGTAATTGGAGAAATTTTAATGATAGACAGTTCAACATTTTTGAAATCATGCATATAAAAGTGTCTAAGTTCAATTTTATTAGAATTATTGGAATTATTAAAGAATTTAACATCATGTCTATGCTGATTAATCCTTAAGTTAATAGTATTGGAGGTCTGTCCTATATATTTATATTGACATACTTTACAATTTAAAATATAAATACAATTAAAGGTTTTACAAAGGTTAAATTTAGAATCACAATCATATTGATCCATATTTAACATAATACATGTCTTACATCTACTATCTCTACATTTATTGAATTTTAACTTAAGACTATTATAAGATTGAGAGTTATCAAAATTATAAGAAGATAAATTATCAGAAATTCCATGTATAGCAGGACTCTTAGTGTAACATTTATGAATATTATGAGAAATGTGATTATTAGAATCTAACAATTTTTGTTTATAATGATTATGATGGCCATTAATGAATTTTTTGTTCCAGAAAGTTCTAGTCTTGAATATTTTAATATTAGAATTATTATTACGAAGATGTAGTTCATTAACAGAACTCGGATCCTTTCCAAAATTGTTGTTATTGGAGAAGAGGGGGAAGAGTTATGAAATTCCCTCATCCTAATATCAACAAGTCAAAATAGATATAATTCTGTAAAATACAGAAGTAGATACCCAATCAAAAGAGAGTGTATCAAAAGCAAAACAGAACAAGTTAATTTATAAAAAAACAAACTTGAAAGTAAGCTCATAAAAGTCAATATAAAAAGAGATTTCTGTAAATAATCCAGAAATTGATACAAAGTCAAAGTGTGTGAATTGATTTTTATATATATATATATATATATACATATATAAAATCAATCATCAACAATCAATCACAATAATTAATTAAAAAATTAAAATTATACGAATCTTATAATACTAAATCCTATTTAAAAATATCAATGGCGAATATAGAAGATAAAATTCCATCAGTTTCAAACAAAATTTTAAAATTATAGAATAAAAATTTATAAAATATCTAAGTGCAATCTCGGACATAGGAACGATAAGTGGGGTTAAACTAGTTTGATGGCGCCAACCTTCCTCTTATTGCAACTTGGTAAATAAATCAAAAAATATATCCAATTCTCAAAAATTTAAAAATTAAAAAGTTAAAATTAAACCATAAAACTTGAAAAATTTAACTATTTACCATTGCATTCTGAAAGATATTATAACATCTAAAAACATTAAAATTCTAAAACAAATTAGTGCATAATATAAGTGAACAATCGAACACCAAAGATGATGCACCCATCTTTAAAATAGTTGTATAGGTAGAACAAAATAGTTGTATAGGTATAAAAAAAAAAAAAATCCGAAAGTTCAAATTAAAAAATATCTAAAAAATCAAAAAGTTCAAACCAAAACATATCTAAAATCCGAAAGTTCAAACTAAAAAAATATCTAAAATCTGAAAGTTCAAACCAAAAAATATCTAAAATCCGAAAGTTCAAATCAAAAACCCAGTATAATCACAAATGAATAGCGTAAATCATTAAAAACTCACCAAAGAGCATTCTATCATTAATTCAATCCATAATTATTGAACGACTTCTCATGTTTAATACAACAATTACCACTCCTAAATTTTGCTTTTAACTCCTTCTAATGCCATGTCAATTCAAATGATTCATATTCTAACATTAGAGTTTAACTATTTGGTATTAGATGCAAATTAGATTACATGCAAAAAACTTGCTTGATTGGTCATAAACGTTTGATTGGTCATAAATGTTTGATTGGTCATAAATAATTTTAAAGTGTAGTCGTGTAAATATTAGTCTATGTGTGTATTAAAATGTATACTGTGTGTGGAATGCACATATACTTCGCAGCTGGACCTCTAACAAGCTGACTTTGTGGACCTAATGTTGTGTGGTGGATTTGTGCATTAATGAGTTTAAAAATAATTTAAGAAATATTTTTGATCTATATATTTTCTCAAGAAGTTGATGGGATAATCATTCTGTATGCAACAAAATATAAATTTCTGGATATTCTTGAATTAATCAATATTGTGTGTAGTTAAATTATTATTTCTCATCAAAAACTTAAAATTATATTTCTATTTATAAATATTGATATATTTAGACAAATATTGAAGTTCGATATCTTTATGGCATTGAATTTAAATGCTTCCCTATTATCATCTATATTGCTATACAATTTGTTGTCAATAATAGTTAAATCTAAATCTAAAAATTCAACTTTGTTCGAGGTAAAATTTGTCTGTATTAATTTTAGGTATTCCGGATAAAAATTAATGCTAGGTTTAAATTCCCTGTCACGACCGATAACAATTAAATGATCTATTAATCTTAATAAGAGACAAGAGAGTTCCTTTCTTCGAATTGATTCATAGTAGTGTAAATACAGGTTAGCGAGACTATTACAGGCTGGGCCACCCTGAGGCAATCCTTTGGTTTGTTTATAAAGTTTGTTATCAAAAATAAAATGAAGTTCTCCTGTATTACAAAACGAATTAGTGTATTGAACTTTTCAAAACTAATGTAATTATCCAAACCATATTTCTCATATGCATCTGAAAGTACCTGAATTATATCATATATTTCGATGAAATTAAATAAATCTTCAAAATGAAACCCATGCACAGAAAATAGCTCTTGTTGATCAACTTTCTTTATTACATTATAGCTGTTTTTTATAATAGAAGTATTTTTAAATTTGTCTATTGTATCTTGTAAAATGGTCTGAATAATTCTTTCCGATTTCTATATATAAGTATTGAACCCATTTGTTACACTGCGGAATTTGACTGGATTTTTATGAAATTTAGGAGTCAGAAATATATGGGGATGTTTAATTTTATTGCTAGAAATATTTATTTGTATACAAAATGCCAATAAGATATTATTAATTTCTTTCATACTAAATTTACTTTCTTCATATGCATTATTATTTTGCATATGATTATTTATTAATTTAATATAGTAATATTTACACATAATTGCATAATTTCCTGTGACTTTATCTACATAGACAATCACAAAGTTCTTTTGTAAATTTTCTATTGGTCCTTTAATTTTTCTATAATAATCTTCATTTTTTGTTTTAAATTAAAATTCATGAAGTCCCTGAGGACATGAAAACCATATTTTTAAAAAGGTAAATTATATTTAATAATAACAAGCATCACGTTAGCATCATGATTCCATGATTTTTTCATTCGAGATCTCCACCGCAAAGTGTTCAAAAACTCACTTCAACATTGAAATTTAAGATATTTATTTGAAAAATATTTCTTTTTTCACTTTGAAAGGTACCTACCATACTTTTAAAGCATCATACAAAATTCCAGCGTATCAAAGTTCGTATGTTTCGGACTTCTCGTGTTTGTGCTACGCTAATTACACATAAACACACACAGATATATATATGTATGTATATATATATATATATATATATATATATATATATATATATATAAATTAAAAATAGAAGATATCTCAAAATAACATGTAATAATACATAATGAAACACAATAGAACTATATTTTATCACATCAAACTTAAAAAAAACTAATTTTAAAAAGTACACACAAAAGGAACAAAGTATAAACAAAAAGTGGAAAGAAAGACTATATATATATATATATATATATATATATATATATGTGTGTATATATATATATGTATATAATATGTATATTTATTCCAAAATCTATTTTTTTTTACTCATTAAGCTTCCTTAAATTTGTAAAAAAAATATTTTGGTTATCCTGTTCTTCCTGTTCTGTTTGTGCGTACTTTTTAAAATTGGTTTTTTTAAGTTTGATGTGATAAAATATGTTGTTTTTTATTGTTGTATTGTGTTTTCATTATGTATTCGAGATATCTTATTTTAATTTATATATATATATATTTAATTTATATATATATATATATATATATATATCTGTGTGTGTTTATGTGTGATTAGCGTAGCATAAACACGAGAAGTGTGAAACATACGAACTTCGATACGCTGGAATTATGGATGATGCTTTAAAAGTATGGTAAGTACCTTTCAAAGCGAAAAGAAATATTTTTCAAATAAATATCTTAAATTTCAATGTTGAAGAGAGTTTTTGCAAACTTTGCCGTGGAGATCTCGAATGAAACAACATGGAATCGTGATGCTAACATGATCTAAGAGATCTAGTTTTTTAAACAAATTTGAAATTGCTACATGTGTGTATAATAAAAAGAAATTTTAAAAAAAATCGAAGTAAAGTTCAGTAATTTTCTATGTTTAAACCATTTCATATCAAAATGATATTTATGCAGCATTGGGATAAAAAATAGTCCTTTGAAGGAAAAAAAAAGTAAAGAGAATGGGGGAATTGTTGATTGTTTTATTTCATACAATTTTCTGACTGCACAATCAGTGTGTTAGTTTGTGAGATTAATTTTCTTCGGAATATTACATTCTGGCAGATTATACCTCTGAGGAATATTACATCACGTAATATTTGCTTCCCTCAATTTGTTCGTTGTGGTGTTTTTTTGAAAGTCATCAGTATAAGATTCTTACTAACTGAACTAGTTTTTTTGTAAGAATTCTCTTAAATGAACTTTTTTCATCCATCATTCCACATTATTGAAGATAATATAAACCATATTGCTATTGAAAATTGCTCTTTCAATGTTGTCTCTTTCAATGTCTGACTCTGTAATTGTTAAAGGCAATTGGATTCGATTTTTAAAGCGCCTAACAACATCTTATGGATATTCTAAATACAATTATATTTTATGTTGAGAAATCCAAATTCTTCTTCTTTATATACAATAAGATAGAATAGTAAGAAATCAATTTTTCAAATCCTGTGTTTGACTTATTGTGTATGGAAGTTAGTGATAACCACCGTGGCTATTTTAAATGTGTTTTTGTAAAGGTGTAAATTATTTACATTGTGAATAAGAATTAAGGGGAATGCAAAAGTATACCATTAATCTCAATTAGTTATAAATAGGTAATTCATATGTAATACCAATCCCGTTATAGAGGAGAAAACCATCACGGATTACTTTATTTTTTGAACTTTCTGTGGCACATATACATATAACTTACAAGCTTGTCAATAAATTTCGTATTTTATAACCGACTAGTTTTTAAGATACTTAAAGATTTCGGAGTGATGTCAGTTTCGGCATTTGACAGCTGAGAGAGCGTGTTTAATTTTGGATTTATTTAAATAATTTTATTCGTTTTTAAATTTAATTAACTAATGAATATTTTTGAACTAAATCAACACTTTCTGTCTAATTGTTTTTTACTTCAGCTTCCAATATGAAATCATTTCTTTTTGCTTATATTTTGAATATTCTCTAACACTTTTATTCTGTTCTTATTGATATTTCGTTCCATACTTTCACATATACATTTAGTATGGATTCAGATCTTATAGTTCTTATAAGTTATAGTTCTTATAGTTCTAGTAATTTTTTAAATAAGTAATTTAATATATTTTGAAAATACTAATTTTCTCCAGGTTATACTTTGCAAATAATTATTAAAACTTAACAAGGAAGCTAATATTTAATTCCATAAGGTTTTGTTCCTAGGAATCTAAGAAATATAATTCATTTAAAACAACTAAAAAACTAGCAAATTAAATATTTTTTAAAATATAAAGAGCTTTCAAGTATACATAATTAAAAAAATTAATGTCTTGTTAAGCTGATTATTTTATTTTTAAAATTAAATTTTTAATATAATCTAAAAACGAAACAAAAATAATTGTGAATATTACTGATTTATTTGGTTTTAGTTTTTTTGTTGTTTTTTTATTGAAAAATAATACTGTGTTGACTTAAAAATAGAACATATAAAAGCAGATATAGCGTATATCAACACATAATGCCAAAACGACATATTCGTTTAAATTTCATAAATAAAAAAAATAAATAAATAAAATAAAAATAAAACTTAGCATCAACATATTTTTGCAAATGAATCAAAGAAACGATATACTCAGTTATTAAAAATTGACAATAATGCCTAAAATTATGAACTTTTGATTGCTTTCGCTAAGTAGAACAGAATATTTAAATTTCTTCTAGTATTCTTAAGACTATAAAAGCAATTTTTAAAACTAATTTCAATTATACGAAATGAAGAATACCCAGGAAAAGAAATCAATGATAATATCCGTATACGAATCCAATTGGCACGGAAAACCGGAGTATGAAGAAATAATTCACATGTTATCAGGAACTAAATTGGAACGTAATTGCTGCCGAAATTGAAAACGAACCGATTTGGAAAAAGAACTTAGAATGCGGTGTAATTGGAAAATAGCCAGGCTGTAATATCACCTTGCAGTATCAAGTCGAGAATCATCCAAATCGAATGAAATCGTTCCCGTTACAGAATGAAGAAATGACACTAAAACGATTGAATGTTTCACTTCTAAATTATTCATTTGACTGCGACGAGTATTAATTATTAGGCTTGATTGTGCGATTGAGGACGGAATGGGAAGAATTTAATGGAATGTCTTTTAAAATGGTTCCAGTGTCAGGCTTCCGTTATTATGGAGTACATTACGCTATTATTCGCTTCTGTATACCTTGCATTAAGGATTTAAGAGGGACGTTATTTCATTGCGTTTGGTGTTTTCTGTTCTTTTAATATATTGTATTCTTTTAAAATATTGCACCCTTTGTTATTGGATTTTTTTCCGATAGTTTGGACAAGGAATTAATAAAATTTATTTGGTTTCGATTTTACTGTTAAAAGCAGGATGTGTCATTCTTTCTTTTTTTTTCTCTAGCTAGTCAACTTAAGCGTAAGGAAACTCTTTTGCTAACCCCTTAACTCAGGAATACTTATTTCACCCCGAGCGACATACATATGGCAGATATTTCATGCCGGTCGCAACATGATGATTAATGGGGGAGAAACATTTTAAGACCAATGCAATAGTTAACTGGAAATGTAGAAAATTGATCAAAAGATTAAAACTCAGTGGATTGGCTTTTAATACTATATTAATCTATATCAAACACACATAATTTCTTTTCGGTTTTATACATTTTTATTGTGTTGTGAAGTAGTTTCGGCTTTGTTCCACGCATGACCCATTGTCTTTCAAACAAAGGTGCCATTGATAATTTGATTTTTTTTCCTTTTGATAAAGCCTTTCTTATTTTTATTTCAAATATTATTTTATGAAGCGTAGAATAGCAGAAAAAAGGAGTTTTGACAGAATATTTTACTCTAGAATTTTAGTATTATTTGTTACTAATTTTTAAAAACTCTGTTTCACTCATAAAATAATCACTACTCCAGTTCGATCCGGTATTACAGAGGTATGTGTTATTATTACCTACCCATTACAGTTACAAATAGACAAGAAAAAAATATTTCAGTTCATACACTTATGACATTGATATCAAAATGTATGCTTGGTTGGTAGAATTTCCCGCTAAATTTTTAATCCATTGCTCTTAAATAATTCAGATTTTTGTTCAATGGGCAATGAGCAGGCCACTCAAAAAAGCCGGGTAGGTCGCAGGTAGAGTATCGCTGCCTTAACAACTTTGCTCATACGCAGTACAGGCTACCGAAAGCTGGCCACAACCAGTTTTCCCGTATGCGCAATGATATATATATATTTTTCTTTCTATCTTTGATTTGCACATATTTTTAATTCCTACAGTGAGGTTATTAGAGCTAGTGCTTTCAAGGGATGCAGTTTGTCCATCGTCCTGAAATACTTCTCATCCGGAGTTTTATTTGTGGGGAATTCGGAAATTTTTCATTGAATTCAGGAATTTAGATTCGTGAAAATATTTAAAAAATATCAGGGATTGGCAAGGCATTGTGCACTTTGTAGTTTGAGAAGAAATGAAAATGGAAAGATTATCCAAAAAAGCCTCTCTCTGCCCTTATTGCAGTGTAAGACTTATTATTAAACAATGCTTCAAATTGCGAGTGCATATGCACATGGACACAGACACAGAATCTTCATCCGTTTGAGATAGAGGTAATACCATAAATTTTTTGTAAGTATGAGAGAATTTTTTTAAGATGTATGAATCATTCTTCATAGAATACAGAGTGTATTTATAAGGAGTGTTTTTTTCCAGGTATAGAAGTTTAAGTTGACATTACTTTTCAAGATGACGACCGATTTAACAGCTGTCAAGTGATTTATTCTCAGTTTGTTTTGGCAATTCATCAAAACGATCATCAAGCAAGGCGTAGATTCGTCGAATGGCGCCAAAACGAGATTGCCGTTTCTCCCGATTTTCATAAGTGAATTTTGTTTAGCGAGGAAGCGCACTTCTGGTTGAATGGCTACGTCAACAACTGCCGCATTTGGAGTGAAGCTAATCCACAAGTGTATGTCGAAACACCGTTACATCCAGAAAAACTGACTGTTTGGTGCGCTTTATGGTCTGGTGGAATCATTGGTCCGTACTTCTTCAAAAACGATGAAGGCCACAACGTTACAGTCAATGGTGATCGGTATAGAGACATGATTACTAACTTTTTCATTCCTGAATTGAACAATCATTATGTCCAGAAGCTGTGTTTCCAACAACACGGCGCAACATGTCATACAGCTCGTGCCACAATCGATTTATTGAATGACACGTTTGGTGACCGCCTAATTTCACGTTTTGGACCTGTGAATTGGCCTCCAAGATGTTGTGATTTAACACCGCTAGACTATTTTCTGTGGGGCTATTTAAAGTCATTGGTCTATGCGGATAAGCCACAAACGCGTGACCATTTGGAAGACAACATTCGCCGTGTTATTGCCGATATACGGCCACAAATGTTGGAAAGTCATCGAAAATTGGACGTCTAGATTGGACTACATCCGAGCCAGCCGTGGCAGTCATATGCCAGAAATCATATTTAAAATGTAGTGCCACAAGATTATCTTTCGAAGAAAAAAAATCATGTATATCGAATAATACATCGTTGTTTTATTGTAATTTAAAGTTCTATACCTCTAAAAAAACACCCTTTAAAAAGCAAACATTTAGGCGATTTCTGTTCGAAAATTATACAAAAGAAAATGCAGTGGAATCTTTAAAATGGAAAATAAAGATACAATTTTTCATTTTCGCGTTCTGCTAAGTGCTATGCTGTTTAGCCATTTGCAGTAAAAAAACACGGGTTTTCTTCATTTTATTGCTTTTTTGTTTTTTGTTTCTGTTTTTTTAAAGAACTTTTGTGCTAAAAATTAACCTCTTAAGAGATTAAATTAGATTTTTCGAATTTACTTTCTGTAATGTCCGAAGAATAATTATTTTCCAAATACTTTCCTTTTTATTAATGTCCCCTTTTGCAGACATATTTAGACGTTTACTTTAAACTTTTAAAAAAATATTTTCTGAATATATTTGTCCGAACTTTCATTTGCAGGGATGAGAGAATGTGCCAAATGAAAAGACATTATCATAAAATGAACACTTTTATTTTGACTATCAAATCGCTATTTAAATTCGAACCAAAGCTGGGGGCCGTCAAATTAGTTACTTATTTAAATGTTTATAATTACAAATTCAATAATTATCGTGAATATTAGATGTCTTCAACAAAACTAAGCGTCCTAAATGGACTCATTGAATTCCTTCCCTCTTGAACCCCAGTAATTTCAATGATTACTTCTCTAACTCAGTGTGATAATATAATCAGAAAGTTCTCTCTTAATTTTCTCTACACCTGACTTTAAATATCACTCTCATTAACATAAATCACGGTTTCGTCACATAAAGTGTTTTTTTTCCCAGAAGGATTAGTTAAAATCGTTCTGATACCTATATGAACAAAATCCACGAAAATTTCAAACACATTTACAAATGTACTAAAAATGTTATGCTCAGTTATATCTTTATATAGCAAAATAAAAAACGTAAATCAAACGTTTTTTTAAACATTTAATGTTTTTATAAACTTAATAATTTCCGTGGCTTAAATCTTTCTTCATTTAAATCAGGTTAACCCCTTAATTGCCTGTAGCGTATATATCCGTCTTGCACAACCGGACTGTTGAGATCTCCGGACGCATACATACGTATTTCCAAAATATGATTCTTTTCTGGAACTGCTGTCAGCAATATTATTCCGGAGACTTTAGAAAACAATAAAATGACCTTGGCAGTGTTTCAGAAGGATTAACTTATTTCAAAGAAACATTTGCTTATTTGTGCCTTTTCTTTCTTCCTCCATAATGGACTACATACTCGCGAGTACGTCAAAATTGTGGCACATGGGAGATAATTGCACATCTTTTAATTGGCAGTTGAGAGATTTAATTGATTCAAATGATTTTTCATGATGAAAATGTTTATAATGACAAAAAGAAATTTGTAAGTTATCCGATTACTTACAAAAACTTTTAAGAAAAAAAAATCTAGAATTTTTTTGTAGTTTTTAGTTTTATTTAGTACATTTTTAGAAAATAATGTTAAAATTACGAAGAGAAAAATAAATTGTTGCTACTAAAATAGGAAAAAATCGGTAAAAATTGACAAAAGATTGCATAATCGGGGCCCGTTCTGTACAAATAGTAAATGAACAAATTCTCAATTTTTCAATTTTGATGTATTACTTTGCTATTCCTTTTCAAAAATGACTTTCAGGTTAAGAAATATTTTAAATTTTACAAAATCTTACACATTACCTTAGCTATTATGTGAAAACAGCTATTATGTTCAAATAAAGAACGGCCAATTTTGTAGTATAACAGTGATTGATAAATCTGAAGGTTAAAACACCTCTACTATTATACAAAGTATTCACAAAAATTTCAGGAAATTATTTTTAAAAATTTTTGAGTAACCGTCGTCTCCATTTGAGTTTTTCGAAAAAAACAACAAATCGAGTAAAAGGCATTTAATAGTTTGACATCTTATGTTTCTGGCATCTACTTTTACTGAAACACTTGCAGTTTTTTCTAGATAATGGAAGATAAAAAACTTCGTAATTCTAAAAAAATGACCTATAAAATAAATTCATAAAGAAATTGACAATTCTTAATGAAATTCATTATTTTATGGTAGCCACATACCTTAAAGACAAATATTTTTAATTTTCAGTATATTTATATAAAAAATTTTATATACATATATATACTAGCTGGTATACCCGTTCTTCGCACGGGTGAATTTAAAAATTAAAAAATACAGATTGAAGGATAAAGGAGTTTTTAATGAGTGAATTTTACGTGAGTTGTATAAATTAAAATATAAAAAAAGCTTTTTACATAACTCAGCTGAACAAAAAAAACTATGTTTGCTAAATTTTAAGTCTTTGCATATAGTTGCTGATTTTTGTATTATTGCTATTATTATTTATGACGCCCCGTAACTTTCTTGTGGGTCCATTTTTGAAAACATTTACCTGTTTAGCAAAATTAACACATTGTTACAAATTTGTGTAATAAACGCTAAAAATAGTGTAAATAATTTTTATCTCGATGTGTAATACGTTAATATTACTTTCTGATGCATTTATTTTATGTTAAATAGCTGTTTATTACCCGCGACTTCGTTCAAGTGGAGTTTAACAAAAAAGTGTTTATTCACTTCGCAGAGCTGACGAAAACTTTTCTTCTTCTTTGTGAATCTGTTTCTTTTTTGTTTTATTTTTTATATCCCTTTTGTTGAGAAAGGGGTGAAAGGGACGCATGACTTTTGATACTGTCGATGGGGTGAGGACTAAAATCTTTAGGATCAAAATAGGTCCAAGTAGCAAGTAGGGTGAAACGCGAACACAAACGAAGCGGCATGGAAGGGGATGAAAGGGACGCATGACCTTTGACAATGCAGTTAAGGACTGTAAAATCATTAGGATCAAGACATGAACAGGAAATGTCGCGAATGACAGCAACCTAATCAAAGAAAAAAGTTTGATTTAACTACTAGCAATCGTTGAGACAGAAGGCTCGCGAAATAAAATAATCCCTATTAAATAAAAATAATCCCTATTAAATAAAAATAATCCCTATTGTATAAAAATAGTCTCTATTGAAATAAATAATCCCTATATTTGAATCGTATATTGCTCACTATTTCATTGGTTTTAATTTTATTTTCTCGCAATCCTATTCTTTTTTCTAAAATAAAAGTATCCTAAGTTATTCCTTATAACATTAGCTATCAGCAGTGAAAGTTTCGTCAAAATTGGTCCAGCCGTTTCAGAGATTAGCCGGAACAAACAGAAAGACAGAATAACAGACAGATAGACAGACAGAAAAAATTTTAAAAATTGATTTTTTCATGTCAGTACCGTATATACCTTTAAATGCATTTAGTAAAAAGCTGTTAATTTCAAATTACAAACAGACACTTCATTTTTATTTATATGTATAGATATATTCCATAAACACCGAAAATAATGGAGTACATCGCAAAAACAACTTAAAATAAGAAAATGTATATTATCTACTTTTTATTTACACGTTTTGTCTATTTCAAACAACAGCTTACATATGTTAGCATTGCATTTTAAACAATTTGACTTTATTTTATTTTTAACTCATTTCTAATGTAAATTGTTTTTAAAGTTTTTTCAGTTTTACTTCCATTTCTGTGTATATAATGGGAAAAAAAGCTTGCATTTTGTAAAATATGACATTTATTATTATTCCTTTTTTTAAGTGAATTGCAAAGTGAACGATTAATCAGAATGAATTGGAAGTCATTTTAAATTACTATTGTAATTGCTTTTATACATCCGAAACTATTAAATGTATCAAGTTACGCGATTTTAAAGAGCTCATTTATTTTGCTAAAGAGCATTAGCAAGTCGTACGAATTTGCAATTTTATGGATTTCTCCTTGAACGAAAAGTTTGTATAATTCATCAGTTAAAAATGTGACCTTTTAAACTAAGATGAAATCATCTGGATGAAAAGAATGACGATTTTAATCTGGAAGAATTGTCTGGATGGAACTGATATTTGCTGGATTCAGATAAAATGTTTCATCTAGAAGATCTGTAGCTCCTAAATAATGCGAGGTATGTTTTGGAAGAAGTTATTATGCGCAAATTGGTGTATTTAAAAAGTATGTATCTTTTTTTCGATTATCAAGATTTTATAAAAATGAATTTATTTACATTCGTTCCATTTTTGTTCTGGAATTTTTACAAATATACCATTAAAAATTGTGTAATGTACTATTTACTACAATACGTCAGGATTGGGTTAATATATGATATAATGACTTTTTTATCACAAGATTATCGAAATTACGTTGGCAATTTATTCATTAACATCGAAACAACTATATGCATCTTTATTACAATTTTACCATAGGATAAGACTTGGAGTATTTTTTAAAATTAATTTTTTACAAGTATGTCCAACAATAAAACATTTTTAATTTATTCTCCCAGTATAATTAAAATAAAGAGTGTTTTTTTTTTCAGGTACAGAAGTTTAAATTGGCATTACTTTCCAAGATGGCGACCGATTTAACAGCTGTCAAGTGATTTATTCTCAGTTTGTTTTGGCAATTCATCAAAACGATCATCAAGCAAGGCGTAGATTCGTCGAATGGCCCCAAAACGAGATTGCTGTTGCTCCCGATTTTCATAAGTGAATTTTGTTTAGCGAGGAAGCGCACTTCTGGTTGAATGGCTACGTCAGCAACTGCCGCATTTGGAGTGAAGCTAATCCACAAGTGTATGTCGAAACACCGTTACATCCAGAAAAACTGACTGTTTGGTGCGCTTTATGGGCTGGTGGAATCCTTCTTCAAAAACGATGAAGGCCACAACGTTACAGTCAATGGTGATTGGTATAGAGCCTTGATTACTAACTTTTTCATTCCTGAATTGAACAATCATGATGTCCAGGAGCTGTGGTTCCAACAAGACGGCGCAACATGTCACACAGCTCGTGCCACAATCGATTTATTGAAAGACACGTTTAGTGACCGCCTAATTTCACGTTTTGGACCTGTGAATTGGCCTCCAAGATCTTGTGATTTAACACCGCTAGACTTTTTTCTGTAGGGCTATGTAAAGTCATTGGTCTATGCGTATAAGCCACAAACTCTTGACTATTTGGAAGACAACATTCGCCGTGTTATTGCCGATATACTGCCACGAATGTGGGAAAAAAATCATCGAAAATTGGACGTCCAGATTAGACTACATGCGAGCCAGCCGTGGCAGTCATATGCCAGAAATCATATTTAAAATGTAATGCCACAAGATTATCATTCGAATAAAAAATTCATGTCAATCGAATAATACATCGTTGTTTTATTGCAATTTAAAGTTCTATACCTCTAAAAAAACACTCTTTAGAATAAAACGATTGTCATCAAAGCTGTTTTTTCACTAAAAATTAAAAATATTTCTTGAGATTTTCTTACTAAATTTAATAGCCAAAAATACTGTTTAATGACGTATTGAAATTTACGAACAATAACTTATAGTAGTTTGGAACGTTTAAAGTTTGTATTTTGAAATAAATTATTTTTTGTGGATTTTTCGAAATTATATCAAATTAACTGGCATTTTTTTTCGTATTGAAGTCAACAAATACAAAGCTGCACGGTGTTAGATCATTTCATAGAAAATTTGAAGCTAAAAAATTAAATACGAATTATTTAACTTTTGAAATAACGTTGCGTAATAAATCTTAAGTTGGTCAGAAGACGATGCTTTCTTTGAAATTCTTCTGCAAAGTGATGGTAGAAAAGAAAATGTTTACATGATTTGATTAAAAACGTAGTTATGAAACCAAATAATAATTCATTTTAGCATGTGTAAGAACATCTAGATAGCTATCTTTTATAAATAGGTTTTTTTTATTGACTGAGACGGAGTACAGAGGTACCAACAATTTTGAGAGATAATTCATACTTAATACTCTTTTTCTAAATTGCTCTTTTATGTGGTTTCAGAAATCATTTTGTTAGGAAATTGAAGTAATATTTATGTACAATTTTTTTTTTGCGCATAACAAATATTAAATATGTGTTAAAACACGAACTAAATGTGTATAGTTAGAATTTTTCTCTTATAAATATATATTTAAAACAAAGATTTTTTAAAGTACTTCAATCGATTCTAATTTTATAATTTTGGCACAACAAGAAAATAGAGAGAGAGAGAATACTTCCGTTATTTTAGGTAACATTTTAAGCATCTAACTATAATTTATCTTTGGACTCATTGCCTTTACATAATTTTAGTGTTTTTTCAAAGTAAAATATTAGTTTTAATTACTGATTAAGTTTTCAGTTTCAGAATTTTAAGTTATCTTTTAAAACTGTATGTTGATGAAGAGAAATGGGCACTTCCAAAACGATGAGGAATTCAAAATTTCCATACATTATGTTAGTATTTTTCTATTAAATATTCTACAAAACACTTTAAATGCATTTAAGTTAAACGAAGAGGGCGTAAAAGAAATATTTCAACCTTAACAATCCCTTTGAAGTAATAAAATTACTAAAATAAACTATTTATGTATTTAGAAAAAAGAACAACAAATAGGCAGGAAATTAAATTTTCTTTTCTGTATTTTTTTAAAGTTTTAAAAAAATATTTCTCTTTTGATTCCTCAACTTTCAAAATATTTTATCATTTTCTAAGTACTTCAAAATAGTTTATTCATCCGAAGAATTCGATATACTTTATTCTCTGGTGATCAGGCAAGCTCAACATTTATATAATAGAAGAATTCGAAACTGTTTATTGGTTTGTAAGGCTTCTGCTAAAGAATTCCATGAAAAATAAATCAGTCGAGTGTTCGAAATTTTCTATTAAATGTCAATTTCTCAGAAATGAAATTTAGAATTTCTTGGCTTCTTAGAAATATTCGACGGATTTCTTCAATTTGATTTTGTTATGGTTTCAAAATTGATTTTGAAATCAAATCTTCGTTGTATATAGATGAGACTTAAATTTATTCTGCACAATTTAATATTGATGGGGCATTTAATAATTTTTTATCTATTTATATTTTTAAATAACAATATTGAATGTTTATTAAAACAAATTGATGAATATTTATATTCAGAAAAAACTTCCGCACAGAAAATAAAGGTACATTGTAACCAAAAAATCATAATTATTATTTTTATTATTCTTATAAAAGAATAAATTGAGTTAAATTTTGTGTTTATGTTTCTCTTTTTTTTAAAGATTTAGAAGTCAATAATTGAAAATACGTTCAGTTCGGATTACGGTATTCTATAAGTTGGTAAAAAGTCTGTATAATTGAGATTTTTGAATTGTGTTGAAGCTAAAAAGTGATGTTGATTATGATCTAGTTTAGAAGACACTTTCGAGATATTTAAACTTGATTAGTCATGCGAGCTTTTTCGATAATTAGTTTTCAAATAAAATAAAAACAAGACAGTATTATTAATGGTTCCTGAAATTATGTGTTAGCAAGTCTAAAAGCCAGGGATGGAAAATTATGTTGATCTGAACGAAATTTACCTTCAAAATGAAAAGAAACATAGTGAAATTGTAAATGTTGTTTAACTAAACAAGATGTTCATCATTTTTCTTCAAACATTTATCAAAAATTTTGATCTATGTATTTATCACTTTAAGAAATAACAGCATTATTTATAAGATGACATACATCTATAATAAATGTCTAAACATATGTCTATATAAATACACATATATGTAATAATTATATATATATATATATATATATATATATATACCGGGTGGCCATAATTAAACGATTCTACTTCAAAATTGTTTACAGACTAAACTATTGTTCAGAAAGTTGTAAAATTCTGTGTACGACATAAAAAAGGGATGGGAATTTGTTTGAGGAATAAAAAAAAATAGTTAAAAATTTCGCCACTAGAGGGCGCTTTTGAATGAAGGCCACATTTATTACCAGTTTTCTATTTGTATTTTATCGCTTTTTTATGCACAGGACACGGTAACGCAATAACTGATACTCATTAAAACACACTATCCCTCAAATGAACTGCACTATTTAATTAAACTTCTTGGATGAGTAATTTTCAAAGGATTTACACGAAGGAAATACGAAAATATGCAAATTTTTTCGACGTCACCACAGCAACTGTTATAAAAACAATAAACTTTCATGGAGATTAGTTTATTTTCAGTGCGCTCGGTATTGCTAATCAGAATGTCATTACGTTTACCAGATGGAGCGTTGTTAGTAAAGTTATTCTATCAAAACGATAATTCCGCAATAGTTTCTCTACGGAAATCTCGGACTTTAAAGTGGATGCGAGAAGGTCCATTGACAGCTATAAATGTTCCATTAATGGTAACCAAATTTGAAGAAACAGGATCGTTAATTCACTTTCTTGTGTTTTTGCACACTCAAAATAACGTTCCTGATATTAAAAATTAAATAAATAATGATGTGTTACACACCAAAAAGATTTTTTCGACCATGACTCCAAATGACAAAATGAGTGCATTTTCAGCAACACGCACACATATATATTATGTATATGAAAATGTACTTATATATATATAAATATATATATATATATATATATATATATATATATATAATATATATATATATATATATATATAAATATATATATATATATATATATATATATATATATATATATATATATATATATATATATATATATATATATATATATATATAAATATATATATATATATATATATATATATATATATATATATATAAATATATAAATATATAAATATATATATATGTATATAAATATATATATATATATATATATATATATATATAAATATATAAATATATATATAAAAAAATATATATATATATATATAAATATATAAATATATATATATATATATATATATATATATATAATATATATATATATATATATATATATATATATTATATATATATATATATATATAGTTCTCTACAAACGAGAGATGAAAATTCATCAATCAAAATCGAAAAACACATCGGCAGTAAGCAAAACCACACAATGAAGGACACATAAGCAATCAAAATTTAAAAAGTAGATGCATCAGTATTATAAACATTGCTGACTGAGGACAGCTAATACATAAAATAATTTATATAAAAGAGGGGGTTGAACATGTTTTATAGCCAGCCAACATTCACCCTTTATGTTAATAATACTGAGCAAAAACCAGTTGAATATAATGGATAGGAATTTCTAAATCCATTACAATATAGAAGTAACTTACCTAAAAATTTCTTTTGGAAATGCAGAGCCCACGCTAAATCTGAGTGCCATAAATAAGTTATTGCCAGATTTTGAACCCAAACGTATATTCAAAGTATTTGAATAGCTGAAACGTAGCATTTAACAGTTTATATATAGTTTATATATATATATATATATATATATATATATATATATATATATGTAAGGATAATTAAATTAGATTAAAAATTAAATTCCCTATCTAGCACTTGACTCATCTTTCTCAGTCCCCATCTTCAAGTATCAAACTAATCACCCATTTATTTCTTCCGAACATATGGCCTAGCCAATAAACATGTCTAATTCCAGATTGTTAGATTTAATAGTCAACATATGTCAGCATTAACTTGCAAGCACCTTCTTCAAAGCAGCGATACTTACCATATGTTTTCAAGTATTATCCACTTGAAACCACCACCATGGCGTGCTTTTTCCTCCCTGCTCTCAGAGTCAGAACAGATGTACAAATGAAAGAATAAAGATCGTCTTTTCACTTTTCTAACATTAATCTGATTCTGTCTTAAAAATCATGACATATATATATATATATATATATATATATATATATATGTGTGTGTGTGTGTGTGTGTGTGTGTGTGTGTGTGTGTATGTATGTATGTGCTGAAATGAACTAATTCATCTATATTACTATAATACCAATATGAGACAATAAATTCAATTTAAAACTGAATATCTCTTCTTTTAGGTAATCGATTCAAATTGCATTAAAAAATATCTCTTGGAACTTAATAGAGTTCATACGCTTATTATTTATCAAATAAAATAGGAAAAATTCAGGCGTATGAATATTCCTAGTTTCAAACACTTTTCCCCCTATATTCAAACAATATTTATATGACTTTTCTTCTGGATATTTATAGCATTTGTACGTATATATATATATATATATTATTTATATATTTCCTTGAAGTATAAATAAAACATTGAAGTAAAATACTTTGATGTATTGGCATTATACATTCAACAAGATTCTTTGAATTGAAAAAGGACCTATGGAATTGTAAAGCTTAATTTACGAAAAAATATTTTATATGCCAAGGAAACATGCGTTTTCCTGAGATATTAAATGGATGAATACCTTTATTTATTTACTTATTTCTTTTACTAAAATGTAAGACTTTCCAAAGTTTTTTGAACTATTTTTAAGTTAAAAAATATCTTTTAAAAATGCGTAAAATATAATATTATATTGCAAACATGTAAAAATTAAGAATGGATAAACTTTTAACCGGTCAGGTTTTTTTACCTAAAATGTTTAAAAAGTTGGCTCTTTTTTTATTGTAATAAGTGAAAACGTTACTTAAAAGAATATAAGAAAATTTAACAAATTTATTTTAATTTAAATTTTAAAAGCCATTTTATATTTTACAACTGTGGAACCCAGAAACGAATTTTTTTATTTTTGTAAGTACACTCTGCAAGATATGAAGAAATTTTCACTTAGAAACATTTTTATATTAATGCTTTCTCAAACAGGTTGATGACTTAATGTGTGTAGGGAGGGATGAAGAGGATTTTGTAAGTTTGTGATTTCCCCTGAAGAATGACCAAATAATCTACAGACGGTTCCGAATCTTTATCCAAATTTAATTCATCACTTGACAAAAAATATTTTCACTGTTCATGCTATCCGTAATTTCTAAAATCACCGGGCTGAGGACAAAAACGTTGCATAGTTATAAGGGTTTAAATTGTTGCCTTTACCAAAGAAAAATTCCTATCTTCACTCGATGAAAAGAATTTTAGTATCATAGTCAAAGAGAGTATCATCTTTTCAAAACACTATAGTTCTAAATAATATCACCGTAAGAATTAAAATTACACCCAAATCAAACAAAGAAAGGAAATATCGGTGCCCACGCAGTGTTCGGACAAACTGCCACGCAGTGAACGGACAAACTGGTTGTGGCCAATTTTCGGTAATCTGCACAATGTAGGGGAAAAACCAGTTAAAGGAAAATTTATGTCTTTTTCACCATAAAGTAATATATATATATTTATTTGTATTGGATAGCGAACTGGTCATTAACCATTGCAGACCTAGTACATCTCCCAGAAGCTGGTATCACTTTTATTGTGGTGCCCTTTGGGTGGATACCAATCACTGCAGTTAATTTTGACGCCCAGTTTCCTTCTCAGAGGTAGGCACTTGAGCTCTTACGATGCAAACCTGTACCAGGAATTAATTTTTCCGAAAGCATCCAAGCCAAACAGACACTCTAGTGATATTTTATATGCCGTATAAACATACGACATATCCACTGTCGATTTTCTGCATCATGAAAATCCACCGACTTGGGTCGGGGTCGAACCCACAACCTTGGGTGTAGAAAGCCATCGACAAACCAACCACACCACCCAGCCAGTCCATAAAATAGTATACAAATCCTCATGCTTTCCTTTAGAACAGTGCTTCTCAAACTTTTAACATTTACGACCCAATTTCTAACCATAGTCCCCCCTTCTACATGCAATAACAATGTATTCAATTTATATATGTACTTTAATGATAAGGCTACAGTACGATTTTAATTATATAAACCGTACAGATTATCTGGTATGAATTTAATTTTGTATATGACAAGCCCATGGGAGTCAATAGTAATTTTCCTACTAGTTCTTAACTTAGTATTGATAAATTAATTATCAAATACACTGAGAAGTCTTGATACATTTATAAGTATAATATATGATTGTGAAAAAGTATTTTACTTTTTCTTATATGTAAATATGTATTTTGTTTTACTTGCTTTAAGTAAATTAATATATTTTCTTAAAAATAATTTTTTATTTTCGACATGCTTGTACCTTTCACATATGGTTATCACGGCCTTTAAGAGGGAAAACGCCCCACAGTTTGAGAAGCGCTGTTTTAGAAGGGAAAAACACGCATTATCTTTTTAACAAACATAACTACTGAGAATTTTTTTCGAGTTTCTCAGCAGAAATCTTTTTTTTTAATGTGAAGTACTTAAATGTTAGTTAGTGTTTAAGAAAAATGAAATTTGTAAGAAAAATAAATTTAAACTTTAACTGCAAGTAACTATTAAAACCATCCAGTCTTTGTTAAGATTAAACATGTTAAAGGACTTTTGATTTTCTTATTCAATAATAGAGTTTTTTTTAAATTTTTTACCAAGTAAAATAATAAAAACAAATTCTATTGAAAATGCATGAACCCTTTTCTATCTGATGTCCAAAAAAGAATATTAAAAAAAGGAAGAAATGAATGTGAGAAAATAAACTACGAGAGCATGCTCTACGATCTTTCCGGAAAAACTTTTCATCGTTATTAAAAAAAAAAAAAAGGGCTTTTAACTCGTTGTGTTTTGAAACTAATCACTTTAAGTACCCATGTACCATGTAAATGGTAAATATTTATGTTAAAGCTATTTAATGGCAATTTAATTTTTCTTTCGTGATTTATACTTAAACATGGTTAGCTGGTGTAATCAATCATGCCATTTTAAAAACGGGAGTTGACAGATATAGCTATGAAAAAAAAATCGCATTTTTAAAGTTTATTTATATCTTGTAAAGTGCACAAGTTTTATTTATCACTATTACTTTCTCAACGGAAATTTATGAGGCACCTAGAAAATGAAAAATAAGTTTTAATAAATATCTTTTGTTAAACAGCACTAATTTTTGAAAATTGAAAGTTTTGATTACACTATTTTAATTAAAAAATATACTTATACACAGTGAAAATCGTTAACATGAATGTGAGGAGACTGAACTATTTTTTTCGTGTTTGAAGAATTTCGTGCTAAAGGGTACTGCAAAAAGAGAAAAAAAATCTTATATATTCAACAAAATTAATATTATTACAGTACAATTTATTGGCCTAGATATGTATATATGCATGCGTTTAACATAAAACAAAAACATTCACAAGAACTCCATGGAACATACTACAAAATTTTAAGACTTTGAAAAACAAAACATGTATTGAGTTTTCGGAGGGGGGATTTGATATATTTCTTTGCATTGTCTTTTTTATCATCAAATTGCTTGATGTCATACTTTTTGTACTTTATTTCTTTACTGGAATATGCGCCTAAATAACTGCGCATACTTTTCACGGTGTTTCTCATTTCGGATGACGAGGGAACAAGAGCTACAGTATTCTTTTCATTTTCCTCTTCCGAATATGAATCAATGATATTTTTTGAGCTTTGAACAAACTCAAAATTTTCTTTGTCTGCCATTATTGGGGATGTGCACCAGCGTGTGGGGCGCACTCCAGAGGGGCGTAAAAACCCTACAAGGGGGGCCGAGCATATCTAAAAATCAAAAATAAAGGATTTAAAAAATTACAAATTTACTGAAAGGAAGCAAAACAAAACATACATTCGGACTTAATAAAAAATACACATCTAGACTGATATAAAATACTTATAAATATATCAGTAATGTTGGAGTTATAAATGTACCAGTACTGAGATTAATTATCAATGCATTTGATAATTAATCTCACACTACTAAGTGAAAAAATAGTCTAGTTATTACTAGCTATTCACGTAGGCTCGTTACATAGAAAATTTAATACTTATCTTAATAATTTGTTCGGCTTATGATTAAAATCGTATTGTAGCTTTAAGGTCAAAGTGCATTATTATTGAATTGAATACGTCGCTATTGTATGAAGTGGGGGCGCAATGAAAATTAAAAACGGAACAATTGGGTCGCAACCATTGAAAGTTGAAAGTTTGATAAGTACTGTTGTACACACATTGTCATCATCTACTGCAGCAAATTATTCCGATGATACAGTACGACAGCCCACTAATTAAAAATCTCTCTCATGCTGTTCAGTAACTATTCATTCCCAGAAGCAAAATTTTTTCATGTTAAAGCGATTTTCGTTTGAAGTTAAAAGAAAAAAAATGTACATAAAAATAAATGTAAGTGTTTCGACACCATTGTATTATTCTAAAGCGTGTTTTTTAGAGGTATAGAACTTTAAATTGCAATAAAACAACGATGTATTATTCGATTGACATGAATTTTTTTTATTCGAAAGATAATCTTGTGGCATTACATTTTCAATATGATCAAGCAAGGCGACTATTCGTCAAATGGGCCCAAAACGAGATTGCCGTTGTCCCGAGTTTCATAAGCGAATTTTGTTTAGCGATGAAGCGCACTTCTGGTTGAATGGCTACGTCAACAAACAAAACTGCCGCATTTGGAGTGAAGCTAATCCACAAGTGTATGTAGAAACACCGTTACATCCAGAAAAACTGACTGTTTGGGGCGCTTTATGGGCTGGTGGAATCCTTCTTCAAAAACGATGAAGGCCACAACGTTACAGTCAATGGTGATCGGTATAGAGACATGATTACTGACTTTTCATTCCTGAATTGAACAATCATTATGTCCAGGAGCTGTGGTTCCAACAAGACGGCGCAACATGTCACACAGCTCGTACCACAATCGATTTATTGAAAGATATGTTTGGTGACCGCCTAATTTCACGTTTTGGACCTGTGAATTGGCCTCCAAGATCTTGTGATTTAACACCGCTAGACTATTTTCTGTGGGGCTATGTAAAGTCATTGGTCTATGCGCATAAGCCACAAACGCTTTACCATTTGGAAGACAACATTCGCCGTGTTATTGTCGATATACGGCAACAAATATTGGAAAAAGTCATCGAAAATTTGACGTCCAGATTTGACTGCATCCAAGCCAGCCGTGGCAGTCATATGTCAGAAATTATATTTAAAATGTAATGCCACAAGTTTATCTTTCGAATAAAAAAATTCATGTCAATCGAATAATACATCGTTGTTTTATTGCAATTTAAAGTTCTATACCTCTAAAAAAAGACCCTTTAGTTGACTGATATTGCGTCTTGAGCGTTTTCACGTTAACCGTATTTCACTGTCTAGCAAAATAGGCAAGGAAAGCTCTCTTTAGGGATCTAATTTAACAAAACTGCTTACGTAACCACATTTTCACAATCCATGCGGTGGGTTCCTTAACTTATACATTGTGTACCTGGGATCATTTGGACAGTAGTATTAAAAAAATTTGAAGAGCCGGGATCTAATGGCATAGGCGCTGATGCTCTGAGTATTTGTAAAATAAGTAAATAGATGTTTTTCTGGAAGGAGAAGGAATGAAAGTTTTTAAACAGCAATTATCATAAGTCGCACGATGTGTAAAGTAAGAAAATTGATTCCTGCATTTCAAACCAAAAATATAACTGAAATACATCAACATTTTATTCGAAATTACAATAAAATTCAAATATGCTTATTTAAATGAATATGAAGTTATTACAGGCACTGCTAGAATAATTTTTAAATATTAATTATTTATAATTTTAAAAAATAATAAACATTTATTATTCTGAGAACATTTCTGTAATGTCTTTTTTATTTCTTTCTACCCTTCTTCATATAAGCAGCTACATCGCAACAGCCAGCACTATTATCTAGATTATCACTACAATCAAACAAACACTGTCCGTCGTGTGTGTGTGTGTTTTAAAACATTCAAAAGAAACTATATTCTAAGTACAGCAAAACCATGTGCCGTGCATCGGTTCTCACCGAAGGAACTTAATCTCCTTCACTCCCAAAACACTCTAGCGCTTCTAAAAACAAGGGACTTTCTTTTCCCTGACCACATCGCCCGAGGTCAAAAAACCTTCTCCCTCCAAAACACAGTAACCCGCCTCCGTAAACACACTTATTCGCGTCAACATTTCATAATCCACCACCAACATCCAAATACTACAATCTCAGTATGGTTAAATAACTCGAATAAGACTTAAAATTATGAGTTTTGTTGCTAAGAGCACTTGACGCAATGTGACGTTAATAAACACCTAAACCAGGGATGGCGAACCAGGGGCACGAGACACAATATTTTGGGCACGTCACTAGTCAAAACTGTTTGCAATTTATTTCAAAACAACAAAGTTCACTATGAAGTATTACGGATACACGTGAGTGATCAGTCGCGTTTCTACAGACATATGCCAACATTTGAATGGACTGAACGTAGAACCTCAAGACACACAAAAAAAAAAAACAATATCTTCAAGATAGATCTCAACGCTTTTGAGGCTACATTACATGTCTTCCATAATGATTTTATTACAAGAAACTACGAGTAATTCCCAAACTTGAAAAGCCTAGACGAAGAAAAAGTTATTGAAGAACCTTATTTCATAATTATTAGGTCCCCTGATGTGACTTCATTTGATAAACTAAATTTATCCCAACTCGATGGGATGGAGATTGAAGAATTTGAAATGCCACTGTGTGTGTGTGTGATTGATTTTTAGGCTAGTTCAATACGGATTCAAAAATTTATTGAAAAAAGGAAAATGTTGCAAATGATTGAAACTGAAAAATTAACAAGCAATATAAGTTTTATAAATAAATTTTGGAAGTATAGAATTATATTCTAGATACACACCAATTAACTGTTTGAAGAAGCTGGTCCATGCTATTGTAACCATATTTTTATCTACCTATGCCCGAGAATGATTATTTTCAGAGGTGAATAACATTTAAGACACACTTATAAACCATTTGGCAGATGACTCTAATTCAGCAAGCGTTCTGCTAAAAATAAAATCTTACAATCATAATGTAAGCTATTTGCCATCTTATCGGCAACAACAGAAGTCACATTAATGCTGTTTTAATTTAAATTGCACGTTTATCTAAAACGTTTTTTGCTATACTGTGCAAAATGCATTTTTAATAGTAAATAGACTTTTGAGTTGTTGGTTTTTTTTAGTTCTTTTATATTCCCAAAAATCACAAGACAAAACTATTGTAAAGCACGTCTATACTCCCATTTACCATTTATTTTTGGAAAAAATGGCGCGCTGAAAAAAAAAAGTTCGCTACTCCTTAACTAGACAATTGCTTCATTTTTTAAATGTTGATGTTTTATTGTTTATATGAAGATATTTCAGGCTTTTTTTATGCAATTTTTATAACTTTCGATGTCGTTATTTGATTATGAAACCTTTGTCCTATAAAGGAGCCTCGATTTATGCTAATGAATGTTACTATTTAACACTAGAAGGTACGGGATTTCGATTACCCTTAAACGTCCACCGTTGTCATTTTGACACCGTGACATAAAATATGTAAATTAATTGTTTTAATTAAATAATTTTCGGGATTATTGTTCAGTAGGGATTCGTTTTAAGACTTTTTAATATTATCTCATGCAATTAAGATATTTTCTGGACCCTTATATCATAAGAAACTGACGTTGGCATTATGTTTTGCGAAGATTGTTGAGCCACTGTTTTGTCGCAAAACATTTAGAGTCTCAAATCTGCCAGGTACATTACTATTATGCGGTATCCATTCTGTGCCATCCCTAGTGATACACATATATCAGGATTTACTGGAATACATTAAATTATATGTGTTTTTTCTTCAGTCTCTTCGTAGTCACTTTCACTCAGTCCTTTGTCTTCATCGGAGTCTAAATTAGAGCCGATTAATTATCAGAAATCTATTGCAATAAATTAGCAACTTCATTAGTGCTTAGACCTTTTCTACAAGCCATCACTTCAGGGTGAATGCTCTGCACAAAATCAGAAAATCGAATGATTTTTTAATATTTTTTATGAGCAGATAACCAAATGATATTAGTAACGAAACACTTAGACAAAACAGTTTTAGAAAAATTAGATTCGATTCCTCTGTTAATCCAGTAACACTGCATTCAAGGTCAAATAAATGTTTGGTAGTACTTTGGTTTGTGCCCGTTTGTTTTACACTAGTAGTAATGATGAAAGACAGGTATTTAAGATGATAAACTGACTTGGTGTCGAAATGACACCAGTGGACGTTATAGGTATTTTTAGTTGTAAAATTTCTCCTAATTAACCTAGATCTACAAAACTTTTACTGTGTAATTACCAATAAAAATAATTAAAAAAGACGCAAAATAATTCAAATTCCCTGCAAAAATACGGAAAGGAGAACAACTGAACAGGCCCCAGTGTCAAATTAACATCGTGTACGTTCAAGTGTTAAAGTGAAATGAAGAGATAGGTGAGAATAATGGTGATTTTTGTAATATGTAGTCTAAGAAAATAGGTAAGGTAATATAGGGAATTGCCGTGGTTGAAGTTGAAAGCATCGGACGGGCCATTGTAGGACTCATATTATTGATGTGCATCTACTGTCCACGATAATATACAAGATTGATATTTTAGATATTTAAATTTGTTTCTAAAATGACGTGCTCTTATAGCTTAGGTCGAATTTAGGTAGTGATCGGATACATATAGTCATAATAAAGTGTATGTGTTATGAAAGTATCTCATCTTTTGGCGAGAGAGAGTGAGTGAATCTCATTTTTCTTTCGCAACTTCAAGGAACTAGAGTTCGCGACATTATTGCATTTCTTGATATATTACGAGTTATTATTCATATGTCTGTCTGCTGTATTAGCACAATGCAACAATATGCTATAGAAGACATGCAAATTGGAATTTAAAAAAATATATATATGGTATATTTTAAAAGTGGCTGCATAAAAATGTTATTTTTTTATATAAAAAGTTTTATGTCAAGTAGGTTGTAAAGTAATATTTCTTGCTATACATAAAACAAATGTGTATTATACAATGATCCTGTTCCACAAACCAAAATCATGTTAACCCTAAATATCTAAAACTATCCTTTAGTTCTTTTAAATCTTCGTACTAGTTTTACGTTAGAAAGAATAAGAGAGCGCGTTAACAAATCTAAATAAATTTATTTGATGAAAAATGTATAAAAATATAGCATCAAAGGATAAATGTAGAATTTTCACTTCGTTTTCAATACGTCAGCCGGAAAACACGCAATGGAAAATTACGAACACAATTTTTGATAGGGGAATAAAATGAATACTTTGAAGGGTTTGATTCACTGATTGCAATAAGATGTTTCTCTTGGTATTAATAATATTTTAAGCATAATGTGAGAAAATACTACTCTTTAATTTATGTAATTCAAAGATCAATTGAGAATGATTTACATGCAAAAGAGTTGACCGTAACATGGTTTTTGAAATATATTTATATATTTTACTGCATTTCCTCGTTCTAATATATATATTCAGATTATATTTAAGTTCATTTAAGTCAATATTTTTGAAACATTTCGATGCATTATAATGGAATTACAAATTTACAGCTTCAAGTAAATAAATATACAGTAGCCAAATATTTTACATTAAATGTTAAGCTTTTGAAGTGTCTGAATTTTTCTGACAAACGCAATATTACTCCTAATGGGATTTACTTAATATTTGCCACATTCAAGCATATTTATACGCCTTCATTAGAACTATAAATCATAATTTTGCAATTCCGATTTACATTTCTGGAGTTCAAATTACTTCATTTTTAAATAAATTTTACATTTTTGTTTTGTCGTTGTAGACTACATTCTCAAGCTGAAGTAAATGTTGTATACGTAATGACACAAAATACATAGGGGAAGAAAGAGTACATTCTTCAAATAAAACCCATTAAATATCTACTGTATTATTTATTATAAGAATTTTTTTTTCTTATAGTCTTCTAGAATGACTTTGAACATTAGTTTAAATCTCAACAGATGCTTTTTTTTTTATTTCTAACACTCTGTCCCTGAATAATAACAGATATGCAAAATGGACTGTTGTGAACGCGGTAGCAAATATTTATATAAAAATAGCAAATTGTTCATTTGCAAAAATATTTGTATAGGCAATTTATGAATATTATCTACATTATTGCATTATTTTAGGGGATATGTGTTCGAATCTTTTAGAAAGACTCGAACGTTAGGTTGAAACTATATATATATATATAAATAATGGCTTCGATTTTTTTAGACTGCATTTATGTGTGTGTGAGTAATTATATTGATTTAGATAACCCTATAAGACGCACATGCACACTGATATATATATTGTCAATTTCCAGACTCTTATATGTCAGTTGCGGTAAATTTCTAACCAGGACAACTCAATGCACCACAGGTATAAGTACTTTGACTTCAACTTCGTACTGAAAAAACGCATGCACGAACGGCTCACTTGCTACTGATTGACACTGAAACTCGTTTCTTGTCATGGTGTGGCATACAGAACAATTTTCTGAACAATGGAATTAAATATTATATGATAAACGGCTGCAGTTTTCATTACTAATGTCAATATTTAAGAATTACTCCAAGACACATGATATCTATAGTGTGCCTATTTCTTCCTATTTAGTATAGTTATCTTAGGTTCTATAACTATCTGTGTATTTTTATATTTTGGGTTATATATATATATATATATATATATATATATATATATACACTGCTGGAGAATTGCTAAGAACGGATCACAAATTGCTATGTAGCGTAACATTAAGCGAGACATGAGGCCTAGTAGGATAAAATATATTTGCCACACTGTTCAGACATTAGAGTAAAGAATATTTATTGTTCTGGAAAGTACAAAAGCTGTGAAACATCTGAAAGAAAAAAAATGTTCATTTCATCTGCGTACGGAGAAATGGAACAATGCATCTAAAAGTCAGCAGGCACCTTAAAGAAAGGTATCAGTACGGGATATGTCCACCGTGGAGTGTAATGCAACATTCCACACGTCGTACCATACTTTGCACAACATTATCCAGCAGCTGTTGAGGCAATTTATCCCATTCCTCTGTGAGTGCACGGATGAGGGTGTTCTTGTTTGTCGGAGGATAGTTTCGACCAGCAACTTGCCTCTCCTAAGCATCCCACACATTTTCAATGGGGTTTAGATCTGGAGAACGCGCTGGCCATACGAGACGTTGAATACCCTCACTGTCTAGACAATCCTGAACAGCGAGTGTTCGATGACATGTTGCGTTGTCGTCCATAAAAACAAATTTATCACCGACAGCACCACGGAAAAGACGAACATGAGGAAGTGGAACTCCATCAATGTATCTTTGGCCCGTCATAGTCCCATTCGCAACCACATGTAGGCGCGTGCGGCCATTGATCATGATGCCGGCCCACACCATGATACTGCATGTCGGATATCGGTCCTTTTCCTGGATATTTTCTGCACGATAAGCAGTACCACTCTCGCACCAGATCAGTTGGCGTCTACAATTCGATGACAGACTGAATCTACTCTCATCTGAGAATAGTACGCATGCCCAGTCCTGTTCAGTCCAATTGTGATGCTCACGACATCATTGCAAACGGGCAGTACGGTGCTGTCTGGTCAATGGGACACACACAACAGGTCTGCGTGCGTATAGTCCTCCTCCCCTCAAACGTTTGGCAACAGTTTTTTGGGAGATCTGCTTTCCTGAGGCAGCAAGAAACTGATTTGCCACCTGCTTAGCTGTGGTGTGCCTGTTCCTTTTTGCTAATAGGACGATATATCTGTCTTCTGAAGGCGTCGTACTTCTAACACGACCTCCCCCGTGCCGTCTACTACACATTCCAGTAGTTTTAAATGACTTCCACAGCCGTGAAACAACGCTGTGATCGATGTCGAACTCCCTGGCAACATCTGTTATTTTTCGCCCTTCTTCGATCTTTCCAATAATTCGGCTACGCATAAAATCATCTATGTGATATCGGGAAGACATGCCAAAAATTTTAAGTTCGTCTATTAAATCTTTCCTGTAAAACTTTGACTTGAAACAACAACTGTCCACACGCGTCAAAACCTTTAAAGCTCTTATGAACGCTATCACGTGATGAACAGACGTGGAAAAAAAATTGCATATACTCATACTTCTTCTTACTAATATCCCGCACTTATTCTAATTTTCCACATTTTGCTTCCTTTCATTTTGTGGTTGCTATGGATGATAGTGCTATCCGTCCTTAGCAATTGTCCAGCAGTGTATATACATATATATATATATATATATATATAATTCGCGCATTAATCTCAATCCGATTTCTTTATTAAAATTAACAAAACAAATTATTTGGTAGGGACCTCGATTAATAGAACTTTAGATGAGATGAGAAAGATGATATCTAGCTCATATATATATATATATAACACTATCTTCGCTTTCCTATCATGCACATGAGAAAAAAATGTACGATTTATACAAGAAAAAAGCTTTAAAAACAAAATTATATATATATTTTTATATTTGTTTTCATGTGCATGTAAATTCAAATATTTTTAAATAACTTCAATCAATTTCCGTAAGTATTTTCAAATAATCTATATTTTAAAAGTTCTAAAATTTTCCTTTTAAAGGTATATTTAATTAAATTATAGAATTATCTATATTTGTTTTATATTGCGAATTCATCCTCATTCTTCTGACAGTATATATAATAGTTTAAGCAATTCAGAATATGCGCCGTTCTATTCGTTTGCTTTTCATAGTTCTTCCATTTTGTGATACATTTTATTTAAAGGAATATTTGTGACTTTTTTCAGGAGCAAACTGGTCATTTTTTATGACCCTTCTTATAAAAAGGTTATGTTTCCCTTTTTAGATCTGGGAGGAAGAAATTCGAATATCTCTGAATCGAACGCCATAAGAGTATTGTTATTCTTATTCAGCGGGAATTTATTTTCACTTTATTCTAACTTTTTCTGGGGGCGCAAAACTACTTCTACAGCAAAGTGACTTCAATTCGTAAGATGAAATATTTTTTTCAATATTGACTATAGGAAAGCGAGCAATTAACAAACTTCATATCAGCCGGTATTTTAATTATCAATTTAGTGTGTGAGTGAATAATAACGTCACACTGTTGAGCTAGGCAAGAGCTTTTGGTGATGGACCTCGTAATTTTGAATTCTGGTGAAGTGACGCGGATGACACCTCAGCTGGTACTTCCGTCTCCTAACTACCACACCATACCAATGGGAGGACGTTTGAGCTCTCGACAGATTTAACTTGCATCGTTCCCCCTACTGGGTGGATCTTCAGTGAGACAAGGCTCGAACTCCTTACATGCCGGCCACGAGTTAGTTACTTTGTCCACTTGGCTACCACGTCCGCATTTTAATTATGAAAAGAGTATGTTTAGTAAAATTTAGAGTACTTTATTTGCTTATCCGTTGACAAGTAAATTGCAATTGAGGGTAGAATATTTCGATTTAGCTCGTGAAATACTTATATATTTTCTAAAGAAGGTTGCACCTTTTTTTGAATTATTAAATATATATCTGGTATTCTAAATGTTAGTCATTGAAATCTTTTATTTCTTTAATCCAAATGCTGAAACAATTCTCAAAGAGGGTGTGAAAAGAAGTTTTAAATATCTGGCAAAAATTT